>JAQMYL010000005.1:25057736-25084838 GCA_030014365.1 Clarias pachynema | reverse complement strand
TTCATTCTACACAAATTAATAGAGATGTATAGTGTTTTTTAAAAGCTGTGATAATATACATTGATGATATACAACCACCATTATGATTACA
Source organism: Clarias pachynema (assembly GCA_030014365.1). NCBI lineage: Eukaryota > Metazoa > Chordata > Actinopteri > Siluriformes > Clariidae > Clarias > Clarias pachynema. The sequence goes on along the minus strand of JAQMYL010000005.1, from coordinate 25,084,747 downwards.
CGTTCATTGTCGTCTTATCGTAGATACTGCTTTATCCTCTATACAGGGTTGCGGGGGCCTGGAGCCTCTCCCAGACAGGGTACACCCTGGATGAGGTGCCAATCCATCATTGGGCACACAAACATACTCACTCACTCATCTTCTATACCGCTTTATCCTCTATTCAGGGTCGCGGACACACACATACACTATGGTCAATTTGGGATTGCCAGTTAGCCTAAACTGCATGTCTTTATACTGTGGGAGGAAATCCACCAAGCATGCAAACTCCACACATAGACCCAAGGTGGGAATCGAACCCTCGACCCTTGTGGTGTAAGGCGCCAGTGCTACCGGCTATCATTACTATTTAATAAATAAAAATGTAATAAATTAATGAGAAATAAAATGCCTTCTCTGTCCAAATACACCTGATGCCGGGATGTGGACGTCATGGCAACCTGTTTATTTCATCAACCTCCTAATTTTTGTCTTACCCTAAAGAAAATTACAGGTTTAGCATCAGATGTTCAGGAAAAGATTTGAAAATCTGTAAATCTATAAAAATGTTTACATGGACAATCACAAGGTCTGTGGTTGAGGTTGTAAAATAATGAAATGAAACTGCTTCAGTATGAGTAGACTGTTATAATACATCACTATTATTTATGGATTTATTGACCATTTTATCCGATATGTTTACCTTTCTAAACTAAAATCCAATGAAATACCAAAAACAAACAAACAAACAAACAAACAAACAAAGCTTACTATACAAATAAATACATCAAACTCATGAGCTGTTATCTATAACCAGTGTCTATATTCAGGTTATTATATCTCTTATAATCAGTACATGAACATATACTTTAAACACATTATTCCAAAAGAAGAATGTTAGAAATCAATAATAATAACAACAATAAGGTGGCACTTACATCCCTAATCTTCTCCATCGCAATAGTGTAATAAATATTTGCGCTTTCTTTTGTATCATTCGCCTTGATAACATTAGATTCATTATTAAAATCCTCCGCCATGATTATTTTAGACTTATATAAACCGACGCTACTTTTATTTATCTATTTATTTGTTTATCTCCAGTTAGTTATTCCATCTGTTGTCGCTCCATAGCGGCAGGCGCATGCGCACTGCGTAGAGAGGAAAAGCACTGGACTGCAGCAGCTCGAAGGGGAATCGTGTCACATTACGGTCTAAATATAAACTCTCAGCACAGTCAAGGCGAATATTTACAATTATGTTATAAACTTTGCTTGCATGTGTATAAGTATTAAATGGTGTTTGAACTGATGTTGTTTTTAATGTTTAATTATCTCGGTCACTGTGGTGAGCTGACACCCCTCTGTAGTGCAACATGGTTTATTCCACACGTCACCAATAATAGAACGCCACAAAGTCTACGTGCAAAGCTGGTCTGCGCATGCGCAAGGCCAGAACACTGTTCTCCGGCTTAGTGTCTGTGTAAAGTTTCATACAACTCAGTTCAATTCCAAATAAGAATTTTATTCGTCTACTTCTTATTATAATTATATTATTATTTTTAAAATGAGCAATGAATCATTAAAAATGTAGCTGACTGTGCCATTTGGACACCTGTGCCACTCAGTTGTCCCGGCAGCCCTGGCTGTGACTTTAATCAGTGCAGTAAATACAGCCCTGTGTCTCTATTCCCCTTTATTCTGGCTTTAGGTGATCAAACTCACCTTCTGATCTTCATCAGTGTCCATTTTAAAACTCTTCACCTGATGTGCCGTGAGATTACCCTGATCTTTGACATGAACATTCCCAGATCCCAGGCTTTGCTCTGAGCTGCATTTGGTGACATGTCAAGTGTACAGAAAGAAAAAAAAAAAAACTCCAGAAGGGAGTGTAGTCTTAAAGGAGCAGTCAGTGGATCAGATTTCTGTTCCTACCTCACATATGACCTGTTTCACGTGTGCACTCGCCTTCACCATGTACGTAAGCGCTTCACTTGTGAATTCAGCAACAAGGACCGTGTATGCATACAGAACTCCTGCCAAAAAGAAAAAGAAAAGATTCAGAATAAATACACGACGGTCTAAGGCAATATACACTAATTATTAAATTACAAAAATAGATAAGATCTATTGTATGTATCTAGGCGGCACAGTGACTTAACGGTTAGCACTGTCGCCTTGCACATCCAGAGTCGAGGGTTCAATTCCCACCTCGAGTCTGTGTGCATGGAGTTTGCATGTTCTCCACGTGCTTGGTGGGTTTTCACCGGTGCAGTAAACCAGCTACTCCGGTTTCCTCCCACGGTCCAAAGACATGCAGATTGGGCTACAAATTGTCCATAGTGTATGAATGAGAGTGTTTGTGTGTGTGTAGGTGCCCTTTGAAGGACTGGTGCCCTCTCCAAGGTGTACCGCCTCATGCCCCAAGCTCCAGCCTCGCCCCCCCTACCACGACCCTTTATAGAGGATAAGGTGGCATAGACGATGAGTGAGTTAGTGAGTGCGGGAGTGTCTGTACCTATGCATATTTTATCTTATGATTATCTTCATTTTAGCCATCATTTGTTATGCAGTTTTTTTTTTTTTTTTTAATCAACATACTGTACATGGGCTCAGGATTGTTTTTTTCTACTTACCTTTTCATCATCACTTTAACTTCATCTCTTATTTTATCCTCATGCATAAAGTCATGTCTTCTTCTTTTTCTTCTTCTTCTATTTAATACTAACCACTACAATGATTTTTTAGTGATAATTAAGTAAAAGAACGGATTGTAAGGCGGTACGATGCAGCTTGTCGTATTCATGAGAAACTGCAAAAGAAGCGTAAACTCCTCTGTCCCGAAGATGTCTTAAAGCGGAATATATAAAGTTACAGCTTTACCTATGAAAGTTTACGAAACTTTGACACTGGAGACTCCTTCCACTACTGTTACAGAAAGACGGTTCTCTTTAGAGAAGACTTTACCACATCAAAAATTTCACTTTTTAAAATCTGTTTATCATCAGTGGTACGTGTGCTGTAGATGTGCCTGTGAATGATAATGTATTAACATAAGCCTGCACTACTGTCTGAGCTGCCCTTATAGAGGATTAACCAACACCTTGTGATCAGTCTGACTCCAGAATTCAGCAAAGCTGTGGTGTAATCGGGGAGTATTTACCATTGTGGGATTCTTTAGGTTCCAGAAACTCTTCAGTGATAATATTGGTGTCTGGTTGAGGAGACCATACATCTAAAATTGGACTCTTCTCAGTGACGACTTGTCGGTCATTAGAGAGTGATCTACTGATTACACTGTCCGAGTCATTTCTACTGGAGCTGCCGTCCATGTTGTCGTCCGTGTTGTTTTCCTTTCCCATATCTTGCTCAGACATTGGTGTGCTTTCGGTTGTACTCACACATGTTTCACTAACACACTCGGTCTGACTCGGATCTGTTGGGAGAGACACATGAACGCTCATTTTTAGAAGACTGGCTCTTCAGGATGTCTCTCTGCTCATATGTGGTTCTTTATCAGTTCTACTAAGCATTCTGAAGATTGTTAAACTTGATCCACTATTACTAGATGTATAACTATGAGAATGATTCTTCAGGGTTTTCTAAAGGGAACTTCATATTGATTCACAAGGAAAAAGCCTAAAAATATATACATATATATGTTTACATATCATTAGTACCTGAGCTTTTATCTACATTGCCATCTGCTATCGCAGGCATAAACTTCTTGCTTAGCTTTGCTAAGACAGCCTGTACGGTTTGTAGTGATGACTTGATTTCTTGATTTCTGTTTTTCAGAAGATGTTCTAATGTCTGTTCAAAGTGATGAAGCTCAGCAAGCTCTTCATTGTTTATATATTCAGAGTGTCCGATGATGAAATCCAGCCCTGCTAACATTTCTCCACTGAATAACTTCAGAAGTTCCTCTATGTCTTGCTCACTGAGATAAATTCCTAAGTTGCGATATGAACGTTTAAGTGTCTGAGCTGACGTATGTGCTTTGCGGTTTTTAACATCCACTGTCATATCTTTGTTTCTGTTGTGCACATGATCGTTTGGATCTCCATCAGACGTCTTAGAGCTATCTGTTGGTGGAGTTTCATCTTGCACATTTTTTGGCGTGATTTCAGCGTGCTTCACTGCAGCACTTTCACGTTTTTCAGGTTTTCTGGAGTCTTCAGGATCAATCTCCAGATTCTGTTTGGATTCTTCGATGCTGTGAGTGTTTTCAAAACCGTGAGTAGTGCTTAAACTCAGCTGTTCTTTCTGAATAAGGTCTTTACTTTTTTCTCCACCAGACTCCTTTTGATTAAACTTAATGTCCTCTTTTTCTCCATCAGGTTCTACTTGTGTAGTACCACCTATTTTTTCTTCACCATACACAGTTTGAGTAATGTTTGCACTTTCTTTTTCTCCATCAGTCTCAACTTGAGCAACATCTACAACTTCTTGTCCCCCAGAATACTCCACTTGAGTAACTCCACGTTCCTTTTCTAAAGCAGACTCCATCTGAGAAGTGTCTACTCCATCTTTTCCTTCAGAATTCTCCACTTGAGTATAGTCGATACTTTTATTTTCTTTATCAGATTCCGTTTCACCAACATCTACATCTTTTTGTCCCCCAGAATACTCCACTTGAGTAACTTCGCCTTCCTTTTCTAAAGCAGACTCCACCTGAGAAGTGGCTACTCCATCTTTTCCTTCAGAATTCTCCACTTGACTATAGTCGATAATTTTACGTTTTCTAGCAGATTCTGTTTGAGCAACACCTACATCTTCTTGTCCTCCAGAAAACTCCACTTGAGTAACTCCACCTCTGTTTTCCCCGCCGGACTCTAAGTTTAAACTTTCCTTTTCTCCATCACTTTCCATTTGAGTAGCATTTTCATATTCTTTTTCTCCACCTGACTCCATTTGGGTAACGTCAACACTGTCTTTTTTTACAGGTTGCTCCATTTCAATACTGTCCCCACCTTCTCTTTCTTTATCATACCCCATTAGAGTGATATTAAGACTTTCATTTTCTCCACCAAACTCCCCCTGAGTAATGTCTACATCATGTATATCAGGCTCACTGCTCCTCACCTTCATGCCTCCTTCTTCTGTCTGACTTAACACATCTGCTGCTTCACGTTCATCCAGAGCTTTATCTGATTCTTCTACAGTCTCAGAACTGTCCTTTATTACATCTGTCCTGACCTGAAGATCTGAATCTGACCCAGTCTTACTCTCAGACTGTTGGTCTTCTTCACCAGTTCTTTTAACATCGTCTGCATTTGCATCACCTTCATGGCTTTTTGATGACTTCACAACATGTTCAGGTAACTCAGTCCCTAATGGCTCAGTCTCATCAGCTTTAAGCACTGACATCATGTTCTTCCTTTGTCCAGTGGGCAGACGAGCTGAACCAGAGTCAGACTGATCACTGAACTCATCTATATCTGCATGTATATTATTTGAATGTGTACTAATATCCTTGGACGCATGTTCCCTATCACCACCCATATCCTGCTTATTACAGTCTATTGAACATTGTGTAGTATTAATTTGGGCCTCAGCTACATTTACATCCTGCCCCACTTTTTCTTCCTCTTCTACTTCTTCTTCTTTTTCTTCTTCTTCACCCAAAGCATGTCTTTGATCCGATAACTTGCTAATCACATCCGGTGATTTAACACTAAGCTCATCATTTTTATCTCTTTCATCATCATTATCGCTTGTTCCCTCCTTACCTTGATCTGGAATCTTTGACATCATGTCGTCGCTTTGATCATTGGAGACATGAGTCAGGCTCGGCTTGGGTTCATCATCAGAAGGTGACCTCAGGCCATCAATCACAGACGCCAAGCCATTCATAGAAAATATGGATGATGATGATGTGTCTTTGGTGTTTTCATTTTGTGCTTGGCTCTCAACATCTTTCACCACATCAGGAGCATCATTTATGTCAGAGCTATCACCATATATGTTGTTAATTCTACTATAAACTCTCTCGTACCACGCTGGATCATTATTCTCGTTCACTTTCAGCTTAGTGTTTTTTTCTAGTTTTTCGTCTCTGCTTGACTGTGCATCCTCAGGTTCAGATCTCACTTGAGGATCTACTCCAGTGCTTTCAGTAACAGAAGCATCTCCATAAAGTCCTGCAGAAGGAGGTGGATCTTCTCCTCCAAAACCGAAAACATTTTTTATTCCACTTCCTAGCAAAGAACTGGACTGCTCATCAGGCAAATCCTCTTTATTCTCTGTTTTATCCCTGGAGTTCGATTCAAAAGGGTTGTTCAGTCCCTCTCCAGTCCAGTCAAGATTTTTAGCCTGTTCCTCCTCCTTCTCCTCCTCCAGTTGCTCCATGTCCAAGGCCAATTTCCTGCTTTTAAAGTTCTCCTGCTCTTCTTTCCCTTTTCCTTCTTCATGAGCATCATTAGCAAACCATCCACTAACAGCGGACCCGATCCAGGAATATCCACTTTCTTCTGGTTTCCTTTTGTCTTTATTATCATTATCAACGTGCCTCGTTTCAACATTGTCATTTGTTTCAGATGCTTTGGAGACTCGATCATCAAAATCACTGTTACCTAATTCTTTAGCGTCTGCAGTTTGATCTCCAAACTCGTAATCTTTGAATTCTTCGTCGCTTGAAATTATTGTCCCGAATGCATCCATACAGAAGAAGTCTGTTTCCTGAAAAGGAATAATTCACCTATGAGTCAAGGATAATCTCTATGTGTGTGTGTCCCTGTTGTGTGGTTTATAAACCTGAGGACTTACCTGAGTACGCAGCTCAATTTCCTTTTTCTCATCAATAAAAACTTCATCAACTTTTACAGCATCTTTGGGAAAATACCCAAACTGCTTATCTATCTGAAAAACAAACATAAGTCATTCACAAATCATGTAAAAATTTACATATCAGTGTACATATCGGTGAATACTCCACTTGAGTAACTCCACCTTCCTTTTTCTAAAGCAGACTCCATCTGAGAAGTGTCTACTCCAACTTTTCCACTATCTATTCCACATCTTTTCTCACAACAAATAACCCCTAAACCCTCACTGAACGCAGATCAGCCATAACCTTAAAGCCATTAACATTCAAACCACCTAATTTTTTGGTTTCCCCTTGTGCCCCCAGGATGGGTTTAGGTCTTCAGGCCAGTTTACCTTTTGGTTGATGTGGAATGTGGCGTTGAGGCCTGTGGATTGGAATTGTTTGTCTGGCGCATCCCATGGGTGCTCAATCAGATTGGATCTGGCGAGTTTGGAGGTTGTGCACCTGGGCTGTTTGCCTGCTGTGCTGTGGTGTACTGGGTGATCTGGTATCTTTCTATGTGGCCATCATCTTTTTTCAGCTATTTGTGCTGCATCTACTCTCATTTACTCTCTGTGGGAACGGTCAGGGTGGGTTGGTCTTCGGGCTCCATGGTTATGGGTGAGACTTGGGTGCCCATGATCCTATCACCAGTTCCTGGTAAATATTTAGTGAGCAGTGTTGTTCAGTTCACCTGTCAGTGGTCATAATGTTTTGGCTGATTGGCGTGAACCCAAAACACTAACTCTAATCACTAAACCGTTACTCTTACCCCTAAACACTAAGGCGTAAATGTAAAAACTAAACCCTATCTCTAAACACTGACTTCAAACCAAAAACCCTAAACCCTAACTCTAAACACTAACTTTAAACAATAGCACCCTAAACAATAAACCCTAACTTTAAACCCTTACCCCTCACTATGAGTTCTAAACCCAACACTCAACCCTAAAGCCTAAATCTACACCCTAAGCCCTTACTCTGAGTGCTAAACCCTCAGTATTAGCCCTAAACACTAAACCCTTTAAACTCTAAAATTAATCATAAATAAGAACCCTTATTTAGGAAAGAAACAGTGAAAGAAAGAGTGAGTGTTCTCACAGTTCCAGCCCACAGCTCACTCCGTGTGTGTGAGAGTTTGTGGTAAACGTCAATCATGTCGCCATTTTTAAAGCTGAGAAACCTGCAGTCCTGCGCATGATGATCTCTGACCGCCTGAACACGGCACATCAGGCCTGCAACACGCACAGCACCATAAAACCAACTCAATTACACCTCTAACAAGAAAAACAACAATAATAATCATCATCATCATCATCATCATCATTATTTTTATTATTATTATTTATCATGTTATTAGATGACCATTACAAACCTTACACAGAACATTCATCATAAATCTTTCAGATTAATTTGTCACAGTATACAGTCATAGTAAAATATCGTCTTACTGTTTAATATCATCAGGAATCTAAAGAAATCTAATCTGAGCACATATATTGCTCAGTATCTAATAATAATAATAATAATAATAACTTACGTGCGCATGCGTCATCTCCACATGTTTTATAATCCGAAATGAATCCTGAACTCTGCAGCACCAAACTGAGAATCACCTGCAGTAAAACACAGATGTGTTCATCCGCCATGGTGCTGGAAGTTTGACATCAGTTTCAGATCAGCAACTTCGTCAGCGTGTCTTCATGTCGAAAGAAACAAACAAAAAGAAATAAAGAAGTGCAAACTGATAGTTGCAGTGTCAGGAGCAGTGATTGAGGCCTGGGCCGAGTCTGAGACAGGATCAGAGGTTGCTGAGAGTCATTAATCATTAACACAGGTTCAACACATTCATGCAGGAAGTGACATCACACAGGACAGAGACCACGACTGCGACCCACTCGCTCTGTGTCTCAGTGCAGACGCTAATGTTTTACTGTATATTATCAGGAAGCGTTTCCATAAAAATCAGATCTTATGTTGTTCAGTGTTAGCTGAGTCAGTTTTAAGCTCCTTATAAATAAATTCTTTAATTTAAAAACTACTTTCTAAATAAAGAAATAATAGGTAGACTTTTTTGTAAAAAAAAAAAACAAATAACCCCGCCCCAAAAAAACAGATTGCCACTTACAGTATATAAATGAGTTGTGCCTGTCTATGTGTGTGTGTGTGTGTGTGTGTGTGTCTTGGTTTTGCTGACTGGACCAAATCACTGATCAAAAGTCTGAAGATCTTTTAAGGAGCGTCTAATAGAAATAGAGGAAATGACCTACATTCATAAAAACCTGTTAGTTTATTAAAAATGTAATTATTGTGCAATTAAATTAGGTTACTGTACATTTAAATTACATTACTGTAAAATGACTTATAACTAGTTTAAATGAAAATTACTTTAATATAAATAAACTTTTCCTCAAGCAGAGGTCTGAATATCATGTTTATTTTCATCGTAAGTCTATAAAAGATAAGCAGTTTAAAATTTCAGTATCATTCCAATAATATTTGTTGATAATTGTTGTTAGTCTTTCTGCTGCTCCTGTAGAGGGGTCGCCACCATCAGATCTGCACAACAACTCAGCACAGGTTTTACACCGGATGCCCTTCCTGATGCAACCCCTCACGTTTTATCTGGGCTTGGGGCTGGCACTGCATCCAGCGGCTGGGGTTTGGGCATTGGGTGGAAATTGAACACTGGTCTGGATGAGTGACAGGGGAGAAACCCACCTCTGAGCCACCAGTGCCCCAATATTGCCGGTTTTCAGTAACTACATTAATCATGTGGACAGTTTAAATTTTAATGGCCGTGTATTTTGCCTTGTGTTTCTATGTGTAAAGTAACTCATTTTGTTGGACATGCCACTTGTTTCAATGACAAATAAAAATATTCTATTCTATTCTATTCTATTCTATTCTATTCCATTCCATTCAATCTTTAGTGAATCTTCATTTGCACGCTGCTGGGCTGTAAATGAATATGAAAGGACTCTGGTTTCTCTGCCACACCATGCTCCTAGCTCGGGTATTTTACACGCCCTCACCTCAGAATGCTGCTGAAATGTTTGCACTTACGACCCATGTTTTATCTCATAGTGGCACTTCACATTACTGCTTTTTATTATATTGTCTTATATGAGACAAACTGGTTTTAAACTTTTCCTTTAGGAAAAATAAACATATATTGATCTGTACATTCATCTTTGATGAATCAGGTTTTTTGTTTCTTCCGCACACTCTGTCTATGTTGAGTGTGTATTGCCACGCCCATCTCAAAGGAAAAAGTGGTAGATTACTGGTATATAAATTATTCTCATTTTTCACTACGGAGTGATGTCTGTCACTGAGGAGTAATGCCTGGTACAGATTTAGATATGAAACGATCCTGAAAGATATGGAATAAAACAAGACTAATAATTTTCAGAATAGTAAACTAGGAAATTTAACGAATTTGGTTATAGGTCTTAAACAAAACAAACAAACAAACAAACAAACAAGTGCATGCTTAAAAAAATTTATGATTTAGAGAACAACATTTATATCTCAGATTATTTATCATTATTGTATTTTTATATGTTGTTTATAGGACTATTTGACTAATCTAAAATAAAAAACGTAATATTCAGGTCTAAATTGAAACTTACTAAAGTTGTAAAGTTTTCTTTTTTCTTGTAAGTTAGCAGCTATATATTTAGCAGTTGTGGATTCTCAACTCAGGATACACATAAATACTGTATATCTATGTACATAGAAAGAGTTTAAGATGCTAATATGTACGCTAATATGTACGCTAATGAGTTAAACTACAATGGACTTTTTGGTGTCTTGTCTGTGCGTTACATATTCAATAAAATTTTATTTGTGTAGCGCTTTTAACAAAGGTCATTGTCGCAAAGCAGCTTTACAGAATCTAAAGAAAATTTGTATGAAAAATGTGAAAAATGTGTATAAATCAAAATTATTAGATAGTTCCTGATAAACAAGCTGAAGGCGACGGTAACAACGGACATCAGGAATTGTTCTGCAGTCATACTGTGTCTTAGGCAGCTGGAAGTTTATATGGTTAGTTACTGGAGGCTCAGGTAGACTGTAGGAAATTCCAGTCCTGAACTATTGAGCGACTGCAGTCACACGTCCCGGAGAACAGCTGTCTGCTTTAGCCGAGGCCGGGACCGTCTTCATGGTAAAGTGGAACTGACCCAGTTACCACACGCATCCCAAACACACCACACGGGGCATCCATGCAACAGGGAGAGAGAGGGAGAGAGAGAGAAGAGCAGAGAGCAGAAGAGAATATATATATATAGTATATTTTAAATTTTTTTATGTGGATTCCTTTACAGACAAATCCCTCACTATCATACTGTACTTATGTAATATGAAACAGGTGTGCTGCGTTGTGAACATCAGATGGCGTTGTGGCGCCATCAGGTTTGGAAAGTCGCGGGAGGAAAAACCACGAAGAAGAAGTCTAGTCGCACTAACCGTCGCATTTTCCTTGCGTCATTGCTGGGCCAGGTTTGTCGGAAATGAAGTGCACTAAGAAGTGTGTAGAAGGGGGTTATGTTAAGCCATGTGTAGTTCACTTATGTAGGGAGTGAACATGTATTTGGGATGCAGATTGTGTTGTTTAAAAACGTGTGGCGTTTAAAGTGAATCCAAAAGGTAATTTATAAAAAAAAAAGTAAAATAAAAAAGTAACCCGAGTGTTTATATAGTTTTATTACAAAATTACAGCTATGAAGTCAGATGTGGAGGAGTTAATGCCCAGACTGTTACCGGTGGAGCCATGTGATGCAGAAGATGAAGAATTTAACTTGAACGAACCACCAAGAAATCCGAGGGAGTACCTCAGACAGGTCCAGTAAGTGTGGCGCGATATGATGACGTGATAAACCGGGATCACGGTTCTCACTGCATATTCTGAAAGAAGACCACATTAGAGCTAGAGCTCTGTGCATCTTAAATGTGTGTTTGATTATAGATAGATTATAAGGCAATTTGTAGTGGAAAACGTCCAGTGCAGAATCAGACATGATACCAGAGATCAGTTGTTCATCACTAAACACTAACTCCTGAATACAAACCACTAAATCCAACCCAATAACTGTGAATTTACAGATCATGGGTTAGGCTTGGGTGGCTTAGTGGTGAGCACTATCGCTTTGCACCTCCAGGGTCCGGGTTCGATTCCCGCCTCGGGTCTGTGTGCATGGAGTTTGCGTGTTTCCTTCCACAGTACAAAGACATGCAGATTAGGCTAATTTGCTGTAGTGTGTGAATGTAGCCCGCCTTGTCTCCTGGGATACGCTCCATACCAACCCCGTGACCTGTATATAAGATAAAGCGGTATAGACGATGAGTGAGTGAGTGGGTTAGGTTTGATTAGAATAAGAATCATTCTCATTTCAGACGAGAAGCATCGCTGTGCCCGGACGTTGTGGTCGCTCAGATCGATCCGAGGAAACTGAACAAGAAACAGTCTGTAAATGTTTCTGTAAGTATGATAGTGGAACCATGCAGTGCTTACACGTGCACACACTCATTTATTTATCATGTGAAAAACAGTCTGTGTGTGTGTGTATGTGTGTTGGCGCAGGTGTCGGAGTGTCATGTCGCTCCTCAGGGCTTCTCTCCCAGCCTGCAGTGGCAACAGCAACAAGTCAGCAGCTTCTCTCAGATCCGACAGGTCCATTATCATCACACACTGCACGATCTGTAAACACTCTAACCTTAACATTTTACAGGTGGATTCTGGAACTTTCTGCATTCTGATTGGTCAGGAGGTATTGATTAATTCTCTATAAGTGGTGCAGGTTTATATTAATGCGCTCGTTCTGATATGTTATGGTTTCTATAGCAACAGCGTGTTTTTCTGTACATTTCTCAGTGTCGCAGTAGGAGAGAATAACCACAGGCTGGTGAAGGGCTGAGTGTTTATAGCTGCGATAATGGAGAGTGGATTCTCTAACATTCCACAGCATTAAATGTAACTGTAAACGAATAGAAAGTACAGCAGCTCATTAATGAATAAAAACCATCATCATTGGCAGGGGGCAGCATGGAGAGGCAGAAGGTGACCTAAAGTTTTTCTCTGTTTTCTTTTCCAGAGCGTCTCCAAACACCGGCAGCATTGGAAATCTCAGCTTCTGGATGATAATGTTGTCATGGTGATAACCGTCAAGTGCACATACAAACATACATACAGTACATACCCATACACATGCATAAATAAAATATTCTTTAACCACATACTTTAATTATTACTACTAATAAAAATAATAATATACTAGAACCCTAGATTAAAGGTCCAGGTAGACGTTTCATCAACATAGCAACCACTGGAAATCAAAGCTTTTGAGTTGCTTGCCACAATCTGGTTTTAAGACCAACTTTATCCCCTCGCCCCCACAATCTGATTAACAAAAAAACGTTACAAAGTAACCTGGAACAATAATAATAATAATAAATGAAAAAAAATCCTTTTCTTTTCTTTTCTTTTCTGTTTTTCAGCCCCAAGTAGATGATGAAGATGGATGGAAGAGATTTTGTTTGGGTGTAAATATTTATCTAAATGTTAGTGACGGAGACACACAGAGTCCGGGACTCGATTACGTAAAGGTATGAGAGAACACACACACACACACACACATACACACACACAGTTTGCACCTGTGTATAATGCTTTATATCTGAGAAAATAATCAGTTTCTCATTCTTTACTTATAACTTTAAGAGATCTAAAAAACACTTTCAGTGTTCTCATATATTTGTTGTAAAAGAAATATTACATAACCGTGTTTGAGATGAGTCTCGTTTATTGCATTGTTCCACCATGAACAAAAGAGGAGACATTCATCACCGGTTTTCTTCTTTTGTTCCTCAGCTCGGCTTCCCTCCGTTCCTCAGCATCGTCAGCAAGCTCACTCAGGTACCGCTACGCCTGCACAGGATCACTCTTAACACCCGTCATGCATGTTAGATCTGCAATGTCTCGTTTAATTAGTTTGTATCGTTCATGGCTTTACTTTACTGCTCTCTGCTCCTCAGTCCACTGTCTCATCCGTGCTCGAGTACCTGATCAACTGGTTCGAGGAGAACGACTTCGTTCCTCAGCTGGTGTGTGAACATCATGTCTTTCTATCATATCGTGATCAGACAGGATTTCACTGTCGCTCAAGTTCAGTTAAACAATTATTTGGTCGATGATGTTGAGACTTAAAAAATAAAAGTTTTTATTTTCATAAATTATCTGATTTTTGTTTTTAATTTGACTTGATACTAAACTACAAGGTATAAAATCCTGTTACTCCTCATACAGGATCCATTACAAAAGGACACTAAAGTCAGAAAACTTGCAGTACATGGCATGTTTATGTTTATATGTAGGTGTATATGGTATATAAATTAGTCTGGAATGTGTGTGTGTGTGTGTGTGTGTGTGTGTGTTCACAGGGCAGATGGCTTTACGCTTTACTGGCATGTCTTGACAAACCTCTTCTACCTGAAGCTCATTCTCTCATCAGACAGCTGGCGAGGAGATGCTCTGCAGTGCGGGTTCACCTGGTACTCACACACACTCATATATTCCTCTATGTGCGTAATTTGTTTCCTTGTATGTTTCAAAGGATATTACATCACTTCCTCTTCTGTTGCAGGAGAATAAAGATGATGAGCGATTATCAGCACTGAACCTGATGATTTGTATAGTAGCACGGTAACTAACACACTAACATCACGGCTAGACACAATTTTTTTTACTATTTTACTATTGCAATTTTATATATTAAAGCTCTATTTAAGAGATTTCTTGATTCAATCAGTCAGTATTCAGGCCTGGATGAGGTGCGTGAAATTTAACTTAGCTTTACAAAAAAATGTAATCTCAATTTATTTGGACAGCTTTTTTCATTAATAAATTATTTGAAAACTGCATTTTGTATTTATTGGAGTTTACTGTGTAATATTAAAATTTGTTTGATGTTCTGAATCATCTAAATGTGACTAATATGCAAAAAAAAAAAAAAAAAAAATCAGGAAGGGGCGAATATTTTTTTTCACAGCACTGTATATCATATTCTAAATATTTGTACACAATATTGCCAAAAACATTCCCTTGCCTGCCTTCGCATGTACTTGAGTAACATTCTATTCCTAATCCATATGGGTAAATATGATGTTGCCGTCCCTTTGCAGCTATAACAACTTCAGCTCTTCTGAGAAGGATTTAGGAGTGTGTTAATGGGAACTTTCGACCATTCTTTCAGAAGCGCAAAGCTGTCATAGCTGGAAAGGGTGGGCAACATCATATTAAACACTATGGATTAAGAATTGGACATTATTCAAATTCATATGCATGTGAAGGCAGGCGAGCGAATACTTTTAGCATGGTGTAGATCCTAAAACCATTTAAAAACAAATTCTGATCAAAATCTTAATTCTTCATTTGAAATTATGATCTTTATTAAACAGTAAAGGATTCGTCACAGGAACACAAACTCTCATTTTGTTTTGCTATTTTTTAAAATATTGTGTGTGCAAATGTACATTATTTGTTGATTTTTTTTTTTCTATTTTTTAAAGGTATTTCGAACAAAATGATTTAGCTGATAAAGAGTGAAGAGCGGAGCTGAAGATGACACCCAAGCTTCTGGACATGACTTTTCTTTTCTGAACACTTTTGTATTTGTCTGTAAGGAGGGTGGAATAAAGAGGATTATTTTCTATCATCCAGCCTTCACTGTACTTTTCTTGTCAGTATTCTGGATCTCATGTAAAAAAAAAAAAAAGACTATGGTAAATGTCTAAATATTAAAACCTGAAGTTGTTCTGAAATAAACTACCTTACATTACTGTTTTTTGCTTAGATTCAGTTTTATGCTTTAAAATTCATATCAGACATTTAATTCTCTTTTAATTGGTGGGATTGCAATCCAACATAATCTTTCTTTCTTATATATTTTACTGTTTATACATGTAGTCTTAAACAATATTCCATATTATTGCATAATAAAATGCTACAGTCTTAGTGGTTAGCACTGTGGTCTTGCACCACTGGGGTCTGGGTTTGTTTCTACCTCAGGTTTGTGTGACTGGAGTTTGCATGTTCTCTAAGTGCTTGGTGAGTTTCCTCTGGGTACTCTGGTTTCCTCCAGTGCTCCAAAAACATACAGATAAGGCTAATTGGCGTGAATGAGTGAGTGTGTGTGTGAGTCTCTTGTGATGGATTGGCACCCCGTCCATTGTGTTTACCCTGACTTGTGCCCCAGGTCTCCTGGGATAGGCTCCAGGCCCCTGTGACCCGGTATACTGTATAAAGTGGTATAGACGATGAGTGAGTGAGAAAATGCCTTAGTGTAAAAGTGTTTAATGTAAATACTATGTTTCATGTATATACAAATAAATTTTTTGTTAAAACTGTTTCAAATTCGACTTCTATTAATTAAAATATTAATTTAGGTTTATTTACATCCTAAGGAAAAAAATAAATCTTAAATATTACTGGATATTTTAGCTTATTAAATATGTTTGGTAATTATTTAACCAATAGTCTTCAGCTTATTTTGATAATTTAATTAATTTAATAATAACTTAATTATTATTAGTTTCACTTCATCCACAGCTAGTCATAAAACAGAAATGGCGCCTGTTTGACCCACCCATCAACTTGTTAAGCCAATTTCTATTGCCTATTTTTTCTGTCAGTCAACACCATTGTTGGCTCATTCTTCTTTCTCATTGGCTATTTCCTCTATCAATCACGCGGCTCGCTTCGCGCTTCCTGCTCACACCCACTTTTTTTTTTTTTTTTTTTTTTTTTTAGCGCCCCACAGCGGTGCGTGCGTGTTAGCAGGACGGTGTCTGACTAGCAGCGCTATGGCGGTGGCAGTGCGAGCTTTACAGGACCAGCTCGAAAAAGCCAAAGAGAGCTTAAAGAATGTGGACGAAAATATAAAGAAGTTAACTGGGAGGGACCCAAACGAGTTAAGGTATGCGAATTAAACTTGACTTTTTGTAGGACGTTTAGCTGAACGGCTAACAAGCGAGACGTAGCTTGTTAGCCTAGCAAGGTTAGCATGCTAATTTCCCTGGAGTGTTGCTCAGCGCCACAAATATGATCGATATTAACCAAAATATTGTTCTTCCACCGTTTTGGTAATTTTGTTTATAGTTATTTTTAATTCATTCAAATCATTCGATTTTTACTTAAACCGCAGATCTCTAGCTGTGCTAGTTAAATGCTAGTTCAGCCATGCTGTCTGGACCCAAGGTATCGTTAGCTGAATTAGCAAAACTAGCAAGAAAAAATGCGGTCGTGTAAATCCCCCATCCCCCCTAAAAAGAGAGTCACAAAAAAAGTTTTAAGTGTAAATGTGTTAACATTACGCAATAGCGTGACTGTGACTACCAGAAGGCTGAGTTTGAGTGCCTGTATAATGAACACCAAGTGACCTATGTGATGAGAAGGTCTCTTGGCTCCTACCCTGTGTAGTGTACACTTTTATTCAGGACGCAACCGTTGTACAATAGATAGATGGATAGATGCTTTATTGATCCCGAAGGAAATTACAAACATCCAGTAACATGGGATAGTAACATTCTTTCTAGTGCAACTACTTGTCTATTGTATCAAACCAACTGACATGACTAAAAGAAAACAAAATATAAATAATGTACGTGCGTGTAAACGAACATGCTGGTAATCAATTAAAAATGTATCTAATCAGTCATGGACTTACTGTGATAATCACAATTTTAAAATTGCTTTTGATTTGCTTGTATTATAGACGTGCAGTGAAGGAATAAAGAAATGCATGTCAAACTGGTTAGTGGAAACAGATTATGCAGTTTTATAATGCTGTATCACAAAAACATTTGTTAAACAAATGATAAATTAAAATCTCTCGAGTAGTGGACGCCTTGCAGCAGCGATCATATTGTGATCCCTGTCTGTTTCTGTAGAGGTTTTCATGTCCGTACCATCTCCTTTTCTACTTTGAAAAAACTGACTAATGAGTTCAGTTTTGCCATTGATTAAATGTGCTGTTGCACTTGGGTAGCTATGTTTACTTGCTGATGTCCAGTGGTCTCCAGTAAGTCCAGTAAAAGTAGCTTCTGCCGCTTTCAGAGCCATT
This sequence comes from Clarias pachynema, assembly GCA_030014365.1. Taxonomy (NCBI): domain Eukaryota; kingdom Metazoa; phylum Chordata; class Actinopteri; order Siluriformes; family Clariidae; genus Clarias; species Clarias pachynema. The sequence continues at coordinate 25,066,835 of JAQMYL010000005.1, read as the reverse complement.
TCGGTGTCAACCTCTTCATGTATTCTTCAGCACACAACTTTGGTTATATCCAAACTTGCATCTGGAAGCGTTTTATAAAGAGACTTGTTGTTCAGCACACATGGTGATATTTTCTCAATCATCTTGTTATCCATCTTATTGTCTGTGTTTTATGTTAAACGTGCTTTTATCTCTCTCAGCCCCATAACCGTGCTTTGATTATGGGAAGCCATTACGGTCAAACTTTGTCATGTAATTAATTTGCTTTTTAAAAATAGTAACACGCTAAATTTCCTAGATTAATCACATGCATTAATTTTGACATCTTATAGCGATTAGTTATATACCAATTAAAAGTTACAACAGTGCAAAAACTCAGATAATTGAGGGTCAAATTAGATTAGGGTATGTGATAAGTGGTAGAAGTCTGTTATAAAGGAAGAGTTGCATAAATACCTGAGAATGAATAACAGCTTTGGGATTGTCCTGACCAAGAATCACAGTCACGTCCCAGGCATCGTAAAGATGTGTTAGCAGTGTATGTTTTTCTGAGTATCTGTAGGGCAGCTCTGTGAAAAAAGTCTGCCACTGAATGCGCTCTTCTGCTTGGTAAATTGAACAGTTTATTAGTAAGCTTGTGCATTAACTATTAACACAGAGGATTAAATTGTCCAGAAACTGTCTTGTGTGTTCGTGGCGTATTTGTGTTTATGTTCCTTTTCTGATTGGATCCTCTGTGTATGTGTTTAAAATTCAATGTCCCCCTTTCACAGTGATTTCATCATGATTTAATGTGTGATTTTCTTGGCAGGCCGGGTCAGACCAGACGGCTTTCCCTCACAGGCCCAGGTGGAGGAGGTAGGGGCAGAGGAATCAACATATTGAGGTATGTTTAATATCCTTTCAAATGAGGATGCTGGAAATGTTGTTATAATCAAAGGCTTGAGTGTAATTTATGTTGTCTGTCTGAAGGCGTGGACTCTCCGATGGCGGTGGAGGACCCCCAGCCAAACAGAGGGATGTTGAAGGGGCACTCTTGAGGTATAAAACTCAGATGACAGCTAACAAGCGAAAATGCTTCTCACACCGGATCATTTGTGTCCCCCCCCCCCCTTCTCCCCATGTTTGCGTTAATGTTTTCCCCCCTCTCCCCCTCTCCACAGGCTGGCAGGGGATCAGCGAGCCAGGAGAGATTCACGCCATGACAGCGACGCTGAGGATGAGGACGATGTCAAAAAAGTAAGTGCCAGACCTTTTGCTTAAAATTAACACGAATTATTAGCAAGAGACTTACTCGCACCTCGCATCCGCTTGTGTAAATACAAAATTAGACGTTGGTGTTTGTGATGACCATGTGTGTTTAAACTTACCCATTGGTAATAATGTCCTGAAAATGTGAATAAATGACAATCTAGTAAATGTTATTTATGCAGCCAGCGTTGCAGTCATCAGTAGTCGCTACCTCCAAGGAGCGCACACGTCGAGATCTTATTCAAGATCAGACCATGGACGAGAAAGGAAAGCAGAGGTAGAAGGCTCACCCAGTTATATTTATTCACAGCTCAGTACTAATTCTGAGTTATAAGACATCATATTGTATCTTGATCTTTACTTCTTAATACAGCATACCATACTCTGTTTTATTTAAAAGAATGTTAACCAAAAAAAAAAAAAAACTCTTGTTTTAGAGTGTTTGCTTTCGTGACCTAGTGGTCTCCCCCAAATCTCAACTTTATATCTGATTTAATTTCACATGAATTATGTATGAATTATGATTTTGACACACCATGATGCATCTTCATAATAAAATTGAATTTCACACTTTCCTCTTCTTTTTTTTTTTCTTTCTTTTTTTCCTCCCCTGTAGAAATCGCCGCATGTTTGGCCTGTTGATGGGAACACTGCAGAAATTTAAGCAGGAGTCGAACGTGTCCACAGAGAGGGTATTTTAAGAAAGTCTATTAACTTTCCATTAGTTTGTTTAATTTTACGGTTTCTTTTGTTTCTTGCTATAATTTCAGATTTATTCTCTCAATTACAGTTTGAGAATCTGTAGTTTTAATCAAAATGGATTTAAATGAGGGAAGGATAATGTCAGCATTAAAAAAAATAAATCAACTAACCCCCCACCCCCCCTGTTTTTAGCTTAAAAGACGGCAGGAAATTGAACAGAAGCTGGAAGTGCAAGCGGAGCAAGAGCGTAAGAAAGTGGAGAGCGAGAGACGCGAGCTGTTCGAAGAGAGACGAGCCAAGCAGACGGAGCTCAGGCTTCTGGAGCATAAAGTGGAGCTGGCTCAGCTGGTAATCTTCCACTTTATCCATCATCGTTTAGCTGAATTATGATTTTATAAGCACTCCTGTCATGTTCCTGGCTTAGTGTGGTATCTCGCTGGCTCACCAGGCTTCTGTTTAATTTACAGCAATGCAACTCGAGGCTTTAATTAATTATGTGTATGTAAAGAAATTTAAAGCCTTTACCATGCTGCAGATGTACAAGTTCCGGATATTTAATGAACCTTAAAGCATGTTTAATGTGTAGTGTTTTTTTTGTTGTTGTTGTTTATTGATTTTATTTGTCGCTACATTATTATTATTTTTTTGCCCCCTCAGCAAGAGGAGTGGAACGCCCACAATTCTAAGATTATCAAGTTTATTCGGACAAAGACCAAGCCTCCGCTCCTCTACCTGCCAGGCCGTATATGTTCAGCTGCACAGAAGCTCCTGGATGAGTCTCAGAAAAAAATGAACGGTAAAGTTTCCTGTGTGCTTCGTTACGTAACAAGTTAAAGTCGCTAACTTTAAAACTCTACGGAAATGTAAGTTCAGAAAAGTTAGATATGGCTTTTATATATTCTATAATAATTTTTTTGACTGTGTAAAGCTGCTTTGCGACAATGTCAATTGTTAAAAGCGCTATACAAATAAAATTTAATTGATAAGAGGCGTTTAGTGTTTGTTCTATTTTTAGAGCTCATTAAATCTTTCTTTTTTCTTCTCCCTGCATGTTTAGATGTAAGCGCATAAAGATATTACCTAATTTTGATAGTTTCAGATGCATATGTTTTCTCTAATCCTACATTATGGTTTAGTGACTCTAAAAATGTAAAGTTATGTAAGAGAAGGAGGTTCTCGTAAAGAGCGAGAAATTAATCTTTTTTTTTTTTTTTTTTTGTCCCCTTTTTTTTTGGTATTTCCTGTTTCGTTGGTTTGCAGCCATGTTTGATGAGAGGCGTGAGGCTTTTGCTGAGCACCTGAACAAGATGGAGGCTCGACCGAGGCGTCAGTCTCAGCGTGCCGGCAAAAAGGAAGTGGAGAATGCTGAAGGGCGGAAGAAAGAAGAGGAAGATGAAGAGGAGGGTAAGCAGAAGGAGAGGCCGACAGGTAAACGACATGATGTAGAGATGGAGGATGAGGATGAGGAGGAAGCAGAGGAGGAAATGGAGGAAAGGGAGGAGAGTTCAGAGGTCAGGGAACGGGAGGTAGAGGGGGAGAAAGAACAGAAGGAGGAGGAGGTTGTGGAAGCTATGGAGAAGGATGAGGGGAAGAGAGAAAAAGAGGAGGAGGATGAAGAGGAGGAAAGGGTTGCTGTGGAGGATAGAGAGGTAGAGGAGAAGATGGAGATTGAGATGGTAGTGAGGGACATGGAGGGAGAACAGCAACAGCAGCAAGAAGAGCAGGAGAAGAGTCCAGAGGTAGATGAGGTAGGTAACAACAGGGAAGAAGAGAAGGAGAAGGAGCAAGAGAAGGAGGGCCTCAAGGAAGATGACATCAAATCCCCAAAAACTGCTGACAACGACACACAAGTTCAAGCTGAGGAATCTAAAGATCCCCCTGTTGAAGCTTCCTCACAACCTGTAACGAAAGACAGCACAGAGCCAGATGGGTCTCTTGAGCCCCAAACACATACTGAGCAACCAGAAAAAGATGTAAAGCAGCCACAGGAAGAAGTCATGGAGCCTCGAGAAGCAAAGAAACCCGAGGAGGAGGTGGATGAGGCACGGGGCCGAGCTAAAACCCAGGCATCACAAAGCAGGAGCCAGAGGAGCAGCAGCAGCTCCTCCACGAGCTCCTCGTCAAGTTCTTCGTCCAGCGGCTCGAGCTCTTCCTCCAGCAGTTCCAGCAGTTCTTCGTCTGCCTCGTCGTCCTCATCATCGAGCTCTCGATCACGCAGCCGCAGCAGAGAGCGCCGCAGGAGGAATTCGGAACGGAGGAAGAACGACAGGAGTCAGAAGCCGAGTAAAAGCAGCGGTGGGCACAGAGACAGGAAAGAAAGGTCCAAGGAGAAGGACAGGAAGAGGACGGGTTCAGATGGAGGCAGGTCAGGAAAACGGTCATCACGCAGCGAACGGGATCGCAAATCTGACCGAAAAGAGAAAAGGCGCTAAAGGGTGTGGGATACATAAATTGTTTTCTTCTTTTGTATACAAGTCTGAGAATGTTGTGTATGGAAAGAAGGTGAAATTGCCTTAACATGACTTCCTGTTATTTTTAATATATGCTCATACCTGGCCCTTTTTGTTTCTCTTTTTAATTTACTCTTCTCTCACTTCCTGTGCTGTCTTAATTTGTAGCTTTTATAAAGGTTAATTTTACTGTAATGCTAAAATCACAATCTTTCAGCCCTGTTATCTGTTCTGACTGCAGGAGGAGCTCTCATACTGAACTTGAGCATTTTTGACCTCGGTATTGTTGCTTGTCATGTCCTGGTCGTAGAGTAGTGATTTTATTTTTTTCTTCTTTTTTTTTTTTTGGGCCACTTGTGCAGTTAAGCTATCGTTTTTCAGTTTCTCTCTGTAAATGTCAGATGTCCGCTGTGCTGAGGGAAGCACAACAGCCCTGATTTTTGGAGTGAGAGAGAAAGAGACGTTGACCTTTTTGTATAATTGAAGCGTAATCATATCTTGTGAGAAACTTGAATAAAATGCAGGAAAAAACACTTGTCTGTTTTTGGTTTGCTTTTTATTATTTTTAAAAAAATACACACTGTTGCACACGAATGAACACATTCACCCACATAAGTAGAGTATGTTTATTAATCCTCTGTTTTAGTTGCGTAGCTATAATTAGCACCTTTACTTTACATCACCTCTTCTGCAAAAGAAGGAAAATGTTTGAATGAAACAAATATCAATAAATATCAAATCTAGTAAACCCACCTTTCTGAAGTTAACATTTTTTCAAGTTTTCTCATTTATGCATGCGTCTTCTAATAAACTATAAAGCAGGGCTCTGGTGGGTCAGTGTCCAGCACATTTTATAATTCACCAGCACCTTATACACACCCCCTCAACCTGGTAATTAACAGATTGGGTGAATCAGCTGTATTTGAGCGGAAGAATCACACAACTTTGGTGGACATTGGCCCTCTGGGACCAGGGTTGAAAATCTTTATGGAACTTCAAGAACTCAATGATGTTTCGGTAGAACAAACTGTAATGTACAGAAATGTTATTGTACATTTTATAAGGATTTAAGGATGCACCAAAGACCTATAAGTCCAGGCAGACGCTGTATGGGCTCGGTCAGCTGTTAACCCTGATTCTGTCTCTCTCCCTCCCAAACCCTGAGGATGCAGATATCTTGAAGAAACCAGTTCAGGTCTCTTTAAACACAATGTGAGAAGCGAGCTCTTGGCTTCGGGCTGGTTGTACAGTCTGTCTGGCCTAATAACATCTAGAATTGTCTATAAAGTCTTAAGTATGAATTGAATACCTATAACATTTAAAGTGCTCATATATGCTGTAAGAAGGGACGAAGGAGACTATAATACACATCAAAAATGCTCCAAATGGTCTAACGACACACTTATGGTCATATACTGAGTATGCTACAGTTGTTGCAGTGTATAAGGGGGCTGCTGTTTTGCATTTGATGGTGTATTTCAGAATTATGGGTCACTCACTCTGTCTATACCGCTTTATCCTGTATTCAGGGTCGTGGGGGGCCTGGAGCCTATCCCAGGAGACGTGGGGCACGCGGTGTGGTACATCCTGGACAGGGTGCCAATCCATCGCAGGGCACACACACATACAGTACACACACACTCATTCACACACTACGGGAAATTTGGGAACACCAATTAGCCAAATCTGCATGTCTTCTGACTGTGGGAGGAAACTGGGGTACTTGGAGAAAACCCAACCAGCATTGGGAGAACATGCAACCTCCATGCACACAGAGCCGGGAATCGAACCTGCACCCTGTAAGTGCCAGATGACAGTGCTAACCACTACACCACCATGCTGCCAGAATTATGGGTGTTTAGGAATATTATAGCACAGTATGTGTGCTTTATGAGTATTTTAGATGCTATTGTGGGTTTTAAAGGACATTCTAGGCATCATTATGAGTTTCTAATAAATTATACAATAGATGTTATTGAACAGACTACATGGAGTAATAGCACACAATCAATGAAAATGCACTCAGAGAAGCAAATATACTGTATAACTAGTGTGTTTGTGTGTGTGGCTGGTTGTGGAGTTGCACGTACTGCATGCTATTTTTAGTTTTGCTGCTGTATTTCTCTTCCAGCCTGTCACATGATTTAAAGCACTTTGTAGAACAAGTTGCTGAATGTTAAGGGAAATAGCTGTGCTCAGATTACACTGAAGCAGAAAAATGCTAAACATCGATGTAAAATGAGACATACGGAAGTCCTTGAACCGGTCCATTTTCTTTGTGGGTTATTATAACCCTTTTTTAAAATAAACTTTTGCTGCTCTCCACATGGTGGCAGTAGAGCTACAGTTGAAAGTGATTATGATTCAGCGCTGTTGTGTCCCACTGACCCTGGCTACAAGAGGAGATTTTATAGCAGTAGCACGCTATGATTTATTAAAAATACACAACCTGCCTTTTCCTCAGGTGTGTGATGGTCTGAATAAACAGCGCTGATAGAAATGAAGCCTTAAAGGCAGTTCTTGTGCTTGGAAACGTTCCGGATGGCAGTTGGCTGCGGTGGAATGTGAGACAGAGGAAACGGGGTGCTGTTGACTTTATGTTTCTGCTTCAATATTTACTGAAAATGCAACTCTTTAGTTTGTCTCTGTGAACTTAAAATTGAGCAAAAGTCTTCTGAATCATTGCAAGGCGCTGTACACACGCACCTAATCTTAAACATTTATTCATTTGTAGGTGCAGTGTAGCGTAGATAATTCTACTGGCATGTTGTGGCAGGGAAAATCCACCGTGTGGACACAACCTTCAACCTCTGTAAAGGCAGTAACCCTAGCTCAGGCTCAAACCCATGACAGGAGCTGAGGGAACAACCGTAGTCTCGAGTAAATTATCTAGAATGTAAATGCAGTATATGATGTCTCTTGTTAATGTCTGCATTTGCCTCTATTTAGAACAAATGGAGGTAAATATAGGACAAAGATCTCTTCATAGTGAATGAATGAATGATGAAATGAAACTGACCTAAAAATGGATTTGATGAGCTTTAAAAAAAAAAATTGGTGCAGGTTAAGATGTTTATTATAGGTGGTTCCTCCATTCACCATACCGCTTTACGGAAATGCCACTCATCTTACAGCACAAGACTTTGGACTGTGGGAGGAAACTCAACAAGCACAGACTCGGAGGGGTGACATTCAAACCCCAAGATTCGAGCACAGAGACGAGCTGAAACACTTTCCTCGCGCCTCAAAACCTGGAGACTGTTCAAACCACGAACCGCCACAGTGCATCGGCGACTAATTTCCTGCTTATTATTGTATTTACAGGGCTTATTTGGTGATGCAAAAGTGAAATCTCACCATTCATCACACACACCTGGGAGAGAGAGAGTTTCTGTGTGTGTGTGTGTGTGTGTGGTGAAGTTTTTCCACTCATTCAGCTAGCTTTAATATTACCTCAGAGTGAGGTGATATTACATCTTGAGTACCTTCAGTCTATAAGTAAGAGAAATAACATCATGTGGATTAATGTCATTCATCCAATCAGACCCAGGGGCGGGGTTAGTGTTACTAAAATAACAAGGGTGCGTTAAGATCGGGTTGAAGGACGAAATATCCCGCACAGAGTGTTCAGCAAACCGCAGGGAGCAAAACTGCTCAGTTCAAAGGGAACTGTGTGGGGAACAAGTGAACAACGGGTGTTCACTTGGATCTTTACACGACATATTTATTGTTTACTGCATTTACCATCTCATGGACAATTTATTTGCACTTCCTCAATTCAGCTCTGTGTACTGCTCGGCGCTACATTATCACAGTGTATTGCATTGTGTCGTGTTTACATTACTGTGTGCACATCTGCACAAGTGCACTTTATGTTGTCTTTTGTCTTTATGTTGCACTTTATGTTGTCTTGTTGTATAGTTCTGAGATAGTTTTGTCAATTTATGGTGTTAATTTGTTGTCTTAGCTAGTTAGCTAATTAGGTGTCTTAACTAGTTTCGAAAATTTATGGTGTTAATTTATGTTGTTTGTAGCACCTCGGTCCTTGAGGAACGTTGTTTCATTTCACAGTGCGCTGAACTGTATATGATTGAAATGAGATAAAAACCTACTTAACTTGACGTTCAGTCACTGCTCTTCGCTGGAGTACACGAAAAAAAAAATTAAGCTCAAAAAAGGGATTTATATATTTATAATCATTATTATAGAGATGAGACAGTATTACTATGATGCAATAATTTTACATTCAATTTTATCGATAAATACTTACTAATACATAGGTTAGTAATTTGTATAAAAACTGCACAATAATAATAATTTTGCTGTACATCATGTAAATTAAAGCAATTATTTAAGAGTTATACACATTTCAATACTATATGGTTTCCAATTGTATCTGTTTTTGTGTCAATAAATATTTTCAATGAAAATTTTTTCATAGTTTGAAATATCCACAGCAGAAGCAATGGGTATCCGAGAAGCTTACCGTATGTTACCATGGTAACGCACGGAGGAAGTGACCATCACACTTATGATGTTGCAGGGAGTTTCGAATAATGGAATTTTGTTCTCTTAACCGACATTCCCTGCACAGGATGGGGGGAGCACAATCGCAGCAGCCTCTTTTCTTTTTCTAATAATCAGTCAGTCAGTCATCTTCTATACCGCTTTATCCTGTATTCAGGGTCGCGGGGGCCTGGAGCCTATCCCAGGAAGC
>JAQMYL010000005.1:25031006-25042295 GCA_030014365.1 Clarias pachynema | reverse complement strand
GGTAAAGTGCAGGTTAATTTGTTTTATTTTTACTTTATATTTTGTGTTCATTATTTTTATGTATTTATTTTTTGGGGCTGTGGAACAAATACTTTTCATTTCCATTATTTCCTATGGGAAATTTGATTTACGAGTGTTTTGGAATACGAGCCCGCTTTCAGAACTAATTATGCTCGTAATCCAAGGTTCCACTGTATAAGAAAATACACATGGGTCAAAGTTAATGATACCAAGATCACTGCAGCGAGACTGGACAGGTTTTATATCCCCAAATCCCACAGAAATTATTTCCACAAAGCAGCCATTTCCCCCACTGTTTTTTCTGATCATCATCTGATTAGCATAGAGCTAATGATACCAAACACAAAAAGGCAGAGCTCATACTGATGGTTTAATATAAAACTATTACAGGATGAGATCTTTTATAAAAAAATTTAAGATTTATGGAATGAATGGAAAGATAGAAAAGGGGATTTTAGCAGTTTGGTCTCTTGGTGGGAGGTTGGAAAAAATCTAATTAAAAATTTCGGCAAAAACTACACTGACCACACATCACATGCTTTTAAAACCACTATAAAAGAACTCGAGGCAGAAATTACTCAAACAGAAAGCAAAATTTTCAGCAAGATTGACGTCAGAATGGGCTGTCTTCTGGAAGGAAAAAGAAAAGCTCTAAGCTCCTTCCTCCACGATCAAGCCAAAACAGCCCTGATCAGACATCGTATCTCCTGCATCAAGGACATGGATCCTCCCACTGCTTTCTTCTTCAATCTGTCCAGAAAAATTAAACCCCAAAATCAGATGGTTTATCTGACACGAGCAGATGGAACAACAACAACTGAACCAATTGAGATGAGGAGAGCGGCCACATACTTCTACACTCAGCTCTACACATCACTCAGCTCTACAATGCAGAGCCCTGTGATCCATCCTGCAGAGAGGAACTACTGGAGCAAAGCACTGTGCTGGACGCAGTGCTGGATTAAACTTTCATACTTTGGAGCTGCTTTTATGCTTAAGATTGGAGGTGGTCTCAGCTGCCCTTTCCAAATGAAACAGGGAATTAGACAGGGGTGCCTACTGTGTGGACAACTCTATAGTCTCGCCATAGAACCATTGCTACACAAATTAAGAGTTGAGCTACAGGGCTTTCCTGTCAGAGGGTCACAGGAGAGACACACTTTCGTATGTATATATTGCATTTATTTATTTTAAGAAGGCTAACTTGGAGAGAGCTGACTGTTATCCTGTTACATCAGCACAAAGTGAAAAACACTAACCTCAGTTTGCTAATGCCTGTGTGCTAGAGCGTGTCTCTTTAATCTCTGCTCTCCTGTTAGAAGTGTAATAGTCAGAATAAATGAGATTGTGTATGTTGTACACAAGCATAACCAGAAAAAAAGGTGTAAAGATTTAAGTGATGTCTGTTGTGCAGACAGATGAAAATAAAGGATGCAAAAGAGTGAGACAAGCAATTGCTTTTTCCATTTTTCCAACAACAGATTTATCTGTAGGTGTTTCCACTACGAAGCATTTTATCCACTTATACTTTATACGGTCCAATTTATATGGTCATTATAAGGACTTTTCTCAACATAAATATCATATTAGCATAGAGTTGCCAACCCTGTGTCCCGTATTGAGCAGACATGGGACATGCTTTCTTCCATGTTTTTGAAAATCAGTTCAGTAAAATTCATTGGAGAGAAATATTACAGTTTAGACTGCTCCACAGAGTGATATGTACGAGATGCAAACAGTCAGTGGATGGAAGTAAAACCCTCCTCTCTCTCAGGCTTCTCATTCGTTGGGACTCACAATCCAGAACGGCATCTTCCCATGGGAATGTACGAGAAAAAAAGGAACAGTTGAGGATCATGACAACATTTTCACGATTGGTTTCCTATTGCTCATTTGCATGTTGCATTTTTTCATGTGACAATTTGGGTTAATTAACGTCTTTGGAGTTCTGATTCTAGTGTGTGAGAGCGGGAGGGAACTGACTCTTACTGTCTCTCACTCAAAAGTACGAGATGGGGAGGGAGGGGGCTAGTGGACATCACCTCAGGTCGGCTGCAGGGGGAGGAGAAAAAGCTCACAGGTAACTTTGTACAGAAATGTCATTAGTAAAATCACTCACACTGTGGATCTGACAAGATCATTCATAATACTGTGAATATATACTATACTGTACAATTTCACAGACATATTCCATTCTTCTGTTCTTCTGTTGAGCGAACTCGTTAAGAATAATATATAACCAGTCCACACACCCCAAAGGGGAAATGGTTCAACTTAGTCTTGACTCTTAATTGAGAGTGTGCAATGTCCTGATACTCATTGAATTAATAAAAAGAAGAAAGAATGGTCAAAGCCATTAGGGTCACATTTGAGAAAAAAAGAAGGAGAAAAAGATAAAGGTGTATAGCTGTTATCTCTTTATAAAATTATGTACTTGGTAAAACTTGGCGAGTTTAACACTTATGTTGGTAAATCTTCCTTATATTATGTTTGTTAACCTTCATATCCTGTGTTTTATTTCTTAACGTTGACCGAGGGGGAAATTCAGGTGCCACAGCACCGGAGCAAAAATGACAGCAAAAGCCAAAACACTGAAAAAAACTGTACAATCAGGCTAATCAGTCTGCAATTATTGATAGATACACGGTGATTATTTTTTACTATAAAACTTAATGTACACCAGCTGAGTAGCAAATAATGTAACTATTTCATTAACTAGCATAAGTACCCGTCGTTGGTGGATAAAAAGTTTGTATAAATATTTAAAAGATCAAAGCTAAGAATAATCTGATCAGCTTGAATGTATTTCAGGTTGAAGCCCACGTACATGTCTGTCTGTCTTTCATGTCTGTATGGCTTAACTCTCTGTCTAACTTATTAATACAAAGAAATAACATTTTCATAAGTTTGAGTATCTTATGCCTTGTTTATACTAAGTTGTACTTCTTTCATCATCAGAAAAATACACTCCCTGTTCGGTAAATTGGAGAGTGAATCACAGATGAGAAATCGAAAAGTAGATCAGATAAAAATGAAGTTTTGTCTTAAAACTCAGCACTGCTATTTCAGCTGTGAAAATATGAACTAATCTCAGTAAAAATAGTCAGTTTAGCTTTTCTAACTAATATCTATTGGTGCAGTTGTTTGTTTACATTGAGCAAGTAGCTTATTAGTAAATTATCTTTTTCTTAAAAGATGTTGATTTCACTTATGATGCAGGTTAAACTTCAGACAGGTATCTAAGTACTGCAAAACTGTCATTAAATTCCATCTAGCAGTCGATTTACAATGCGCCCACATTTTGAAATGTGCAAAGTATACGCTTTCGAAACTAGCTGTTTATAATATGTCACATATCTGTTATGACCCAAATGAGGATGTTTTCCCTGTTGAGTTTGGTTTCTCTCAAGGTTTCTTGCTATTGCCACCCCAGAGAGTTTTTCCTTGCCACTGTCGCCATCATCCTCGGCTTGCTCATCAGGGACAATCAGATCACTATGCTCTATACACATTTTCTTATGCGTTATATAAATAAAATTTAATTGTATTAAACTGAATAACTGCTCATAACTTCATTTCTACTCAATATTTTGATTTTGAGTTTAACTTCAGGCAAATCTATAAGAAGTGGCAAAGTTTCATTCAATTCTGTTCAGTCAATTTTGCATGATGCTGTGACAAAATCTGGCGGGACAGACATGGTCTGTGAGACAGAGTATTTCAGTCTGGTGCAAAAAGACTGGTTTCAGGGCCTCCAATGTAGGGTTTTGACAAGTGTACAGACAGACCTTTCTTTTATTTATATAGATAATACATACATGCTACATACAATGTTTATTAATGTCTTACAAATACATATACCATAAAATAATACTATAAATATAATAGGAGGGGTGTCCAGTCAAACCGGGACTTGGGGTGAAATTGAATTGCTAATCTTATTAAATAGGAATAAGTCTGTTAAGAAGAACAAGAGTACATTGGGTGTGTGTGTAGTGTTTATATTGTTTATTCTATTTGTGTAATACAGTATGAAGCAGTTGCATGTTAAGAACTTTCACAAGCATGTCACATAAATATTGACACCCCCTCACCCATGTGATTGGCGCTTGAAAGAGTTTCATAGGATAATTTAAACTGCAGTGTGTGCTTTTCTGTCATGTTTTAATTTTCTTTTTGTTAATCCATCATATTGTGAACTGCCTGATTTCTCTGCAGTCGGTTTGTTGTTATTTCTCTGCCGTTAGCAGACAGATCCAGTGCTTTCAGACACACCAGACATGTCTAACAAACATGTGTAATGAAATTTCAATGCCATTACAGAAGCGAGCGAGCGAGCGTCCCTGTCTCCCCGGTGTCTTTAGACCGGAGGACATGTTAATTAAGATGGGTAATTAAGCTAGCAGCGTGAAGCGCATTCACGTTTTCTTCCTCTGATGGAGCTCTAATTTTGCCGCTGCGCTACAATTACACTTTTCCAATGGCCCTTTCAAAGCGTCCGTATACATCAAAACCTAATCGGAATGGTTTTTCCGGCACGTAGAAACACATTTCATTTACGCGGAATTTGACTGCTCAGGTTTTATAGACGTTTTATAGAAAATTCTGATTATGGGATTCATTCAGAAATGAATCAGACTTATGAAGCCAAAAAAGAAATGTGTACATAACTATTCAGGAATATTTGTATTGTTAATCTTTGGATAAAATCCAGATCTCTGATATATTTCTGTTGATTCATTTTTCAAAACAGCAGCTCTGACAGGTTTCTGTAAGGAGAAATGTGTTTCTGTAACATTTAAGGAAGGATTCCCCATTGTCAGATGTAAAGCTGTATCTCGGTAACATAGCAAGCTGTGATGTTTTTAATCTTTGTTATAATGTATATTTATAGGTAGTTATTTATAGAATGTTCTGCTTTACTATATCATGTTCTTTCCCTACACCTCGTCTGCTTCTAATATTGGGACTCTCCTCATTATGGCGTATGTAAAAGCATTTCTCCTCGTCTTTGTGATGAAAGGAAACTTTTCCGCTGACTCTTGAGGTGTGAACACCTTTTTGGACTCCTTTCCTTATTTATGTGTCCTCGTTAAAAGTTTTATACGGCAACAAACCAAAAGCGGCACTGATATGTGTGTGAGAGTGAGTGAGAGCGAGAGTGAGAGAAGCACAGCACCCAGCGTTTCTTCACCACAGGATATTATTTTATCCTCCCAGTCCTATTTTTTATTTAATGTGTGAGGCAGGTCAGCGTCTCTCCATCACACCTCATCCTCCCTCACTTCCACTGAACGGGGGCGTTTCTCTAGGGGACATCTTTAGGGAATGAATATTTGAACAGATGTGTGTGTGTGTGAGTGTGGGTGTTGAGGACTTTCTTTTGCGTCTCTCAGGAGTCCTGGATTCTCTGAGAGACTGTGAGATAGTGATAGGGAAAAAGAGAACTGAAGTGAGAGATGAAGAACGCTGAGAGGTAATGACTTCACCGAGGCTCAGCATCATCATCCCTCGTTCCCACTGAGGCTGAGTAGCGAATGAGGGCGCCTCTCTAGGGGACAGACTTTCAAACAGATGTGTCAAGGTCTTTCTGAAATGAACGAGAGGAAGGAAGCGAGTGATGCAGCCTGCTGCTTGTGCAGATCCTCTATCTGCTGGTCCTGATTGCTAAGTGGACTGTGACGTGTGATTCCTTCCAGCGCTAATTCAAATATATTTTAAAATTGAACTCATTATATTTTAAAAAATGCACCCTAAATCTCATCTCTCTCTCTCTCTCTCTCTCTCTCTCTATCTATCTGTCTATCTATCTCTCAGGCTTAGATTTCCTCACAAAATGACTGAATCTTGAATAAATAATCCCTGAAGAACTGATTCATTTGTTCTTTAGGGCACTTAAATGTCATATCATTGTAACTGAATATTTAATTATGAATAATAGTTGTACTTCCTTCATCGTCAGACAAATATACTCCCTCTTCGGCAATCAGAGTGTGAATCACAGATGAGAAATCGCAAAAGCAGATTGGTTAAAGATTAAGTTTGTCTTAAAATGACTCCAGACTGGTTTCTGGTCCTCCAATATATGAAAAGCAAAAATATCATTGAATGAGTGAGTTCTGACCAATGTTCAGACAAAACCTTTCTTTTATTCATATGAATCTGTACATTGGTACGGCATAGGCCACACACATAGGGATCACTATCTGTCGTCTCAAGTCACTTTTCCTCTATCCACATCTCCTCCTAAACCATTCATGGGAATTTGACCAAACCTTCACAAACCTTTATTAGGAAACATAGATGTGCACTAGGTATTAAATTTTTTAGAAGTAGCACGGTACACACATCTTCCTTGGAAGGCTCATACATTTTGTTATCAACTTTACACAACAGTCGTCTGTTCTTTTAAAAGATTCAGTCACATCGGATAAAAAATTTCCCTGGACATTTCAACAGGTGTCTGAGTGAGACAGGTGATGAAACTTGAGTGATGTAGCTGAGGTTGAGGAACTGCATGATAAATAAAATTATTTTTATTTTCCCAGATCTCTTTTTCATTGTTTTTCACTGTTTTCAGGGACATAATGAGGTTCATATTTAATTTTTATTTTTTAAACAGCTTTCAGGCTTAGACCTGAGTGGTCTGACTCCAAACACAGTAATGCACCCTTACTCTTTATCCATATTTCCCCATTTCTAAAATAAACAACCCAAAATCAATCCGTTCTTTACCCCTTATCAAACATCCATCCTTAGGTGAAAGCCAGTGTAAGCCTGTGTAAGTAAAAATGGACAGGTTACGTGATGAGTAGAAGCTTGTTTAGATTCAAACACCAAAATTCCAATGACATACACATGCAATAAAGCCAAAATATAGATTTCTTTCATCCCTACATTACTTCCTCAGACAGAGGAGCAAAATCAAATAAGGAGGCGCAGTTGAGAAGCACTCATCAAGCGCAAAGTTTGTAAAAACAGCATACGATGGCTTGACATAAGTGAAGCCTTTTGCAGTGCATTATGCGGAATTCACTCACTCACTCGCTCATCGTCTATACCACATAATCCTGTGTACAGGATCGTAGGGGCATGGAGCCTCTCCTAGGAGACTTAGGACATGAGGTAGGGTACACCTCCCAGGGTGGCAATCTATTGCAGGGCAAACACACACATACACATTCACACACTATGGGAACGCCAATTAGCTTAATCTTTATGTCTTTGGACTGTGGGAGGAAACCGGAGTAACCCCACCAAGCACGGGGAGAACATGCAAACTCCATACATACAGAGGTGGGAAACGAACCTGGCCAGGATTTGAACCTGGACCCTGGAGGTGCAAGGAGACAGCGCTAACCACTACGACACCGTGCCACCTATTATGGGGATTTCTCTGAAGGTAAATTAATAACACTGTGTTCATTCATTTATTCATTCGTTCATTCATTTTCTATACCTCTTACACTGTACACAGTCACAGGAAGCCTGAAGCCAATCCCAAGAGACTTGCGGCACTGGACAGGCTTTGGACTGTGGGAGGAAACTGGAGTACCAGGATAATACACATTATGCATGGGGAGAACATGTAAACTCCATGCGCACAGACCCGAGGCTGAAATCGAAACCTTGACCCTTAGAGTAACACAGTGTTTTTATTATTATTATTTTTAATTATTATTTAAAAATTGTGATTCACTTCAAAGCTGCTAGAATTAGATTTCAGCTGGTAAGGGTTAAAAAAAGAGATAGTGGTCAGAGTCCGGTCCATCACAGCACTCCAAAAGTGTTATGCTTATTTTATACCATATGCCATTATTTTTGGAGTTCTCATAAAGGGTGCCAATATTTCTTGCACTGTAAATGCATTCCATTCTGAAAGCTGAAATGATATAAACAGTCAAATAAAAGGTATTAATTTACAGAGGCCGGTTTGTGAGTGGCCCGGCGCGCTCTCTCCACGACATCATGTCATCACTCCTGTTCGGAAAATTTCAGTAATTTGTATCCGAGGTGTGTAACGCTACCCGTCCTCCTCCCCTCTGATTTGCCCTTTATCTTCTCACTGCGGTGGTATAAATTGATTCACAGCTGTTGATGGTGTAATTACCGGGTTTCAGCCTGTGGCTGTGGGTGAAGTGGAGACACAGAGGGTCGGACGGCTTCCTCTCATCATGCCGGCCAAAATTTTACAGCATTATCTAAAAAAAAATGGAAAAACAGATGGAGGAGTAACGCAGCGAGGAGCAGTGAAATAAAAAATATAACTCATGAAATGGGCCTTCTGGCATCTGGCCACCTGGAAATGGGAGATTTGGACCATTTTACTTTAGAGATGTTCCACATTGATCGGAAATCCTGTAATTACAGTTAGAGAGAGAGAGAGAGAGAGAGAGTGTATTGCTACAACCCAAGTGTTTTAAGAAATGAGTTATTTAAATTGAGTTTAGCTTTAGAAGCAAAATATAGTTTTGTATTCTACTATTAAAAACAAACAAACCAAATAACAAACAAAAACTGGTACAGTTTGTAACAGTAACAACTACATGTTTATCTTTATCCACCATTTTTCTTTTTCAAAAGTGTGAAAAAATTCTATAAAGGGGGTAAAAGTTTACAGTGCATATATTTCTTTCTAAATGTTTACAGTGTTTCTGCAGAATGTCAATTATTGAGCTGTAGTCACAAAAAGTTGTGATTTAAAAATTTGAGAAAAAAGATTTTTTTTGTGTGTGTATGAGAAATAAGGATAAGGATCCCCCCCCCTCCCCACCCCCACACACACACATCAGAGTTCTACAGTCTGCAGTCCAGAATCTCACTGAGGAAGTTTTTGTAAGAGCCACACAGTGACACGCTAAAGATAGACGTAAAACAAAAATGCTAAATTTAGCACTGATGGTTGTGTACGCTAGGAAATGGAGGACAGGCTGCAGTGTGTCTCCTTACCTACAGGTGGCACTGTGGATCTTCCAGCACTGTCTCTGGTCTCGTTTAAGATTTCTTCAACACACACACACACACACACACTCACAGAGACACACAAAGTGTCTATATGCTTATACACAAAAGGAAAAGGCAGTGGATGGTGATGTGTTTCATAAAAGCATCAGCAGAGAAATAGTAATGATTTTATTTTCTAATTTCACAACAGCTGAGGTTTTTCTTTTTTCTTTTCTTTTAAAAGTCAGAGAGAAGTCCAGCAGACGAGCCTCTTATATCACCTAGACAAAGAGATCTACCTCTTCACTAAACACTCTAAATGAAGGCATTTTTAAACAAAACACTTAAGGCTGTGATTTTTTTTGGAAATTTATAAAGAGAACGAAGTAAGGTCACTGCTATCGCACTGTTCTCCTCTTGTGAAGTTAATAAGACAAAAAAAAAAACGCAGCTGGTATGTTGCAAAGCGCTGACGCTGGAGACTCCTTCCACTACTGCTACAGAAACACCCTTATCTTTGCTAAAATAAATAAAATAAAATAATAATAAATAATAATAAAATCACCATGTCAGTGAACATGTTCATGGAATGTGTGGTTTTTCACGCCCATGTGAATGTGCCGTTACTATGGAAACAATAATGTATAAAAGTGAGCGCATTAATATAAATCTGCACTACTGTCAGATTTGCTGTTATAGAGAATTAATCAGCATCTCCTGACCAATGCAGATCCTTCTGTGGTCATTCTGTGCATTTTCCCTGAACCTGAAATCTGCTTCCAGTCGACTTTCCGGTCTCAGCAACCTAAAGTATGAAGCTGAACAGCTTGAAGCACATTTTTTATTTATTTATTTTATTTCCTTTCAGCCAGATATTTGTCTGATTTGTCCTGCAGGGTGACACTGAGCAAATTTACCAGAACTTCAATCAGCGAAAACAAAACAGCTAAATTAAAAACAAACAAAAAACTTCATGTGAGCGCCAGAGATCGTGAGCCTCATGGGTTCAGCCAGAGCGGCGTTGTGTCATTGAATAAATCATTAGCATGATAAATAAAGAGAAAGACAGAGAGAGAGAGAGGGAGCAGGAAAAAAGTGACAGTCAAATAATTCTGAATTTGGGTTTAAATGCAAAGAAAATCTAAATCTATTAAACACCTTCAGACATTTCAAAATGCTGTTGTTAATCTTTCGACTGCTCACGGCGAGGGGTCGCCACAGCCAAAAAATCCTGCTTTAAATTTGGATAGAATCCTGACGTCACTGCAGCTCCTTAAACTCAGATCTGATCCAGTCCAGGAAGCACTGAGACTGTCTAGGATTAATGAACGTGGGGCTTGTGTCAGATTACTTTAATCCATCACACATGCCATCACCAAGAGCCTTCAATGTCATTTCATTATAACAAAGTACTGTGATTTTGCTTAATGTAATAGTTGAGTGTGTGAAAGGATCAAGTGTATAGAAAATTGTGTATGGAAAAACAAAGTGTATGAAGCACTGGGATATGTGAAATACTGTGGTGTAGTGAGTATTGAATAATACAGGATGATGCAGTGTCTGGAAGAGTAGTGCAAGAAATACTGAACTGTACAGGATTGTTAAATATATGAATACTTAAATGTATGAATTCCAATCACATTTTTTACTGCAGCAAATTTATGGCATACCGACATATATGGAATACTGAGGTGTGTAGAATACAGAAGAGTGAGGAATAATTCAGTGTGTGGAATACTGAAATACTGAAGCATATGGAATACCGCAATTTGAGATAAACCAAAGTTTACAGAATATGGAAGTGAGCGGAATACCGAAGGGTAGAGAATGCCAAAGTGCAAGGAATACCAAAGTGTGTGGAATACTGACGTGTGCGAAAATCTAAAGTTTAAGGAATATTAAAGTGCATAGAATACTGAGGTTTGAACATTGAAATATGTGGAACATTGAAGTGTATAGAATACTGACGTTTGAGGAACATTGAAGTGTGTGCAATATTGAAATGTGCGGAAGCGTAAAGTGTGGAGAATACTGAAGCATGCCACATACTGAAGCATGCAGAATACTGAAGCATGTGATATACTTAGGTATATGGAATACTGAAGCGTGCAGAATACTGAATACTGAAATACTGAAATGTACAGAAAGGTGAAATCTATCTAATAATAATAATAATAATAATACGTTTATTTTATATAGCGCCTTTCAAGAGACTCAAGGCCGCTTTACAATAACAAAAATGTTTACCCATAGAAAGAGACATCTGAAAGACAACAAAACAAAATACAGATAAACATGAAAACCGGTAGAATTTATCTAAACACA
>JAQMYL010000005.1:25014219-25024934 GCA_030014365.1 Clarias pachynema | reverse complement strand
GATTATACCAGTAAGAGACGAGCACTAAGACCCAGCAGGGGAGATGATTACCCACAATTCCGCAGCGCAAGAGAGAGGAAAAACCGTTGGCTCTCGGCATCAAAACAAATATGCGTGATATATGACACTCGGTGCTCGTAAACCAAGACTTGCTCGTTTTTCAAGTAAAAATTTATTAAAAATCTTTGCTCGTCTTGCGGAACACTCGCAAACCGCGTTACTTGCAATCCGAGGTTTCACTGTAAATACATCTTGAGTCATCATTTAAAAATAGTCAAAGGCTCATCTGTGTGGACATCTGGATGGATGAATGTCTTCCTTGATCCCTGAGAAATGGTGGGACCAGGCGAGCAGTGCTGGAGGATCAGAGGGAACGTGGTGCAGTGCGTGGTGTGATTAGAACTGAGAGGTAAGTGAGTGCTGTGCCATTTTTAGCTTTGTAGGCAAGCATCAGGGAATTTGATGAGGGCAGCGACAGGAAGTCAGTGCAGGAAGCGGAGAAAAGGGGTTGTGTGGTTGAACTTGGGAAGGCTGAAAACAGAACGTGCAGTTGCATTCTGGATCAGCTGCAGAGGACGAATGGTGGACACAGGCAGACCTGCCAGGAGTGAGTTGCAGTAGTCCAGTTTTGAAATAACAAGGGACTGAACAAGCACTTAAGTAGTCGTGAAGAAAAAAATGGGCGGATTCTTCTGATGTTGTAAAGAAGAAATCGACAAGAGCGAGTAAGGTTAGCAATGTGTGGAGAAAATGACAGATGATTGTCCACAGTTACCCCAAGATTGCAGGCAGTGATTGAAGGAATGATCTGATTGCTGTCCAGGGAGATCACAAGGTCTTAACAGGGATTAAGAGCAGTTCGGTTTTACTGAGATTGAGCTACAGCTGATGAGCTGCCATCCAGGATGAGATGTTTGCCAGACATGCTAAGATCCAGGTGGAAACCTGAGTGTCTGTGGGAGGAAAGCAGAGAATAAGTTGCATGTCATCTGCATAACAATGGAATGAAAAGCCATGGGATGATATGACCTGACCAAGAGACTGGGTATAGAGGGAAAACAGAAGAGGACAAAGTCCTGAATCCTGTGGGACACCAGTAGAGAGTCTGCATTGGGCAGCTGTGGATCACCTCCATGTCACCTCATATGACCTATCTTCTAGGTAGGAAGCAAACCATTGCCACGCTGTTCCACAAATTCCAAGGCTTGTAAGAATAGATAATAGAACCTTGTAGTTTACTGTGTCTAATGCAGCTGACAGGTCCAGGAGATGATACTGTAGCTTAGCTGATCTAGCAGCATGGAGCTTCTTAGTGACTGACAGAAGGGCCGTCTCTGTGGAATGTGCCACAAGAATTTTGGAAATAAAAGAGAGAAGTGATAACGGGCAATATTTGCTGACGTCTACTGGATCCAAGCAGGGATATTTGAAGATAGGAATAACGCTTGCCTTCTTAAAAGCATCAGGAACATGACCAGATGATATGGAATGGTTGATGATGGTTGTGATGAAGGGAAAGAGGTCTTGTGAGATGGCCTGGAGCATTGTGGAAGGGATTGGGTCTAGTAAACAGGTGGTTGGATTGGATGACAAGATAATCTCATGAGTTGACAGATTGGAGAATTCTGCTAAGGGAGGGGAGAAAATTCTGGAATTTCTGGTGTATGGGTTGGGTTGGGAGCAAAGGTCTGGCCGATTGCTGCAAATTTTCTATCGTAGAATGTGGCATGTCCCATTGTAGCATGTCTTGCTATGCTGAAGCATTAAGATTGCACTTTACTGGGGATAAGGAGCCAGAAATAATTAACATTTAGATGTCAGGATGGCAAAAGGAAAGGTCTGTACATCAGTGGTTCATAACCCTGGCTCCGAAGGACCTCATGTCCTGCACATGGTAGTGTTCTCCCTGCTCTGTAACATTAAATACAATTCGGTTTTGTTTATTAAATGATGAGTTAAATCATGTGTGCTGGAAGCTGAGAGAACACTACAATGTGCACGGTAAAGGCTCATCCATGACCAGGAGGGGAGGTTGCTTGAGGATATGTAGGCTCCAGGGTAATGGGAATAGGAGCTTGTAGGTATCAGGGTGGTGGAAATGGGACCTTGTGGACCTCAGGATGGATAGCAGAAGAAGAAGCTTTGTAGTTCTAATAATTGCAGGAGTAGGAGCTTGAACAGATGATTTAGAAACAGGGATATTTGATCTTAAATGCAAACACAAGCTCAAGGTCATCTTTTACTACTGTGTAAATGAATATTCAAAATCTCCCAAAAGGAAAAACATTAGCATGCATGTCCCTCTCCTGTCAGGGATGTCTTTCATGGCTGAAAGGAGAGCACAAATCTATTTTGCACAAATATGCAGCCAGCTCATCCAAAAGAGCAAAATGCATTTATTCCAATAGAGGTATACTCAGCCTCTTCAGTTCCCACGAGACAGCAAGTGTTAGTGGAGTAAGAAGATTCATTTGATATAATTATCCACTTCAGCTTGGTGGGTTTCCTCCGGGTGCTCCGGTTTCCTCCCACAGTCCAAAGATATGCAGGTTAGGCTAACTGGCATTCCCAAGTTGCCC
Organism: Clarias pachynema; assembly: GCA_030014365.1. NCBI lineage: Eukaryota > Metazoa > Chordata > Actinopteri > Siluriformes > Clariidae > Clarias > Clarias pachynema. Next base: position 25,022,355 of record JAQMYL010000005.1, on the reverse strand, counting down.
GTAGTGTGTGAGTGTGTGCCCTGCGATGGATTGGTACCCTGTCCAGGGTGTACCCTGCCTTGTGCCCTAAGCCTCCTGGGATAGGCTCCAGGTCCCGGTGACCCTGAATACAGGATTAAGCGGTATAGAAGATGAGTGAGTAAGAGCTTTCAGACATTTTCACAGCACACTTCGACCTTTTATTTGGGCAGATGAAGTATTTTTGTCTCTCTGTCCTTTGCGAATGACACAAAAACATGACAGGAAGTCACATCCTGGCATTTTAACGTAAGTGTGAAGTCATATGTCGCATTAATGAGAGGCTTCATGATTCATGTTTAATATCGTGAGGAGTTCACTGTTGCCTTCTCGCTCATCTTTAAAAGACTGATGAGTAATTATTTTTTTTTTTTTATGTGAGAAGTGCAATGTTTTATTTTAGACTTTCAGAGTGACACTGTGACGTTTGTCTCAGGAACATCAGCAGTTCTCATTAATGTCAGGTCTATTTATGAAGTCCAGGATCACACCCATGACATAATCATCAGGCATAACAGGTCCTTGAATTGCACAGAAATTATAAATTAGTATTTCAGACTCTGCTATTGCTGTTCATAAACATCTCATGAGCAAGAATAAGACATGTAACTATTACAGTATAAAGGATATGTACAGTAAGGGGCTGAGACACTGCAGGTGACAAGGGGGGCCTAAGAACAATGAGGACCAAAGAGCAAACACAAGTGTACCCACAGAAAGCTTCTAAGCCATCAGCAACTACATGACATGTCTGTGACATCTATGCTTCCTTGCCAGATGTGAATAACTTCTACGCTCCATTTGAAGTGCAGAACGACAGGGCAGTGAGGAAGACCACGCCTTCTCTCAACGACCTGGTACTGTGTCTTACCTGTCTGATCTTTCTGTGACTTACTGTAGGCTGTTATATAAAGATATACAAAAGCTTAAACTGAGTTTAAAAATGTTACATAGCCTTATGAACTATATGTGATTCAGTACTCGCCAGTGATGTCTAATATTTGTGTGTCCTGTTTTCTTATGCCTTGCATGAGTTCTAAGTTCTCTAAGCCAATAGGAAAGCAGAGTAAGTGTGAAATGATTAGGTCTGCATTTAGTTTTTGATATTTTAATGATTTTTCAGTTTCTACTAAGATGTTTGGTACAGACTCTATATTCTGGAGGATATTAAAAACCCAGATATTGATTTTTTCCTCCACTTTTGTACAGCAGTGTCAGAGTTTTTGGCTTCTTTTGTGCAGTGTTTGCTAATAACAGGTAGGAAGTGGGAATTGATTCAAGCTGTTTGTTCTGTTTATCGATCTGCATTTGGTCCGAATCAAACCTCCGGCACTCTGAGTTTATTTTCCACGCTTTTTTATCTCACCTTTGTTTCACTCGGTGTTAATGTGTTTTTATCATCCTGCACCACAATCGAACACAATTTACCTGAAACCTTGCATAATTACTGAATCTTCTTCTTCTTCTTCTTCTTCTTCCTTCATTCATTAAGGGTTATGTTTGGGGTGACAGGGACACCCTATCAGTTTTGCTCAAATGTCAGCTCCACATGACACTATCTCTCACCTTGGCAGCCACAAGGAGGGGCTGTGAATATGCCCGGAAAATATGAAACTGCCAAAAATGAATTTTATTTAATCAGTAAAGCAATTACTCACTCATAATTTATACTGCTTTATCCTATATACCAGATTGCAGGTAGAATGAAGCCTATCCCAGGAGACTAAGGGCATGATGCAGGGTACACCCTGGACGGGGTGCCAATCCATCGCAGGGCACACACAGAAAAAATCGCCACCACTACTGGGTTGACCCTCTGTGGTCTATGAAAAAATGCTAAAATTTCCGCGCAAGTTTTTCAATTACTGTCGGATGTCAGTTTCCACTTTTGATTGTCTGCTGCAACTGGTGCGTTTCACTTGCGTTCGTTGGGATTTGAACGCCAAGAAAAAGCTGCATGCAACGTTTTTTTGACGCCGTATAAATGCGCAGCCGGACAAACGCACGTCACCAAAGCCCGTGTGAGCAGTCTCATTGACTCCTATGTGTAGAAAACCCTCGGCGCTTGATCCGCGCTCACCGGACGCTACGAACGCCAGAAAAACGCACAATTTTAACGCCCGTGTAAACAAGGCCTTATAGTTACAGAATACCCCTAGAATATCTCTGTGCATTAGTTCTAGATTGATGCTGTGTATTATCTCTAGATAATCCCTAGATTAGATCTGTGCATTGGGTCTAGAACAACACTGTGGGCAAAAACCTAGAATATATCTCTGACTTAAGCATTAGTACTGACTTAAGCATTAGATTAGCTCTATGAAACAGAATGTTATTAATGATTTGTGTATTTGCTCTAGATTAGCATCTGCAATTGTTCTAGATTATCTTTGTGTATTAGCTCACAATTATCTGTGTATCAGCTCTAGATTACCATCTGCCTTAGGTCTGTACTAGATTATCTTTATGTATTGTTTTGAGATTATCTGTTTATTAGCTCTAGATTAGCACCTGAATTAGTTGTAGAATATCTGTGTGTTTTAACTCTAGATTATTTGAGTATTAACTCTAGATTATCATCTGCAATGATTCTGAATTGGAATCTGCATTCGCTGTACATTAGTGGCTGCATTGTCTATATTATCTGTGTATGAGGTCTATTTTATTATCTGCATTAATGTGAGATAATCTGCATATTAGCTCTAGATTAGCTCTAGCACTTGCATTAGTTCTAAATTATCTCTGTGTATTATTTTAAGATTATCTGTTTATCAGCTCTAGATTAGTGCCTGCATTAGTTCTCAACTCGATTATTTATATGTGTTGTCTGGAGATTATCTGTTTATATTAGCTCTAGATTAGCACCTGCATTAGTTGTAGAATATCTGTGTATATTAAGTCTAGATTATAGATATAATTCTAGCAATAGATTATCATCTGCATTACTTCTAGATTTGCATTTGCATTAGTTGCACATTAGTGACTGCATTGTGTCTAGATTATCTGTGTATGTATTAATTCTGGACTAAATTATCTCTATGTATTGTCTTGAGATTATCTGTTTGTATTAGCTTTAGATTAGCGCATACACTAGTTCTAGATTTTCTGCGTATTAGCTCTAGATGATCTATGTATGTTATCTTGAGATTATCTGTGTATTATCTCTAGAATACATCTGCATTATTCTGGAATAGATTATATCTATGTATTACCTTAAGTTTATCTTATCCTTATCTGTTTGTATTAAACCTAGATTAGCACCTGCATGATTTCTAGATTAACTGTGTGTATTATCTCTATCATATCTGTGTATTAGTTTCAGATTATCATCTGCATTTTGTCTAGATTATCACTGTGTATTAGGTCTAGAGTATCATATGCATTAGTTATGAATTAGAGTCTGCTTTAGGTCTACATTAGTGTCTGCATTATGTCTAGATTATGTGTGTATTTTTTTTAGATTATCGCCTGCATTAGTTCTAGAATATTTCTGTGTATGAGCTCTAGATCAGTGCCTGCATTAGTTCTAGAATATCTGTGTATTTGCTTGAGATAGATTCTCTGTGTATTAGCTCTCTGCCATTAGATTATATGTGTATATTATCTTGAGATTATCTGTATGTATTAGCTCTATATTAGCTTCTGCCCTAGTTTTAGTTTATCTCTGTGTATTAGATATAGATTATCTGTGCATTAGCTTTCTGTTAGCTTCTTTTGTATTAGCATTATATTAGTGCAGCAGTTTAGCACACCTATGCTACTTCCTGCTGTGACAGGAGTCAGTACAGAAATTTCCTGCTGTTTTTTCCCCGTTGAGTTATTACCTGCTGGAGATTATTAAAGCGGTCGGTCTCGCTCATGAGTGAAGATAAATTTTGCAAAATACATCTAGGAGTGAGAACTGCAGGTTTTCACTTCATCTTTCGTGAAACATCAGCACTTTTCCCCCTTTTGCTGTGCAGCAGACCCGCTAGCTCGCTAACTCGCCATTTCCTCACTTACACGCCTCATTAATGCAGACAGCGGAATCGTTTCTGAAAAGCAGCTCCTAAAACACATCAGCAGCTTCAGTGAAGATCAGATGAAGGTCCAACATGCTCTGTGCGAAGTTACATAATGGTTTACAAACTCTGATAACCGAAAACAAAAAGGAAAAAAACAGCTAAGGTATTATTTTACAGAACCCACTAAAGAACTCTAACAAAGAACAAAAAGACTTAATGTCGATTAGACAGTCCTCAAGCACAAAGTGTTCACAGATTAGCAGCTCTTCAAGCTCTTGGACTTTTTAAAAAAGTGTTATTTTTTAAATTTGTAAACTGTTTTAAATTCATGAATTCTTCAGGGGGAGAAACAAGGGATCCCTACGGGTTCTAAATTTAACATTTAACATAAAAATAAACACACAGCTTCCCAACCAGTGGATTTTAGCCTCCATGATTTTCAAAATCTTTTTTTTTGTTGGAATTTGCGGAGCAGTAAAGAGCCTTTATATCTCCTAGAGGGTTTTTAAATAGAAATGGCTCGACCTAGAGTTCTACCCATTTAGAGAACCCTAGAAGAGATCTATCTCTCTCTTTTTTATTGCATTCACACTATGTGGTGCAATAGGAAAATACACTATGAACCAAATTAAATAAAATCTTTTTTTTTCCACCTGACCCTGCAGCATAGTGATGGAGGAGGAATGAGACAAGATTATCTGAAATGTTTGTATGAAATATATTTTTGTTGTGTGTCCTTCCACACCTCTGAACCGTTTACTTTTCCCTGACATTATTTTTCCCCCCTGCAAAGTCAATATGGCATATTCTCAATTACGCCGCAGGTTTAATAACGGAGGCGGGTCGATATCTCCGTCTGTTGGCATCGAGAGTCGGCTCTTCAGCTTCAGACGTGTAATTAAAGACACTTTATGAAGCTCGTCCCTCCTCGCCGTCAGCGGGAGTCGCGGGAACATTGGAGGAAATTATAGCCATTTACTCCGTCTGTGAATAAAGACTTGACCTTTTAATCCGAAACAGGAAAGTGCAGGAAAGCGGTCACTGGCTAGTAAACGCTGAAGCGTAACGCCTCAGGAATTAACCTTTACATCCTGCTCGGATAAAAACGAACCGTTTAAACTTTGTTCAAAAAGTGGAACAGAACTTTATGCCTCTTTAATTAATTACCACAAAATCACTCTGCTGCGTTCTTTTTATAAGTTCTAGTATCACTTACTCACCGCTTTATCCTGTCGGGGGAACGAGACAGGGTACACCTTGGATGGGGTGCCAATCCATCACAGGGCACACACACAGAGACACACTCACTTGTTCTTTTACACACTACAGGCAATCTGGAAATGCCAATTAGCCTAATCTGCATGTCTTTGGACTGTGGGAGGAAACCGGAGTACCCTGAGGAAACTCACCATGCACAGGGAGAACATGCAAACTCTATGCACACAGACCCGAGGTGTGAATCGAACCTGGACCCTGGACGGGCGAGGCCCAGTGCTAACCAGCACAAAGCCAGCGTGCCACTGAAGTTCTAATATATATTTTATAAATAGTATGTTCATGTTGTTTTTCATCTGAAATAAATGAGCCACTGTAATGAAGTGTAATCAAGATGCCGTTCATGTTTAAAAAGTTTCAGACAAAGAGCTGAACTTCACTTGGTTTGTGTTTAACCAGAGAGAATGACGGAAGATCTTTCATGTGCAAATCATTTTTCAGAAAATGAAAAAGCACCGGAAAAAATCTTATCGCTACATAAACACAGAGGTCCATCTGTCTTCTGAACCTCTGACATCTGCTAGAAGAAAGAGCATCTGTGGCTCAGATAGTGTGGAATCAGGTGTCTGGATGTGACTGATCTGATCACAGAGTGTGTGTGTGTGTGTGTGTGTGTGTGTGTATGGCTAGTTGTTACTACAGCTGTCAGATCAGGACGAGATCCGGATTGACGTATCAATGAAATGAATCAGATGTTAATGATTAGGAAAAGGACAAATGAGTGTCGTGTAAAAACCTGTGATGTGTAGATGTTCAAATGCTAGCAACGTAAGTCTAAACCTTTCGAAATAATTCTTTTTTTCAGTGTCATTATTCATGGGTGAACACTAGACTACTCTAGCTTCTGAGTGAAGTGTAATCATGTATCGAGGATCTGAGGCTCCGAGGATAATAAATCATTCCATACTGTTTTGTGTTTTATTATTACAGCAGATTCAGTGACATTAAATATCAAATCGTTCCTGTATAAATAAAATCGTTTAGAGTGGTCTAAATATTTCCTACGATGTATATAGAAAGTTTAACTCAACAGACTGAATTAAATACACAAAAAACAAACACTTTAGTTGGAATTTTATCGAGACAAATTTACCAAATTTAATTGAACTTTAATTAGACAACTGACTTTGTTGTTTGTTGTGTGTGCCAGTGTGAGAAATGTCTGGTTATGGGCTGGGTGGTGTATAGACAATTTAAGGTATATTGATATATTTTGTAACAAGTTATAGGATAAAGCAGGACGTTTTGTGATTAATATACTCTAGTTTGATGTTGGGTTACATAACGTTTGCTACATGAATCTGTGCCCCACTCTACCTCTACCACCCTGCCGACTTCTGCTGCTTTGCTGACGCATGCTAGTAATAAAGAATAGTGCTATGTGTAAGGGTGTGTAATATGATGTGAACTTTCCCATGCCTCTATGCCCATAAAACAGCCCCTTCATTGTAGTTCCTGATTCCTTATATAGTAACCCTTCCTATAGCACTTCCTTCCCGCTGGAGTCCTTTTGTTTAATTGGAAAATGCCAATGTATTTCATATTGTCCATCTGTCTCCAAGTCTCTCTATGACTTATGTTAATGACATACTGAGATATGCTATATGCTCTCTTTGCTGCTATTAAACAAAGATCTTTTTAATACATTATGCGTGCGTGTACTGTATGTTTGTCCCTCTGTCCCAGTTCGGGGCTCAGTCGGTAAGCCTTTTGAGGTGCTACAGATACACTAAGCAATAATTCTTTTTCTTTTCATTAATCTTAAAACGTAACAACTTGAACACTTTTCTTAAGCCTAAAACACTATAAGGTCAAAAAGTCAAAATATTCCTCATGATGGCATTATCAGAGTCGTAAACTGCAGTGCAAAGCTACAGTATACTTTGTTTCACAAAGCTTACAAAGGCTTCTGCCTCGGTTTGTATTTATTTCTCTTGATGACACTCGGAGAGCTCTGCAGTCCTGACAAGTAAGTCATAGCAAGTAAGCTGTTGTTATTTTTGTCCTGTTCACATTTTTATTTCTGAATTTACCTATATTTTTAAATAACCTGTTATCAGCACTTCAAACTAATGAAAAAGAATTCGCAGAGATTATGCCTGTTTTTATTTAATATGGTCAGGTCCATAAATTTTGGAATGAACCACACTTTATTTGAAATAAAACATGCAAGATGTCAGACAGCAGACAACTGTTCTGTAAGGACTTGTGACTGCAGGCGCTCAATAGTTCAGGACTGGAATTTCCTACAGTCTACCTGAGCCTCCAATAACGAACTGGACTCCATATTAACTTTGTTATATTGAACTTTCAGCTGCCTAACACACAGTATGACTGCAAAACAATTCCTGCTATCTGATATCACCCAAATGAGGATGGGTTTCCTGTTGAGTCTGGTTCCCTTCAAGGTTTCTTTCTATTGCTATCTCAGGAAGAGATACCACATTACCACCGTCGCCCTCACCATGCTCAACAGGGACTATCTGATCTTTTTGTTTCATACACACTTTCTCTCACATTGCTTACACATTTTCATAATTTTCTTTTGATTGTGTAAAGCTGCTTTGCGACAATGACCATTGTTAAAAGTGCTATACAAATGAAATTTAATTTAATTCAATTGAATAGAATGTGAGTGAAGTCGAGACTTTCAATTTAAATTCAAGGGGTTTGACAAAAGTGTGACATTCACACACCATTCTTGGGGGGTTCATAAATAATAGAACAACTAACATAAATACAGACATAAAGATTGCCTTCAATCAATCAATCAATCAATCAAATTTATTTATAAAGCACATTTAAAACAACTTCCGCTGACCAAAGTGCTGTACAAGTA
>JAQMYL010000005.1:24983908-25004363 GCA_030014365.1 Clarias pachynema | reverse complement strand
AGACTAAAGTTATTACCCGCCACAGCCGAATTTCACCCGCATTTGGCGGGTGGGCGGGTGCCAATGTCAAGCCCTGGCGTGCACACACACACATTAATGGAGAGACTGTTTTATCGGAAAAATTAGCAAGGAACATCGCTAATCACACTCGCGTGAGCGCATACTAACAAAATCACAGAATCAAATGAACCTGCACTTTACGTTTGAAAAGAATCGCGACAGAGCAGTGTTTTGGTGTAAGGCAGAGAGTGTGTGTCTGTATGTGTGTGGGAAGCAGAGAGGAGGAGGGGGTGGGAGGGTGGTTGTAAAGGCGAGAGTGTGTGTGTGTGTTGGTGTGAGTGAAGGAGAGAGAAAAACCATTGGCTCAGTTGTGATCACGTGACGCTCGGCATCAAAACAAGAAGCGCATGCAGGATACATGATACTCGGTACTCGTAAACCAAAACAATGCTCGTTTTTCAAGTCAAAATGTATTAAAAATCTTTGCTCGTCTTGTGGAACACTCACAAACCGCGTTACTTGTAATCCGAAGTTCCACTGTACTCTGGTATGACCCATTCTAACTCAGACAGTCTGACTCAGTCTAATTACAAGTCTGACGCAGTGTAATTCTGATAATATTATCTGATCTGGATATAACAGTCTGACCCAGTCTAACTCTGACAGTATACAGTAACTCTGGTCCAGTTTAAGCATCAGTTTCAGAACTCTAGTTAGACCAGTCCAGATTAAGTTATATTAGGCATATAAAGCAAAAAAGAAATAAATGACCCTGTGGAAATGTTCTCTTTTCAGACCATTTCACCATAAGAAAAATATACCTTCTGTGATTCTGATTTACAAGTTTCTCAGAAGTTCAGAGATGCTCGAATGGTTTAAATAGCATTTTGTCATTTATGGAGCTCAGTGAGAGGCTCAGTGCGCGTTACACATCTCAGTCTGATGGAGCTCAGTGAGAGGCCGGCACACTAACACTCACACACAGACACACTGACACACTTATACCCATGCTGACATGCTCACACTGACACACAGCCCAACCTGGTACACTGACACACTCATACACTGACACACAGATACACAGGCACACAGACAAACTGCCACACCGATATCACGCTACAGCCATTGTGGGTGGTGTATCAATAAAGGTGTATCACAAAAATGTATCAAATGGATGTTGTTCCTTGTAAATTCATCATATGTACCAAAAATATGCAAAAACATTCAAAGTAAAAGGATGAAGGACAAACAATATTCTTTAGCTTTTAGGGAATTCTGGGTAATGTATTCTCCTCTGCAGGAGATTTGTGTGATTCTTTTTGTGCAGCATCTGCACACACACACACACACACACACACACACACACACAACAAGGATGGAAACTCACAGCCACATCAATCCTGAAAGCTGAAATGATGGGTTTTTACTTTTAGAAGCATCTGGTACGTAATTTTCAGTAAATTATCTTTGACCTCGCTCACTCAGGGTCGAGAGCCACACGATGGAGCGTAATTAACGAGGAACAATGACAGCGTTAATAACACGTTTGATTCGGTTGCAACTCTCCAGAGTAATTTGGGTAAAAATGCACCGTTCGGACAGCTTAGGCTTTGTCTTTTTTTAGGAAGTACATTACGTAATTTATCAGAAAAAACTAGCACACAATCTCACTTTCTACTAATAAAGTGTCTAGAACTGTAGCTTATAAATAACTGAGAGCTATAAAGGAGGATGAGGAGATTGAGGAGGAGGAAGGCAATAACTGGGTCATGATCTGGTGGTGCATTTCTCCCTATTCCCTATAAACTGTGAAGTGCACTAGCTGTGTTATGGATCCTCATATAACTCAACAATAATCAATTATTTATATAGCTGCATTATTGTTGGAGCGCTGGTGTCTCAGGCAGTTGAGGCTCTTGGTTGCAGATCGGAGGGTCAGGGGTTCAAGGCCCATCACCACTACTGGGTCCATGGACGAGACCTTAAACCCTGTGTTCCTTACAACCTAAGAACTGCATGCAGTGCCGGTTAGAAAAGGGGAGGGTTGCGACATAAAAGGCCTCCTGGCAAACAACGTGTGCCAGAACTTGCAGATCAAATGATCTAATGTGGTGACCCCAAGGATAAAAGTGACAAAGCCCAAGAAAAAATAGCGCAATCACTATTTAAATCCAATCAAAATGCAGGAGTCAGAAGATGGCTGATTTTTCTTGTTGATTGTTCTAACTCTGAGAAAAGGACATTTTCAGTCTGTGCTGAGATAGGCGTGAAAGGCTGAAATCTCAGGTAATGAACGTGAGAATGAAAACGGCAGAATTTCTGCCCTCCTGCAGTCTGTAATGAGCTCAACATCCATAACACACGCTTTGTAATGGAGCAGATTTCCTCATTAACCTGCCTGAAGTCCTCGCTGATTACCTTCTAATCACCTTCCAGAGCCGTGATGAGACTCGGCTCGGTTCTGCGCTGGGTTCTGCGACTCTAATCTCTCACACCTTGGGTCATTTTCACTCTGAGAAGACAAAATCGACTCAGTGATCACTATTACACAGGGGTAGTCAGTCATCAGGTTGAGGTCAAAGGTCAGATGAAGATGTGGACGGGTTACGGCTGATGGAGGGATAAGTAAGAGTGGCTGGTATTAAAAAGCTTTACAGTGCTAAGCCTTTACTACTGTAGCATCAAGATGGAGGTTCATTGTTCCCATGCAGATAGGATTGTTTAATTATTATTATTTTTAAATCTAAATGCTTTTAACACCTTTAAAAAAAAGAATAGTAAGTGTAATTAATAATAATTACTAACTATTTAATAAATCGTAGTGGTTAGAACTGTCGCCTTGCACCTCCAAGGTCCGGGTTCAATTTCCACCTTAGGTCTGTGTGCATGGAGTTTGCATGTTCTCCTTGTGCTTGGTGGGTTTCCTCGGGGTACTCCGGTTTTCTCCCACAGTCCAAACATGCAGATTATGTAAACTGGCGTTCCCAAATTGCCCATAGTGTGTGAATGAATGTGTGTGTGCCTGTGATGGATTGGCACCCTGTCCCTGTTCCCACCTCGTGCACTAGTCTTCTGGGAGAATCCAGACTCCCTGGCGACCCTGTATACAGGATTAAGCAGTGTTAATTTTTATAATAAATCTTTATTTTGTACTTTAATTATTTTCATATTTAATTACAATTTTTTAAATGGCATGTAAAATTTTTATGTTTTAGTACTGCAATATTAATTGTTAAAATAATGATATTGAATTATATTTTATGTTCACAATAATGATGCTAGAATACTAACTGAAATGTATTTACATTCAGATAATACAACACACACACATACACACAAATTTCACATTTTGATTTCTGGAGCCTAAGAACGGAAGGACACTTGGTTATTTTCTCTCGTTTATCCTCTTAGACTTCTCAAACAATAAAAGTTTTAAAATCTAATTTCAGCCCTCAGACTGATGATGTGATATGAATGATTCAGGACAGGGATTTCAACTCAATCAGGTGTGTGTGTGTGTGTGTGTGTGTGTGTGTGTGTGTGTGTGTGTGTGTGTGAGAAGCATCTTCTCACCAGCGCACAATATTTTTTCATCTACACACACCCATAGATGGAAGAAAAGAAAAACATTAGGAAGAGAAGAAAAGAAAATTAGAAGAAAGTGTACTTTTTTCCCACATAGATCAAATTTGCTGCATCAATCACAAAATGACACGATGTGACGATGGTGCAAATAATAAATCATTAAAGCACTTTTTGTCAAATTCAGCGAATGTTTCCTCACAGTCCGCAAGCTGTGTGTGGGCTAAAAAAAAAAGCACTGGCTCTATAGTGGAGAAATAAACCAATAGGGCGTGGCCTAAGACAGAGGTTATAAAGAGTTTTTAGAAAAAAAATATGCACTGAGCACAGAAACATACTCGTATATCAAATACGGTATATCATGCACGTAAATTAAATGTGTGTGTATGTGTGTATGTGTGTAAGTGACAGCGCAAGGATGATCAATATCTTTTCTTGAAGTCGCCCTTTTATAGGCTTTACAAACTAATCTCGCCTCCATCAAGACACACACACACACACACACACACACACACACACACACACACACACACACACACACACACACACAAGTAAATGTTACAAGCTTTACCAATCTGTTGTCGAACGATTATAACAAATGAACAGATTGCCCCACTAAAAAAATGGGCGGGGCCTTGGCTCCTTGCCTGTTTCCTATGTCTTAGTGGACGCTCTGCCTCCAGCTCAGTTTTTATCCGGCAGGGGAATCCTGTTGACCCAAAAATGTCCATGTCCACACTTACTCTCCTCTTCTAAGGCCTTCTGAAGGTCAAATTGATTTTTAATCAGAATAGAATAAAGTTTTCAACGAGGTTGGAACCATTCTGTTCTACATTAAGCTTTCATGTAACATTGTAAAATGCTATTTAGAAAAGTTCTAAAATCATTTTACTCAACTCTGCGTCCCCTGAATGTAGCAATATGCCAAAATAACATCACCCAAGATCAATAGATTGACCAGAACGCCAGATCTAAAAATAAATAAAAGATTTCAGGAACACGTCATGGTTTGGGGCGACGTTTCATGTTTGTGTTAGTAAGAAGTTTGTACATTTGTAGTGTACCGCTGCAGGTTTTTCAGAGAAAATAAAAATAATGACTGCACAGCGAGTGTAATTACACCCTCCTCTGTGCTGAGAATCACATCAGTGAGTATGATAATAAGAGATGGAGAGCACTCACGCTTACATCATCATTTACAACAGATACTGTACATAAAAAGACAGATTCACCGTGAGAAGCATTGTGGTATAATCAGGGGTCCAAGCACAAAACTATTATTATTAACTGTTTCAAATAAAAATCCATGGACTCACGTAAATCCATTCACGCCCTTGATATGAAATTTTGCACACTGTTTCAACATGATCCAGAAAGTCTTTTCATGAAGTTTTTACACACATAAAAAATTTGTATGTAAGATTACTCCCCTAGCGCGACCCACAGACCAAAGCTAGCAGTCCATAACTTTTGTCTAGAAATCCCATGTTTTTGCTGTCATGCTACAACAAAAACGACTTTACCGCTTTATCCTGTATTCTGCAGGCAGCAAGGTTGAGTAGTTACAGTGTAGATATGTGGAAAGTAATTAATTACATTACAAAATTACTGTCATTAAAAAGTAATCAGTTACATTACAGTAACTAGTTCGAGTACTTTTCCATTGCAGAAAATGAAAACTCCTTTGTGATTCTTCATACATGTTGTTTTTGTCAAGACCTTTATAATTATTCTACCATCATCACTCAGCGAAGTTTGGCCCATAATCTGTTAACTACTAATACCCCTATCTCCTATCACCTACGCAGTTACGCACAGTAGCTGTAAGTACGGTTCTTCATGATTCATCGCGAGTTTTGGCGCTGTGATCACGTTTCCATCTTTCCGCGCGTTGTTTCTCGCGGAAGCTCACGGACCTTGCAGCACTTCGTGGACCATCGGCTCATGGTGCCTAACACTGCTTCTTACTGCAAGTCAAACCGCATAGGTAAGATAGGGGTATAACAGCAGGAATAACAGAGGGGGGCGGGATATCGGGGGCGGGGTTTGTAGGACAACTTTCACACACACACACACACACACTAATGGAATCACTGCTGTCTGAATAACGGATTACACAAATTGTCTGAATAACGGATTACATTTTTGAAAATATAACTAAATAACTGAATACTTTAATGGCGGACCTAATGCGTTAGATTACTCGTTACATCAAAAAAGTAATCCAAGTACTCTAATGTGTTACTTTGTAACGATGTATACACCACATAGACTTCTTTAAATGGTCAACATTTTTCTGCATTTCATTTAGACAAAGATCTCTCGAGCAAGAGCAGAGTCTTTGGAAATTTTTACTTTTTTATCTCGGGGTTTAGTGTTCAAAATTCAAGCAGTTTTGCTGTACCAACCCTGCTCCAGCTCTCGTGTAAAAAATGGTTGCAAGGCTCCCTGTTGTACTTGTTGTTTTTCATCCAGATTTATTTCCACTGAAATTAACAGTAGAACATTCGCTTACTCACTTTGCCAGCTGTACAGTGCCCTCTGCTGCTGTGGAGCAATCACACTTTGTATTATTTTCAGAAATAAATCTCTAGATGTTTTTATTTCATAACATTGTAAGATTTTACCAAATCACAAAGAAAAACAGCGAAAAACTATTGACTCAAGACAAAAGTTCCTGAGTCTCCTGGTACTTTCCTGGGAATCTTCGTATCTCTCACCAAGTTAAATTTGGTGGATCAACCTATAGTTCTGTCCACGGTGCGTTGTCCTGTTTGGCAAGAGGTAGAGATACAAACTCATACAAAACAGAGTGTCGGAATGTTCTCTGGTTTATTTACAGATAAAAAGAGGTAAAGGTTTATCAGAAGGTTGGGTGTTCAAGCCCCAGCACCGCCAAGGTGCAGCTGTTGAGCCCTTGAGCAAGGCTCTTAATCCTGTCTATTATCATTTCCTTGTGCTGTAAGGTACATGGGACATGGGGGATCCTGTGAAAGTTAATATAGAACAAGGAATAATATTAGAAAACACTAACACTCTCATCCTGCTCCACCTCAGCGTCTCACTCAGAAGTGTTTTTCTCATCAATTGCCTTTTAAATTCCCTCTTTAAAGTGCACGTGTTAGAGGAGCTTATGTAAACGTTTCCTCACAGCACACTCAAAGTTCAAATTCAAATCCCACAAGGAGGGTCTTCTTCTCCTCCATTTCCCCCTCACGTAGACTCGAGGGTAATTAATTCGCAGCTACTATATGATAGAAAACCCTGCTTTCAGGTAGGAGCGACCTCGCCTTGATTGTAGCAATTATTCCACCGCATGCTTCACCTGACCTCCGCCGTTCTCCTCATTAATCAGTAGAGAGAAGCCAAATGCAGAGAGAGAAAGAGACAGAGAGAGAGACAGAGACAGAGAGAAAGAGAGAGAGATACTTCTAAACAAAAAAAGTTTTTTGGGACTCATTCTGTCCTCTAGCTGACTGCTATAATCTGGATCAATATGTCTGTGAGTCAAAGATGCATTTACATATAAATGTATTTTATGTTCTTTAATATTTAAGGAATAATGAAGCTTTTGATAAAGAAAAAAAGAGTGGAAAAATTAAACTTTTATTTTAATTTATTATTATTATTATTATTATTATTATTATTATTATTATTAAAATGTAATGTAAGAACTTTTTAGTACATTTAACTCCTGAAGTATTAAATAATGATAATAATAATAATAATAATAATAGTAATAATAAAAAAAAATATATATATATTATTATTATTATGCTTTTTATTTACTCAAAAATAAAATTGTACTGTAACAGTCCTGTTAAGGTTTGTTAAAATACGAAGGTAGAGTCAAACATACCATTAAGCACAATCAGAGTAAGAATATAAAAGTCTTTAAAACAGTTCAAAATCATGATCATACTCCCACTCACACAGGAAAACGAGGAAACAGAAAAACAACCTCGAAAATCAGTGTTTTAATAATTTTGAGGTAGTTAAGGGTCAAAATCAGCAATTAGACAATACGTCTGTTTGGAAGCATTTCTGAGAGAAACCCATAAAATGCAGATCATAAAATGTTGGAGCTACAAATCATGATCATCCTGTGAAAATTAAGGAACAACGCTCTCTATGTAGTGAAGTGAGCCTGAATAAAAAGTTAAAGCCTCCACATTTTACTTGTAGAAGGGTGCCAATATATGTTGGCAGTAAAGTACCACCAGATTCCGTGCGACAACATTTGACTCATCCGAGTGATTGAATTAAAAGAAAGTGTGTAGAAAAACACACGGCCAAAAACATGACCCCATGTTTACTGACACACACCCAGGGGGCGGGGCGTAGATGTTCTTGAAAGCATTTAACTCAATACACATAAACTCGTACAGGGTGAGTCCTTAACAAAAATCTTAATTATTCTATCAAAATATCTAAAATAATAATGATAATATATAAAATACAGTTAAAACTTGTATCGCGAGTATAATTTGTTCCGGAAGCATGCCTGTATATCAAATACTCATATATCAAATTTCCCCATAAGAAATAATGGAAACTCTGATGATTTGTTCCAGAACCCAAAAATATTCATATAAAAATAATTAATACAAAAAGGTTAAAATAAAGCAAATTAACCTGCACTTTACATGCACGCACACACACGTGGTCACAATGTTATAGTACACAGTACACGCACACGAATGTTAACTATATGGGTGACTCATGCGCACTTAGACTGAACGTGGGAGATGATTATCCACAATCCCACAGATCGAGAGAAAGAAGAACCATTGGTTCAGTTGTGATCACGTGACACTCGGCAGACAAAGCATAAAAGTACTACAGTACTCTTATATCAAGACCTCGCTCTCTTAACAAGTTAAAATTTGTTACAAAATTTTGTGCGTCTTGCAAAACACTTGTAGACCAAGTTACTCACAATGCAAGGTTTGATTGTATAGAATTAGCAATCTCCAAACCTAACAAGCTTTTTGTATATAATGTTACTCATTAATCTATAATACTAAGGATCAGGAACAAAAATCTCTGAAACACCAAGATGGAACTGACAGATGGAGGAAACAGGAATGCTCTTAAACGTCAATGATGTTTTAGACGTTTATGTGTCAACAGTTTGGGGAAACCCATTTTTCTTTTCAAGTGTTTTGAGAGTTTGAGTCAAGAGCTGAGTGGAATAACACGACTGGAGCTCAGACCTCGACCCCATTAAGGACCTTTGGGATGAAGTGCAGTGGTGTTTGTGAGTCAGACCTAATCGTCCAGCATCACTGACTGACCTCTCTAATGTTTTTCAGACCGTGTGAAATAAACTCCCTGCAGCAGAACTTCTCCTGAAAACCAGAAGTTATTGTACAAATTACTGCCAAAAATGATAATTTTGGAGATGGGGCGCTAAACAACCTCCAGAAAAGTGATTATCCTCCGTTACTCCACGGCACTGCTGAATTCTGCTTGTATTGATTGGATGTAAAACATCCTTCTTCATATCCAGCCAATAACTTGATTCATTTCTAATTGAAATGTTTGTTCCTTTTAACGGCCTCACCTCTCCACGCCCACTCACACGCTCGCCAAGAGCGTGAATGCAGGAGGAGAAGCTGATGGTCTGTAAGATGATGTCAGCTAAAACTTCTGTGATAAAAATGTGGCAACCTGAACCACAGAGAGTTCATCTGCAAAACACTGTGCAAAAGAAAACACACATCAGGATGTCATTTCTGCAATGCAGCACATAACGTGACGGCTGGAAACATGGAAACTGTTTATCAATCAGGAAGGAAGGCTTCAGCAAAGCTACTTAGCTAACATTAGCAGTCTAGTAGTCTACTCTCTCTGTCACAAAAACTCAGAAAGTTTATTACTTTTGCAAGGCACAGTATACAGTATGTATATATTTTTTGGGACAAATCTCTGTTCCTGAGTTACATTTTTCCATGTGAGGATCAATGATGAGACAGAGGTAATGAAACGGCGTAGTTAGTGTATATACAGCTACATTACATCAGCATTAGCTAAAGTCAGGTCTGACATATAAACCCTACACGCTGCTGTGGGACAGAGCTAGAGATGTGACAGTTGAGCAAGGAGACTCAGTACTTCACCTGCAATTGTGTCACAAATAAAGGCACACTTGCCTGCCATAATGTCCACACATTTGTTCTAATACAGCACACAGATCTTGCCTAATTTTTTAAAAAGTTTTAATATTTTCCCTTTCTGCGCACCAATCATTATTTTAAAGATTGTACACGAAATTACAATCTTTTGGATCAATTTGGGGACTTCTGTACCTATGGTTTACATATTTCACATTCTATCATAAGTGTGTTGCCATGTATTATTTTCTCTAGTCTACTGTAGACTTGGTCTTGGGTTAAGTAGACTTGATTAGAAGAATATTCCAAATGAATTGGACAGCTGACTGATAATCAGTATGATGCAGACTTGTGGCTATTTTTTAGTTATCTCATGAAGATTCAGGAGATCAAAGATTTAGATTTGATACTGAGTGTTGAATTTGCATTTCTACATGGAGACGCTCAAAATACAGTCCAGAGAGGTGCTGTTGCAGGTGAGGGAGCCATAATTAGACTGACAAAAAAACAAAACAACTCAGACTTATCACAGTGAGACAGATAAAGAGAGCAGAAATGTGATGAGGCCAAATAAACAACCTGGTCTGTTCTTAAAAAGACGGGTTGCACTGTGGCGAGCTCAGCCGCACCAAAAGACCTGGAAGAGTGCTGAGACAACTTAAGTGGATGAACTCATAATTATCTTATTGATGAAGAAAGACACTTCACAACAAGTCAAGAACACGTTAGAGGAGGTAGGAGTATCATCAACATACAATCGAGAGACGCCTTCGAAAGAACAGAAAGATCAGATTAGACTTAGCGAAAAAAAGAAGAGAAGGATATGGAGAAGGAAAGGAAGGGCTCATGTAAAGAAATTGAATGTTCTTAAAAATTCTGCACTGAGCTGCTTTTGACTGACTGAAGACAACTGATGGCAAAAAGACCCAGAAACAAGCACCAACTGAAGGCGTCTGCAGTAACGCAAAGACAAAACTTTATTGTGGTGATGTCCATGAGCTCCACACTTCAGGCATCACTGACCACAAAGTGTCTACATTCAAGTGTTCAAAAATAATTGTTGTATTTATAATTGTTATCTTTAAGGCTGTGAAAATAAAGATTTTTTGTAAATGCCACTAATATGGCAATTGTTTGACTGTACAAATATTTATGGACCCGACTGTACTGTATTTTGTTGTACTGTGCGAAACTGAAATATAGATGTCAGGCAATGCCTTGTTAAGAAATAAGAGAAGGCGTAACAGTGTAACAGTTTAATGAATGCCAGTAAACCTGCGTCAGAGAGAAATAAAGAGAAAATACAATCAGAGTCGCCTTCAATGGACGGCGCGGTGTGTCGAGGCATCACGTTACTGAACTGATTTCATCTGACTCCAGAGAATCACACCCACACACCCACACACACACACACACACACAAACTTTTCTCTCCATTCGCTTTGACCCTGTGACAGTTCAGTGAAGGTCAACCCCACGCTGAGATTAATTAGTAATTCAAAAAGGGAACATTTTATTCACATCGTACAAAAAAAACAAAACACTACAGATAGATAGACAAATTATTAAACAGTTTAATCAAACAAATTAATAGATAAATACAGATGCAATCCTTTCACACTTTGTTTATAGAGAAGAGTGCAAAAGTTTATGCACCCATGATTTTTTTTTGTGACCACTGTTTACCTTCATATCAATCATTTTATGTCTTATAACATGTTTAAGTTTCTGACTCATCCGTTTAGAGAGGTTTAGACCCTCTCTGTTTGTAGCACACACTTTCAGACCTTGTTAACCTTATTTTCTTTGAAATGCTTTAAATTAGTTTGTGTGTGAATTTGGTACCTGACCTTCAGTTGTGTTACTTCTCACATACCGTCTGTTCCTGGGACTGATGTTAATCATACTGCATTATTTTATACATTTTATGTAAAATTCTCTAAAAATGATACACCATTAACTACATGTGGGGGAATCGAATGGCTTGTTTGTATCAAAAAAACATAAAACAAAAATGCTTTGAACTAAATCTATGGTTTATTTTATACAACATAATATAGAACACAATGTGTATCAATTTGAAGGTTCTTAAATGTTTATGCTTTTCATGACACACAGATTCAAAATGAATCATGATGTTTTACAGTGCGATGTATAAGATCATCAACTTGTACAGTATATTATGTGTAATAACGGCAATTTAAGCTTGTTGACCCAGTGTGACTTCTCTTTGACTCTCCACTTTACTTTTTGTGATCTGAGCCATTGTGTTTAATAATTCATCAGTCTGAGGTGAGTCTCTCTCTCTCGTTAGGCAGCCTGCTGGTGTGATGCCTGATTTAGGATCAGATTTGGGATCAGACCTGTTTCAGAAGATGCAGCTTCAGCAGTAGCTCATCTTTCAGGCTTTAAATCAGAGAAGAGACAGGTACCATGCACACACACACACACACACACACACACAAACTCCGCTCCTCTCCGTCTCTGTGACATGTTTCAAATGAGATTTTAATTGACTTGATCTTGTGCTCGGAGGAAATTGAGTGAAAACTCTTGGCTTGGTCTCGTCCTGTCCCGCCTCATTTAGCGCGAGCTGTTTGTTTGTTTCCGTCTAAGAGGATAATGATGGATATTAGGCTTTAGAAGGGATGAAATTGTTCATTATAAAAGGTATTTAAAGTCACTCGGATGAGACAGGAAGCTAAATGGGGTTTGTTTTAAAAAGGACAGACATTAAAGCTTCAGATTTACAGCCAGGGCTAAAAATAAGATAATGCCATGGTACAAGAGAGAACATTATCCTTAGAAAAAGATAACAATAAGAACAACCATGACAACACAGAACATACCATCAGAGCACACAAATGATGACTTCAGCCTTTAATGTTACTTTAATGCACTTCTTCATTATAAATTAATATATACAGTATTTTGCTGTTATGGAAAACTAATCACTACCTGCATCATGTTCGACAGATGATGTGGTACAGTATGCTTTGCACTATGAGTTGTTCCTTTTTCTCTATATATTTCTCTTTCCCTCATTTTAGTACAGGTTAGTTTCGGGTTCATTACTTTATAGAATCT
The DNA here is from genome assembly GCA_030014365.1 of Clarias pachynema. Lineage (NCBI taxonomy): Eukaryota > Metazoa > Chordata > Actinopteri > Siluriformes > Clariidae > Clarias > Clarias pachynema. The sequence goes on along the minus strand of JAQMYL010000005.1, from coordinate 24,991,579 downwards.
GGCATTTTTCTGGCAAAGTTTAATTCATTCTGTTCTTGAGCGTTATTGGTGATTTGCTCTTTGTTGTAAAGCATCTGTATGTACTTTATAAAGCTGTCTCTTGATTGTAGTCTTTGACAATGACACGCCTACAGTACCTCATCAAGGGTGTTCTTGACTTGTTATTCAAGGGTTATTCAAGGGTTCTGCAGTCGTCCACTTTAGTTGTCTTCTGTCGTCTTCCAAGAATGCTACAAACTTTTTTTTCCTTTTCTGAAGTTTTTTTCAACTTAATGATGGCCACCTTCACTAGCATAGACACCTTATGTTGAGAATTTAAGTGAACGACTACCAAATACAAATGTAACACTCAGAAACACCTGCATTTTTAACTGCTGGAATAGTCATGGAGTAAATGAGGGAACAGGACACACCTGGCCATGAAACTGCCCTGACTTCGCTAACATATTCAGTGTTTCATTGCATTTCACTGCACATCATACTGTGTATGACTGTGTATGTGACAAATAAAATTTGAATTTCAAATTCAGTGTGATGCTATAGAGAGGCAAAATGTTAAATAAACATATATTTTTTTCCAAGATTTGGGGAACTGAATGTATGTAGAGAAACAAAGGTAGCTTTCACTCTAAGAACTTTTATTCTCTACAAGCAAAAGTCCCAGGTTGACTTGAGCACATTTGTATTCCTTTGATAGCACAAAGTGATAAGAGCTCAGCAAATGCACGTGCTGTTGTGTGACTCCTGTAAGTATTTAGAAATGCTCTGGCCCTGCACTAATGGATTTCCAAATGATTTCCAATTCAAAAGGTAACACCTGCTTGTAAAATATCGACATCAAGCCAGAGGACACTGAAAGAGTCGACATTTTTTGAGCTGGAATTTACTCAGTGACAGAAATCGAGAGAGTAAAATGCCTGACACTGCAGATTCATATGGAAATCACATTCACAAATTCACACCTGTAAATAGCAGAGTTCTCCCAGAGCACCATAACAAATGTAAGTAAGGTGAACATAGACATTATCCCACTATAGATCAGGCGTACAGTTCCACAGCAACGTGTACAGGAATTCATTATAAACACATAAGCTGGAGATCTTTATCCTCACAGCTTCCTGCATCAATAAAAGCATTTAAAAACTTTTTAAACAATCATAGCATCCCTGAGGAGTTGAAATGCTTCTTCAGTGCGGATGTTACTAATTATACATACAAAGTAGCATTAGCAGTGCAAAGTGTGTTTAGAAGTATGGCTTATATAACTGCTTATTACATTCTTCCCCCAAATATATATATCCCGCCTCGTGGTCTGTGTGCATGGAGTTCTTCCGGGTACTCATTTTGTCTCCCAAAACAGGGACTGCTGATGGACACTGAAGACGGGGAACCAGAGGAGGCAGTCGAAAGACATGCAAGTTAGGCTAATTGGCGTTCCCAAATTGCCTGTAGTGTGTGAATGTTGACTGGATGTTCTACCATGGCCACCATTGGCCTTCACGGTCTGTAGTTGGCTAAACTGCTGATTTTCTGGGATTTTTATCTCTACCGTTTATAAAGAATTGTTTGAAAAAGAGAAAATATACAGCGATAGTGCTGATAGAATGGAAACAGTAATTCAAGTAACATATCATTACAACCAAGGTATACCAAGGAGTATCTTCGAAAGGCACAGCCATGAAGCAGATGGGCTACAGCAGCAGAAGACCACACCAGGTGTCACACTGAGGCTGGGGATATAATTTGCATGTTCTCCAAAAAAATTGGACAATTGAAGATTGAAAAAACGCTGGTCTGACGAGTCTAGATTTCTGCTGTGACATTTGGATGGTAGAGTCACAATTTAATGTAAACAACATGAAAGCATGGATCCATCCTACCTTGTATCAACAGTTGGTGGTGTAATGGTGCAGTTGAGATTTTCTTGGCACACATTAAACCCCTTGTTACCTGAGTATTGCTGCTGACCATGTCCATTCCTTTATGACCACCCGGCACCCATCTTCTGAAGGCTACATCCATCAGGATAACTAACCCTGCCACAGAGCTAAAATAGTCTCAAACTGGTTTTTTTAACATGACAATGAGTTTACTGCACTCTAATGGCGCCAGTCACCAGATCTCGATATAAAAGGTGCGCCTTTGAGGCATGGTGGAACTGGAGATTCACATCATGGATGTTCAGTCAAAAAAACCTGCAGCACTTGTGTGATGCTCTCATGTCAATATTGATCCAAAATCCTTAAGGAATGTTTTCAGCTCCTTGTTGAATCTATGCCATGAAGAATTAAGGCAGAGCAGGCCCCAAAATCCTAAGGAGTTGTGGACTCAAACTCCACCATCACTAGCTTTCAGAATGTCAGAGACTGCAGGCTGTATTGTAAGAATTTCATTGTTTATTAACAACAGATGGTGTAATCCCGAACATATTACCATTAAAGTATCCCAGATATTGAAAGCCCAGATATTGAATACAGTTACTGTGAGTTTGCATCTGTATTATTTGCTGTGAGTATTCAACCATTCCACTAATTGCAGCTGCCGATTACAGTCCACCAACTGCAGCTGCTGATGTTGTGTGAGACGTCGTTCATTCCATCACTGCCAGACTACAAACACAACATCTTAATGCTTTCATATTATAGCTATCTCAGGTGACTTCAGTCATACTTCTCTTTCTTCAGCTCTGCCAACTTTTTATCAGTCAAATCTGGAATCTGAAGTGAGGAAGATGACATGACTGTTGAAATCCGGCGGCACACCAAAACTGGAAACCTCAAGGTAGCAGCTAATATCTTTTACGACAGCTGAATCTCAGTAAGTGCCCAGAAGTAAAGGCAGACGTGTTGGGCAGCGAAAGCAGACTATTACTGGCTGGCTATATATGTGTACATTGACAGCAGGCCTACAGCCAGCACATCTTGCCAGCATGTTCATTCTCCTCGCTTGACCAGGAAAACAACAACAAAGAAACCGTTCATCACTGTGGCCAGCTCGATGGCTCGTTTAGGAACCTAATCTGGCACTGCATCACTCTCCACCTTCCTGCCGTCTTTGACTGCATATTAGCAGGTCTCTGGTACAAAACTCATGACTGTTAAGTTTCGCTGCAATTCCAGAGTTTGTTTGTGCTGAAAACTCGCCACAGAGGAGGGGTCAACATTCGGTTTCGACTGCCTCCTCTGGTTCCCCGTCTTCAGTGTCCATCAGCAGTCCCTGTTTTGGGACATCTACTGGCAACCTCAGAAGCCAAGGAACTGCACCTTCCTTACTGACTCTTACCTCCCCTTTTCGTTCCTCATGTCTGTTTTAAATAAAATAAGTTATTCACTTTGTTCCTCCACTTACGTTTTCCGGTGCCTTATGTTCGGTTTGCCCTGCTCAAGGCTCTACAATGCCATAATTTAATTCAAGTTTTAAATAACACCTGTTGAAGTGTGTGTCTGTTTCACATAGTGTCAGTCAAAAGTTTGGACACACATTCAATGTTGTTGGAATAGTGATTTATTTTCTACATTCAATAACAATACTGGAGGTCTCACAACTATGAAATAACTCATATGGCATTAGGTACGTAACATTAACAACATCAACAGTGAATTGTTATTTACTTCTGATGCAAAGGAGACCTCAACATCAACTGGTTAAGGAGATTATTGCACATTTTCCTCAATTTATATCTATCAATATAAATAAAACAAACATTCTGACTGTACAGGGGTCAGAACTCAGTCTTTTAATGATATCTTTTATACATTGGATGAATCAAAACCAGTCTCAGAAAAAAAAAATTGTCTGTATATCTGTATGTATGTCCAACCAATTCTGTCACAGCATCATCTAAAACTTACATCTACATAAATAAAAGAAAGGTTTGTCTGTAGATTGGTCAGAACTTGCTCTTTCAATGATATTGTTATGTTTCAAATTAGTCTCATGTACTGTATGGGATGAGATATAAATTTTTTTTTATTTAAATTTTTCTTTGGGGTGTTTAACTTTGCACTCAATTATGAACTCATTTACCCAGCCACATTCCCATATATGGTCTCAATGATGCCCATATTTTCTTTTATGAACCCAAAGATCTCTTTTCTCCATTGATAGTTTCGACACCCATATATGGACTCAGTGACACACCCACTCTATATTCCTAAATATGAGCACTATGTCCCTTTACGAACTCAATTATTTTATTTGCATATATTCATTTAGTGACACTCTCACTAACATACAACAATATACAGTAAACTGTATATCACTTCAGTAATGTCCACATTCCTATATAAGGTGTCAATGATATTCTGATTTTTTTCAGAATGGCATTTGATCAGTAAGATGCCCACATTCCCATCATTTTTGTATAAGCCACACCTGCTCAAAACCCCTTATTTCCACATATGGAGTTAATGACACCTAATCTACAGACATGCCATTTCAAGTGCTTAGCATAACAGCTAAGGCATTTGAGACACATTTGAGATTTCTACCTGATTTTGTTCCTCACACTGACACCAGATTAATTGCTTAGTATCCGTGAAAATGAATTAAAATCCTGCCAGAGCTCCATTCAGGAAAGATAAATATCCCATCTGCTGGCTGGCATTTTTTCAGTAGTTATTTGTAAGGAAGAATGAAGTCGTGTCCCGAGGAGGCCGCTCGTGGTTCTGTTTGTTACATTGCTTCACTTCTTCACAGATTAAGAGTAAAACAACTTTGACGGCGGCTCTTAAATTTCCCTGAAGGTTAAACCGCTCGAGTCGAGCTAAAGTGAATTACCTCACTCACTCTCACCGGGCAGAAAATCAGAAGCTCCAGGCCAGGGTGGAATTATTGTGTGAACTTTTTCCACTTGACAATAAGGACAGATCAGTCTGATGAAAAATCAAATCAAAGCCTCATGTCAGTCAGAAATCTAGAGGGATACATCTTGGTTTAAAATAAAAAAGTGACAGGTGTTTTTGCACTAACTAGATAAATCGCTTGCACAAATTATAACCTTTTATTTTTATATGTGAGTTAGCTATGGAATAACTTATCCTTACTTCAGCTTGATGCTGTGCTTAGCAGCGTTTAGTGACAATGAGACCAAACTTGCTAGAGGTTTAACAATGGATATAGTATCTGTTTTTAATGATGCAGCTTTAGCCAAAGTAAAACTATTATGCTAATACAGAATTAAACACAATCACTACTAAACAGTAAGGAGACATCTTAGGTTTTATACAGTGAATTATTAATAGAGCTACAGTATGCTAGTGTAGTTCACTCTGAGTCATTAAAGTCTTACAGTATGTCACAAAAAAGTACAGTTACATTGTACCACTGGTCAAGTACTGCACACATAGTTTGGTACATTTTACCCCTGCGAGGTACTTCCCTGTACCCCAGAGGCTCTGATCCCACTGTTTCAGAAGTGATGTGACAGCTTGTTCAAATAAATGTTAATTATTCAGTAGGATGAAGAGCTACAATGCAGTTCAAATGCAGAAGGTCAACACCGGGTACAAAATACAATTCTGGGAAAAATGCCAGTTCCAGTTCCATGAAAAATGTAAAAGGCAGGACATAATGTTGGAAGTGGACATATTTATGGGGAGCTCCACTATTCAATCTTGTTTATTTGAACATGTTTATTGTGATGAATATTTATTGAAAGGCAAACTGATTTACGACAGAATAATTTAGCAACATTACTGACTTATGGCTTTGGACAAAAGTTCAATATGTATGTATCTATAACGTTTTTAAAATAAAAGTTGCGTATTATCAAGCAACAAATTCATTCAATCATTCATCATCTGTATTGGTTATCCTATACAGGATCACTGGAAGCCAGACATGATATTACATAAAACTTTATCAAATAGAATAAATAAGACATATTAATATGAAATTGGTGAGACCGTGGTATAGTGGTATGCACTATGGCCTCGCACTTCCAAAGCCGGGGTCTAATTTCCCACCTTGTGTCCCTGTACATGGACTTTGTGTGTTCTTTGAAGTTGTATTGCAGGTTTCCTCCCACAGTCCAAAAACTTGCCGATTAGATTACTTGGTGTTCCAAAATGTCCAAAACTGAGCTCGTGTGTACATGCTTGTTTGTGCCTTGTGATTGATTGATTTAGGAAATAGTATTTCGTACTATGCTACAGTAATATCAGAAATGCTCACACAACTGAACCCAAATTTCACTTTGGCAAATCACACCACTTGGAAATCCTGCGTAAGCCAACATACATTAACTGGCTGAAGACAAACACAAACACATTTATGTTATGTTTTGGATTAACCCAATGACCGAAGAAACGGATATGACTTAAGTCATTGTTTAAAAATTGCCAGAGACTCAGCTGCATGGACATCTAGTGGAAGGTCATTCCACCATCTACTGTAGGTGCCAGAACAGAAAACAGCCTAGATGCATGTCTTCCTCAGTCTCTGAGAGATGATGTGACCAGCCGGGCAGTGCTGGAGGATCAGAGGGAACGTGGTGCGATGTAGGGTGTGATTAGAGCGTAGAGGTAAGTGGGTGCTGGGCCATTTTTAGCTTTGTTGGCAAGCATCAGGGTTTTGAATTCAACATCATCCGCCCAGGAAAGCTGTTTGTGAAGACGACAAACCTGGGGGCCTCAAGACACACTTAAAATTGGATGCTAGACTTTCTCATAGACAGACCACAGGTGGTGAGGATGTGAGACAAGGTCTCTGCTGAGCTCACATTCTGCATAAGAACACCATAAGGCTGCTGTCTCAGCTCCAGTCTCTGCTCATGCACAAACGCACAACACACGGCCTCAGACAATGCAGACTGGACAGTTTAATCACACAATTCTCATTTTTATAACAACTTCTTTCCAGTCAGACTGAGTGCAAAAAAAACAAGGAAAGAAAAGAACATGTCTGCCACACCACTGTGTTTTTATCTTTGTCATATAAAGACCGGCTGTTATAATCGGTGTACATGTATCTTGTATACAGAAACCTGAGTCAAAGTACAAAGTGCTAAACTGTAGAAATGTGATAGTAAATGTGTAATTAAGTCTTTGAGAAATAGAGCAATTTAAAAACTAAAGAGGTGTAATAGTTATATATGTTTAAAATATACATTAGTTACACTATACTACTGGATAATGTTTATAGTGTGCATAATCTGACAAAATAAATAATAAAAGTAAGCTATGTCTATTTTATTTTTCTTATCATTCTTGTTTTTATCACACAAAAAACTAATGCGCCCATACTGTCAGTATGTTTACAAAAGGCAAATAAATTCTCTTGAACCTTGAATTGGCACCCCATCCAGGGTCTATCACCCCTTGTGCCCCCACTGAGTTCCTAATAAACTAAATAGTTCACTAAAAATGTTTTAATTTAACTTACAGCAGCAGTATGTCATCTTTTTAAATTAAGCACAGGAGTAGCAGTAGATAGAATTATATGTTAGACTTTTATTTATCATTATGTGCTGCTCAGGCTTTTCTTAAATGTGAATATTCAGTGCTGTGAAAAAGTATTAGCCTGTATTAGTAATATTAACACTAGAAGCGCCGAGTACCGGTCATTTGACCGCAATGGGGAAAAAAAAAATACTTCGATCAAATTCCAGGACCCTCCTTTCATGACTTTTCCTAGATCTGTGAGCTTAATCACCCAGCATGCTTACATTTT
>JAQMYL010000005.1:24933324-24949946 GCA_030014365.1 Clarias pachynema | reverse complement strand
TTTACTGTTGCAGCTTTAATTGCAATTCACAATTTGTCAAGTCTCTACAGGTACAGTAGAAATTACCATTTTAGTCAGATTTTTGTCAAACTCGATATTTGGATACATTTCTCTATGATCTATTAAACTTTTCTCTTACATGAAAGTAAAAAAAAAAATTAAGCATAAACATATTAAATGTGCAACTTATTTCATCCACTGAAATATGCACATCACTCTAGCAAACATTTCCCATGCTTCCATTTTAGAAAATTTTTGTGAATGTATACAAAAAGGTGCTCTCCTGTTCCTCATCCTCTCTGCCTCACCCACTGACCTCAAACCATGATTAAAAAAGTATAAAGAAAAAGTTTAGTATCAAAGAGGAGCAAAGGTTTGACAGGTTCAACAGAAGTTCACTCCTGGAAGTGATCAAGACAGCTGTAATCAGATACGACTAAAATCTGATGTTTCCTCGCATCTGTAAGGAGGTGACTGCTGGCGCTTCATAACGGATTGTGACACCTCTTTGAGCATAAACTATGAAAAGACCTGCAGAACATCATGCAGGAAATGTCCACCAGGAGGAAACTGTACAACATTCCTTGGTTGAGTTTAGCATGGATGATTTAGTCCCAATGTGAGATGAAAGACGAATAAAACAGAAAGAGCTAACAGACAGAAAAAGTCTCCTTTATTACTTTAAACCCCTGTTGAAGAACATTTATAAAAAATTATTAGGCCAAAAAACAAAGGTAATTCTGTATGTATTTTCTTCTATGAAAATTGCTAGAAACCTCGAATCAAAACCAGTTTTCATTTTTCAAACCAAACGAACCAATCAGATAACTGAGCCTGAGAAGCCGAGCCTGAGCTGTCACACAGCTGAAGATTTCAGGTTTGTAATGAGCGGGGCAGTTCCCATCGGAGTAAATAACCCTGAGGCACTTTTACATCCTTGGCTCTGAGGATCAGCTCGGGTTTGTTCACTGTCACTGCTGCTGAGCCGATCCTGACAACAGTCCGCGTTATTTAACTTCCTCGAGTGTTTTCCTTTCCTGTGAATTGACAGAGATTCTGAGATGGCTGGAGCGATGTAGCTGCCAAGTAAACACCACTCACGGCTGGAACACAAAACATCACTGCTGTCCATCAGGCTTGAAACATCCTCCACACACACACACACACACACACACACACACACACACACACACACACACACACACACACACACACACACACACACTTTACTCTGTGATGTCTGAAGACGTTCCACTGCCTGAGCATTTGTTGTACTGAATAACGAGAGGGAGTGCTGTTGTGCTTGAATATCAGCGTAGCTGTTATGTTATGCCTTCAGCACTCGGGCATCCCACAAGCATATATACTGTACTTCCAAGATTGGCAAAGCTAGCAAACCATGACTGGTGGAGTTAGCGACCAACACTTTAATTAAGTAATTAACGGGTGAAAGTAGTTTTAAATTGTTCCTGGTATTAAGGAGTCAAAAGGTCATTTGAATAAACCATGGAGGTGGTGTACACTCCTGAGAAACTTATGAGATTTCCACTTATTGTCATGGGTGGCACAGAATTAAGGTGAACCCAATCACAGACTCAATTAAGTTTTTAGAGTGTTTATCAAAAACAGAAGATGAAATACTTGAGAGCAGTGAGAAGCAAGGCAGTAATGTAACTGTAAAAAGTTGACATGTTGTGGTGGCCACGGAAAGAATGGGGAAGGCCTTGGGTCCTGAGGAATGGGGAATCCTCAGGTCCCAAGAAGTAGTGATTGTTGTCAGCAAGGTGACAACGAAGCAAGGTGAGTCCTTGACCAGAAGCTGTGAGTAATTTCACAAACTAAATGTTCAGTTATTCCTTCTCAGACATAAGGAGAAACGAGTGAGCAGGTTACTGTAAGTCTAAAGCAGAAGATTCTCCTTGGAGTGAAAGTGAAAGTGCTTAAGCATCGAGGTTGTCCGCAATACAATTGTATTATGCTGTTGCAATTCTGAAGAATATGTCGAGACAAAGGTTGCAAGGCAGGCAGGGGTTAATCACCAGGTAGATCCAAAAAGCATTTAAATCCTGAAACACGATTCTATGTCAAGGTCCTTAGAGCAGGTCGGGTCATACGCAATGAGATCTGAAAGAGCAAATTCAAGGGGCAAAGACGAGAGACGAAAGATGAGCAGAGTCATCAATGGACAGAGATCAATGAAAATTCACATGGAAAACAAATCTGAGGGACACAAGGGAGATCCTCCAATGCTGACTGAATCTCTTGGCGTCCTCTTAAGGCGAAGGTGGTGATTGCCATATCAAGCTCAGGAACATTGTGGAGATTAACTCAGTGCACAGAGAGAAATTCTGGAGTGGATTTCTGGATGTGCTTGGCCGATCTGGCTGGCTCGTGACAATTATTCCACTTTGGAATATCAGCTCTGTTAAACGGAAAGCCCTGGATCAGTGGTTAGAGAGTGATTTGGGATGCAGCCTGGGCTTAGAAGTTTTTCAGCTTGGCTTAAGCCTAAATATGATGGTTGATCAGCATTTGATAATGACTTACAGTACAAGCAATTATTAGGGAGATAGCGTGTTATTTAGGATGATATGAAATTATCAGATTTTTTTATTTTTTTTGCTGAAAGTGCTTCTGTGTCTGGTTGATGTGGCGTGATACATATAGTTAAGTGTCTCAGTGCTGTGATTATAACCACTCATTAAATGTCTCTTTTCCAACCAGATTACTCAGTCAGAACTATCTGTTGTTAGTGTCGACATTAAGTGTGGACAAGTAATAAGAAGTAATAACCTTAAAGCATATTCTGCCCCTATTATTATTTATCTCATTCAGAATAAAGATCACGATGCAGATATGCAGTGAGGCAGAAATGTCTTTCCTGACTATGTGTATCACCTGAAAGAGCGGATCTGCCGAGTGCATGACCGATTTGCAGGAATAAAAGATGATCACTGAGATTTGACACTTCCTTCATAGAAAGAACAGGAAGTACACCTAAAACATTAGCCATGACATTTTATAGCAACCTAATGTCAAAAGTCTACTTTAATGACTACACACCCAGAATCTGGGTGCCATTTCAGACAGAGGAGAGTGACAAGAAGTGACCGTCTGCAATGACAGGAAATGTCTCTGATTGATTCTCAAACTAAGCACTGCTGTATGAGCCAGGGACAAAATGTTCAAAAGAGGTTCAGAGATGATTTGAAAAGAAAAGAACGAAAAAGAAAAACTTTGTTGTGTTTTTGTAGTTAATAATTAATAGCTGTATAATAATTATTACACTAGCAGATATAACACAAGCTGTTCATAACTTTCCTTCTGTTCATGTAATGCTTTGTGTTCTTACTATTATCTCATTGGCGTGGGGGGGGGGGGGGGTGGCGAAATGTTTCTGTGTGATGACTGATCAGACAGAAACTGCAAACAGAAAGCTGTAAAATTATCCAAAAAAGAAAAACAAAAAACTAAACAAAAGTGATAAAAATAATAAAAAGATTTTTAAATCAGTAAAGACACAGACAAAATTAACATAATATTAACATAAGTATAAAATAAACATTATTTTAAAAAACACATTTCTGTTTGAAAACCAACAGAAGGACAGAGGTCCTAAATAAAAAAAGGAAATACTCGACAGAAATAATACATACATAAACTACATAAAATATTTTATTCTAGGTGTAAAATATAGTGTAAGAAATAAGTCTGAAACAAATTAAAATAAATGAGCACAAAAGACAGTCAGGTTTTAAAATAAATGGAAATACAATAATACATCACATGAGACTTTTTATCCTTGCATTAATGTTTTACATTTTTGTGTAAAAGAATTCAACAAAACTTTGCTAATGCTTATGTAATAGTTTAGTAAGTGTATATTTTTCAAAACTAATGATTTAATATGTGAGATTATTGAATTTGATTTTGAAAAATGCTGAAATAAATTGTGTTCGTGTGAGAATACTTTTTAGCATATTTTATAAATTGTTTAAATACACATCAATCATGGCAAGTCCTGCAATTATTATTAGTATTAATATAATTTTTTCTCTTCCTGTAGTAATTCACTCAATCTTTGTTCTCACATCTCTCAAGTTCGTTCTTCACCGTGTGAGAAAATTCATCTTGCAGGAAAAATCTAACACAAGGTCGTCTCTGCTCAGGTGGAGAAGTTATATTTTTTTCCTTTAGCTTTGTTAAGATAGTAAAAAGTGAGCTATAAACAGAGAAGGGTGTGAAGACAAGAGAGAGAGAGAGAGAGAGAGAGAGAGAGAGAGAGAGAGAAGTGCTGAGAGAGTTTGTTGAGGTCCTTAGAGAATCACAATTCATAACCGAGGTCAAAGACACAACAGTCAACGCTTCATTGGACCTGAATCTGAGAAGGAACAAATCACCAGTTGAGGGGAAATGGCGGGAAAACAGTTTGGGAATAATGAAGATAAGAAACTATGAGGTTGTGAGAAATGTAATTGTTCTTTATTAACACAGAGGTCTACAGAGGATTTAGGCTTTAAATGAGTAGACTTTAAATTATATTCTCATCAATTGTTTCTATTAAAAACTTTTCAGCTGTTCAACTCATAGTAACTGAATATATACTAGATCAAATTATCATCATCACCATTTACAAAACAAAACAACATATTTTACTTTTACTCCATTCATAGTTTCCTGTTGACATTTTATTATTATTATGACTATTGCAGATAATAACACTTATACCTTGTTACCTTATACACCAGCCTTTCTTTATTTTCTCGTGAAATATATGGAAACACATATATTTTTTACTTATTAAAGAAAGAAAGAAAGATTTACAGCTTAATCTCTGACTCTGGAAACTCCTTCAATAAATGTTAAATTGTTAGCCTAAACAATAACATAGCAGGTGATAGCAGGCAGATAACATATTACAGCATTGTACAAAAGTCTTGAGAACGCCTCATTTCTTCATATATACAAATTAAATGATGTTCCAACCACTCAGCATTCAGCATCACCAGAATACTAATCCCCGGCCTGATCATCTGTCATCATCTGCACCAGTTTCTCACTGGTTCATGCCTTAAGTTGGATGTTTTATGCTTGAGTGATTCATAGGTCAATGTATGACTTAACAAACAATTAAACATTTCTCTGAAACTGCTCAGGTACTGGAATGAAAATGAGGAATAAGAATAAGAACCAAAAAAAGTCCTTCAGGAAGCCTCGAGAACTATTCCTCAGGACTACATTAAAAATACAAGAAAGTCTGGCTCTTTGAAAGCAACGTACTGTATGAAGAACTGATGGGTGGCACAAGACCTTTATGTAATACTGTAAACATGGATTACTGCAGAGCTGCTGTTATACAGAATCAACAACTTCTGGACAATCAGCATCCAGAACTTTGTGACATGAGGAAACTTCGTACCTGTGTTTTTGTTTCCTTTCATCCTGCTCTGCTTGGTGTACAGTACGTCTCTCAGCATCGTCTGACTCACGATCTGTCCTTCGTTGAGTTTCAAATTAACTGCTTGTTTAAACGTAATTAAGCAGTGATGCTAATGAGCCCAAAAGCAACAAGATGTGAAATCAGCCGATTTATTGATCAGGGTTATGGGTTCTGCTCCTTAGCAAGTTTCTTTCAATAGTCAGATCCATTCCCGGTGTTCTAGCAACACACTCGCTAACTCGGCTCTCTGAGAACGCCAAGCTCTGAGACTCGTCTCCATTAGCATTAGAGACAGTGCAAACACGAGGCGCCATGTCCCGAATCTCAACTCGCAGAGTGTCTCTGCTGCCTAACAAGCGTGCAGCAGGAGAGCGAACGGGTGAGCGGTTTCTTCACAGTCCTAGGGGACATCCTTATTATTCAGGACACGAGATACCACTCCTGCTTCAAAAAGTGACTGAATACTCCTTTTTAAAAAGAACAGAGTTTCTTGAGGGTTCTCTGGATGGTTCTGTTTTGATTTTTTTTTGGTGAAAGGGAACACTCTGTCTTGTAGGGTTCTACAAGGGATCCCCCAGAGAAATACATGGAAAACATTTTTAGTTTTATATTTATCTTTTTTCTTCTAAAATGTAGTAGCTTAGTGATGCAATCAGGATGAGCCACAAGAAATCTAACAAGTCTACAAGAAATATTTCTTTATGGGCTTTTTGGATGGATTAATGGTTCCAGGATTTTACTTGATGATTCAAGATGGCGCGGGTGAGGTCGGCTGCGCAACGACTTACTAACAACTGACCTCTTTTTCTTTGTTTTTTAAGTTAATTTCCAATAATATAAAAACCGGCAAATTCATCACAATCGAGTATTTAATGGTATTGAGTGTTTAACGGTAAACAACAGCTAGTGCAACAACGCGAGCGTTGTTCCTCTCACACGCTCCTGCACACCCAACCTGGAACTACTGACCATCAAACGTCATCCTTTTTACCTTCCTCAGGATTTACATCGGTCATAATCAGCGCTGTTTATATTCCACCTCAGGTGGACACAGTCACATCACCTGCCCCACCAGGGGTGAAAGGACACTAGATCATTACTACACCACAATAAGGGATGGCTACAAGGCACAATCTCGTCCGCTGTTTGGGAAATTCGACCACAGCACCATCTTTCTCATGTCAAAATATAAACAAAGGCTTAAACAGGAAGCCCAGGTTCAGAGGGAGGTTGTGCGCTGGATGGACCAATCGGTGGCCGCTTCACAGGACGCACTCGATGACGCAGACTGGGACATGTTCTGGCGCAGCTATAATGACATCAACGTGCTTACGGGAAGCGGTTGTGGGATTCGTCGCGAAACTAGCAGATGATACCTTACAAAACACGACAATCAGAATGTTTCCCAAATCAGAAGCAGTGGGTGGATAAAACCACCTGCAATGCTCCTAGATCTCGCACCAATAGAGTGACTCTAGGAGCCTGTGACAGGGACAATAATGGACTATAAAGCACCAAAATCCAGTATGACGATCCTACGCAGACCAACTAGCACCTGTGTTCACAGAAATATTCAACCTCTCCCTATCCCAGTCGGTAATCCCCACATGCTATAAAGAGTCAGTCATTGTTCCTGTCCCAAAGAAACCCCATCCTGCTTCCCTCAACGATTATTGCCCTGTAGCCCTGACTTCAGTAGTGATTAAGTGCTTTGAGCAGCTGGTCAGAGATCAGTTCAGCATTTAATACTATAATTCTACTCTACTCCCTCCCTCACTCTCAGCACAGGATTGTGTTCTGAGTCCCCTGCTGTACTTACAGTACACTTACGACTGCGTGTCCACTACCAACTCCACCACCATCATCAAATTTGCTGACGACACCGTCAGTTTAGCCTGACCTCTGACAAAAATGAGACGGCCTACCTGGAGGAGATTGGAAATCTGGAGAACTTGTGCCAGAGGAACAATCTCCTTCTAAACATCAGCAAGACAAAGGAGGTGATAGTGGACTTCAGTAGAAAGCAGCAAATCAGACCCCCGTGATCAACTAGAGCCCAGTGGAGAGTACAGTATATATATATATATATATTTGTTTTATATATTTTTGTTCTTATCTTCTATAGCTATAATTTCTATAGCAAAAATTTTTCTATTTTTTATTCTTATTATATTCCACAATATATATAAAATTCTTATTGATAATCTTGCTTTTTAAGGTCACAGGTGGTCGTATAAGCACTTCACTGCAGATCGTACTGTTCATGACTGTGTATGTGACAAATAAAATTTAAATTTAAATTACAGCAGTTCTATAAGAATAAAAATTTTTTTTGTCCAAATGGAAAAGCAGGTTCATTGTTTTGTATAAAAACTGTAATTTCTGATGCTTGATTGCAGTTTTTTTTTAAAGTAAACATCCAAAAGTAAAGTTAATTAAGGGTAATCTTAATGTAAACGTAATCTATAAGATTTAGCCTTTAAGGGATTCTTAAGCCAGACTAAAGGGGCCTTGATATGAAAAACTTGTAAACTTACTGTGTTTCTGTGACATTTCATACCAGTCATGAGAACACACAGAGAACCGGTTCTAACAAGTGATGGTGGTTATTTTATTTTTTTTGTATAGTGTGTATTCTGCTCTTAATGCAGTACAATACTGATGGCACAAAATTATATCATTCTCTGGTAGCTTTGTTGTGTGTGTGTGTATGTGTGTGTGTGTGTGTATGTGAGTGTGTGGGTGTGTGTGTGTGTGTGTGTGAATAAAGGCTCGAAGTCTGGACGTTTTTCATTCATGCACATTGACCGAGACATAATGACAAGTGCTCATTACTCAGCAGGAATCATCAGCGTGAGGATAGGAACAGCGAGAGTGACGCTAATGACACGCTCACACCAGATTCACCATCATGGCAACGGCCTTCGTCATGTTTCTCACTCGTCTGTCTGTCTACATACTGAAGAATGGAAATGGAAATTTTCTCACAGATTGAGGCGTGTCTTTCCATGTGAGTATGAAGATGTGATAAGCAATGTGTCACGCCCACTAAACTGTGACTGACAGACACAAAGGCCACACCTACTTAACAGTGACTCAGACAGAGGCCACGCCTATTAAATTGTGACTGCCACTCAAAGGCCATGCCCAATGATCACTGACAAAGTTGACACCACCTAAGCTGTAACTGACTTGCAAAGACCACGCCTACTAAACTTTGATTAACTCACGCCTACACAGGCGTTTTACCAAAACACAAAGGCTGTGCCTATAAAACTGTGAATGACACACATTACAGAGAATGGCCATACCTCCTAAACTGTTTCTGATACACACAAAGGCCACGCCCACTAAACTGTAACTCGTGTGAAAGCCACCCGTACTGAAGAGTAACTAAAACACAAATGCCATGCCTACTGAACTATGATCTTCTCAATGACACAAAACTGACACAAAGAACATGTGATCTTTCACTTTGATTCAAGAATAAAATACACAATGGCCACACCTATCAGAAGTTTTACACAATATTTTACACAAAAAGCCACACCCTTTTCAAAAATAAACCTCACAAAGTTCACATCCTCTGTCCAGGTACTGAAACACAACAAAGGCTATGCCTCCAGAGAGGGACACAAGCATAAAGGCCACTATGATGCCTTCAGTAGAATTCAAGAAAACTCTGACACATAGGCCATGTCTCCTTAGTAGGTATGAAAGATACACTTTGTAGACATATACGTAAATTTATCTTCACACCTGAAATCTAAATCAGTTCTTTTTTCTCTTTCATGTGTATTGGAGAGGAATAAAGTAATGACTCTCGCTCTGTCAGTTTCTCTCAACGGGAAGGTGAATATTTACCACCTGTTCACTGGCAGCAGGAGTGGGCAGATCTGCCATTTACACTGTCAACATAAATACCATCACTTTGTGTTTCACAGCCTCGAATCAAATCTTTCCTTCACACTTTTAATTACAGAGAATCGTTTAAAAAGGAAAAGTGCAGCATCCTGAACTTTCAAACTCTAAAACTCTCACTGATGTGTGTGTGAGATGTCACACTGCCATTTCAAACATAGAATTAATCACCGGCTACAACGCTGAGCACTTTACACTTGCTCATTAGCTGAACTGTCTGATCTACACAGTAAATGCTACAAAAGAGAGAAACATCATTCGTCTATTAAAATAGAATGAATATTAAGATAAAAAATGAAGAAACCGAAACGATACAATTTATCAGCTGAAACCTCTGAGCAGATTGAGAGGGCATGGCCTGATATGAGAAGCTTGACTGACAGATCTGTCTAATACTTTGCCTGCATCATTCAGATAAGGACATCAGGACTCATGTATTGACTAGCCAGTTAGAGAGTTATACAGTTGGTGAGCTTTCACTCACTAACTAGAATCAGATTTCACTCAATAACCAGATTAGATTTCACTAAATTAAATAGGCTATATTTCACTCAATAACTAGGTTAGATTTTACTCAATAAATAGGTTAGATTTCATTCCCTAACTAGTTTAGATTTCATTCCCTAACTAAGTTAGAGTTCACTCACTCGCTAGGCGAGATTTCACTTACTAAGTGATTTCATTCTCTAAGTAGTTTAGATTTCACTCATTAAATAGGGTAGATCTCGCTCACTAAATAGACTAGATTTTACTCACTTACAAGGTTAGATTTCGCTAACTAGGCCAGATTCCTCTCACTCACTAGGTTAGATTTCACTAATTAGACTAGATTTCACTCACTAACTAGACTAGGTTTCCCCCACTAACTAACTCAAGGTAGGCTACCTTTCACTAGCTAGATTAGCCTGCTGTGGTTTCTTAGCTTTCACATACTAGGATGGCTTTTTGCTCACTTCCCTTACTTGGTTTTATCATTTTATATTTCTGCTTGTAAATTGAGAAATATAATGAGGTAAACATTGCTAATTTATATTTTGAAAAAAAAAAAAAAAAAAAAAACTATTAAAATTATTTAATCTATATCTTACACAAATCACACAAATAAAGTACAATTAAACAATTTATCTATCCAACAATACCAAACCTTTTGTACATTCTCAGTACAGCCTTGATACAGGTTGTCTCTTTAATAAACTGCATTGAATTAAATTTTCCATCAATAGGAATAACTGCATGTCACCAAGGCCTGAAATACTTGTTTTAAACAAAATTTAATATGTATATAATGAATTAAATACAGCATGCATTTAGAAATATAATATATCAAACAATACATGAAACAAACTGTAGAATAATTCTTTTTAGAAACTTAATAGCCTCTGAAGCACTGAAGTTGCAACATTCAAATCAGCACTCAGTGGACTAGTGCACCTACCCTTCAACAGCACGGATGACGAGGATTTTAAGATTGTGCAAACTGGCATCACTCTGTCCTCCTGCATAAAATTTACAAGAAAATAAATAAAGATCATTTTGAGAAATAAAAAATTCTGAATTGCTTCAATCACCTGTGCTGACTTCATTATCACAGAGAAAAGCACACATACTTGATAAAAATGACCATCAATTCATATATTTCAGATTGTTAAACTGAACAGATTGTTAAATTACTTTAGCAATAATCTTGCCTCAGTAAAACATTTGTAGAACATGGCATGAGATGGCTACACTCCATAGACTTACTGTGAATATATGCCGCTTCAGTGTCAAAGCCATAAAATTGCCTCTGCACCTTTACATTTATTAACTACTTTCTATTCATAGTCACTTCTCACTTTACTTTTGTTAATTTTGCCTTAAATGCATACTCCTCTTTAGGAAAAAAAGACCGCATTCTGATACATTCAATTAAGGGAACAGATACATCAGTGTTAGCTTAGCATAGTATCAAAACAACTATTTAGATATAAATTTTGCTCCATACTGCCGGAATATTGCTATATACCCACTCTAAAGGTAAGTCAAATGCAATAACTTCTACAATCCGATGTGGCTTATCATAGGACGATGCAGAACAAATATTTAACAGAATCTTAAATGGTTAAAGACTATGTCTATTAACCCTGCATTACAAATACAAAGGATTCAAATGGAAATACCCAAAATGGCATTGAGAATCTATATTTCGATATGCTACAGAGATAATCGCATTTCTCCATGAAATTAATTTTGTAAATTTTCCACTTTAGTCACACTTTAGTTACAGGATTTTACGCAAAAGAATTTGTTTTGTGGATTTCTACACTATTAAAAACTCAAATATTGCTAATTGTACATCCTGTGATTAAGATGAACATTAATCGGGAGTCAGGAAAACGAGAATCACATCCAAAACAAAAAGGTAAACTTACCTTACACACAACAAACTCCAGCTCCAGCCATGCCGCGCAGAACTTCCGTGATGATCCCCAACACCTTGGGTACAGCGCCTCCAAACATGCATGCACGTTTTCAAATTAAATTTAAAATTTTTACTTTTAAACTTTCATTAAATTTACTCAATATTGCTAGGTTTATGTGCAGTGACTATAAAACATTTAAATATGACAAGTAAATATGTAATAATATATAACTCTTTCCATTCAGTTCATTTATTACATGAATTAAATGTGTACATATTTAAACTTTTACTTAGGAAAATCTAGTTCTCATTGAGTACAGTAGCTTTCAATCAGATTTCAATACATAGAGATTATGACTTTTTATGTTAGCTGCCACTTACTAGTTTAAATCCCAGCCGTTAGGCTAACTTTTGCTCATAAGGTACACTTAGTAGAAAAAAACAAAACATCAGCACCTAAACAACATTTCTTTTTGCATCATTACTCCATGTACACACACACGCACGCATGGACGCACACACACACACACACACACACACAAACCTTAACCAATGTCCCTGCAATCTTTGTCTTTTAAACGTGAGCTTTTCAGTCACCTGGAGAACCCACAGACAGGGGAATGAACAGCTCTCAGAGGAATGTGTGTGAACAGATGGACGTTATAATGGATTAACGTTATTTTGTTAGCGTCACATGGTTTAGCGCAGCTGTCAGAAACCCCACGGCCTCGTCCTAATCCAATCCACCCGCAGCGATAACCAGACTGTCTCGCGGATACGTGAAAAAAAATCCCAGCCCCCTCGCCGGCTCGGTCGCTGCACAGCTGTGGAGGAGAAGCAGCTCTTTAGCGTGAGGCAGAAATTGAGATGAACATCACGCTGTTTTCCTGAAAGTAATATCCGATAACTACCCTTTTTCCCCCCCGCACTGAATGCAATGAATACTCTGACTGAATTTTCGAAACTATTTTTAAGGATTTTAAAGGTATTTCAAATGTTTAATATATATGTTTGTATTATATTATATATATTATACATTTGAAATTTGAAATACCTTTAAAATATATATAGTAAATATATAAAATATATACAGTATATTATCCAGAGCCTTTGTTTGTATATATATATTGTATATAAATATATATAAACATATATACTATACATTTGAAATACCTTTAAAATCCTTAAAAATTGTTTCAAAAATTCAGTCAGAGTATTCATTGCAAAGCAAGATCAAGTCATGATTTGTCATAATTGGAGATGATTATGGCATATAGCTCATGAAAGATTTCCAAGATGGCGCCAGTGAGGTTGGCTGCTGTCACGACTGCTCCGACCTACAGTATTTTACTTTGTTTACGTCTTTTAGGTTAATTTTCAGTAACTTTAAACCGTCAAATTCATCATCATTGCCTTAAGTACGATAGAGATACTCTTATTTCTATTGGTTTACAATGTACTCACTCGTTTTTAATTCCGGGTCCGAGCTGGCCGAGTGAGATCCTGAGAGAGAACAAAGGACTCGACCCGAAGCGGCGGCCCCGAGGAAAACGAGCCGGCGTCAAGAACAGGCTAAGAGTTCGTGCACACCGCACACCTCTGCCTAGCATCCTGCTCACCAACGTCCAGTCACAGGAGAACAAACTCGATGACCTCACGGCCAGGCTAAAGTTCGACAGAGACATTCGGGACTGCAATCTCCTCTGCTTCACTGAGACATGGTTCAGCGGTGCCGGACCACGCCATTCAGCTGGCTGAGTTCTTCTCGGTTCACTGCATGGACAGGACACGGGACTCGGGGAAGTCAAGAAGGCGGCCTGTGCTTAATGATAAACAACAGCTGGTGCAACAGAGCGAGCGTTGTTCCTCTCACATGCTCCTGCACACCAAACCTGGAACTACTGTCCATCAAATGTCATCTTTTTTACCTTCCTTGGGAATTTACATCAGTCATAATCAGTGCTGTTTATATCCCACCACAAGCGGACATGGTCACTGCCTTATGCGAGCTGCACCAAACGCAACACCGGGACACTGCATGGACAGGAACTTTAAACCGCTTATTGTGGCAGGGGACAACGCCAACCTCAAATGCGCAACTTCTATCAACACATCACACTGGATCATTGCTACACAACAGTCAAGGACGGCTACAAGGCACAATCTCGTCCCCTGTTCGGGAAATCTGACCATGCCGCCATCTTCCCCTTGCCAAAATACAAAAAAAGGCTCAAACAGGAAGTTCTGGTTCAGAGGGAGGTCGCGCGCTGGATGGACCAATGAGTGGCCGTGTTACAGGACGCACTCGATAACGCAGACTGGGATATGTTCCGAAACAGTTCCGATGACATCAACGTGTTTACGGAAGAGTTTGTGGGATTCATCGGGAAACTAGCGGATGATACCATACAGAAAACGAACATCAAAATGTTTCCCAACCAGAAGCCGTGGGTGGATAAAACCATCTGCGACGCTCTGAGATCTTGCACCGCTGCCTATAATGCGGGACTTGCGTTGGGTGACATAAACTTTTACAAGGCTGCGTCATATCATGTGCGGAAAGCGGTGAAAGAGGCGAAAGAGGCTACAGGGGGGAAACTAGAGTCACAGCTCCAACAGAGTGACTCTAGGAGCCTGTGGCAGTGACTAAGAACAATAACAGACTATAAAGCACCAACATCCCGTATGACGAACGCAGCCGTGTCTCTGGCAGACGAGCTGAACACTTTCTATGCTCGCTTTGTTTGTCCACATCACGCATGACCTGACATGGTCCTATCACATCAACACCGGGGTCAAAAAGGCCCGGAAGCATCTCATCCACCTTAGACGCTTAAGTTTTTTTTTTTTAGACTGCACTCCTGGGTGCTCAGGAATTTCTACTCCTGAACCATAGAGAGCAGCCTGACCGGAAACATCACGACCTGGTTCGGAAACAGCACCATGCAGGACAGACGAGCTCTACAGAGGGCGGTGCGATCAGCTGAGCGCATCATTCGCACTGAGCTCCCTGACCTGCACTCAATCTACAACAAGTAGTGCTGGACCAAGGCCAGGAAGATGGTGAAGGACCTCAGCCACCCCAGCAATGGACTGTTCTCTCTGTTGAGGTCAGGAAAGTGCTTCCGCTCCCTGAAGGCCAACATAGAGAGACTGAGGAGGAACTTCTTCCCACAGGCGATACGGTCTCTTAATCAGTACACCACACAGTACTGATCCATTTGCACACCCCCCTGGATATTCTGTTTCCATGACGCACATAGTCACTTTAAATTCTGTTTCCCTGATGCAATTTCACTGCATATCGTACTGTGTATGACTGTGTATGTGACAAATAAAATTTGAATTTGAATTTGAAAAACCCCAAATCCACAATCTCAGAAAATTTGAATATTGTGAAAAAGTTCAATATTCTAGGCTCAAAGTGTCCCACTCTAATCAGCTAATTAAGCCATAACACCTGCAGAGGGTTCCCGAGCCTTTAAATGGTCTCTTAGTCTGGTTTAGTAGGAAGCATACTCATGGGAAAGACTGCTGACCTGACAGTTGTGCAGAAAACCATCATTGACATCCTCCATAAGGAGGGAAAGCCTCAAAAGGTAATTGCAAAAGAAGTTGGATGTCCCTAAAATGCTGTATCAAAGCACATTAATATAAAGTTATGTGGAAGGGAAAAGTGTGGAAGAAAAAGGTGCACAAGAAGCAGCGATGACTACAGCCTGGAGAGGACTGTCAGGAAAAGGTCATTCAAAAATGTTGGGGACTTTCACAAGGAGTGGACTGAGGCTGGAGTCAGTGCATTAAGAGCCACCACACACAGACGGATCCTGGACACGGGCTTCAAATGTTGTATTCTTCTTGTCAAGTCGCTTCTGAACAACAAACAATGTCAGAATTCAAGATGATCGAAGTCCAGTGTGAAGTTTCCACAGTCTGTGTTGATTTGGGGAGCCATGTCATCTGCTGGTGTTGGTCCACTGTACTTCATTAAGTTCAGGGTCAACGCAGCCGTCTACCAGGAGATTTTGGAGCACTTCATGCTTCCTTCCACAGACGAGTTTTATGGGGATGCTGACTTCATTTTCCAGCAGGACTTGGCACCTGCCCACACTGCCAAAAGCACCAAAACCTGGTTCAATGACCGTGGGATTATTGTGCTTCATTGGCCAGCAAACTCGCCTGACCTGAACCCCATAAAGAATCTATGGGGCATTGCCAAGAGAAAGATGAGAGACATGACCACAAGCCAGTCCATTACAGGGCAAACAAGCACACACATACATACCGTACACTTTCACACATTATGGGTAATTTGATGGAGAACATGCAAATGCCACACACAACTACCCATAATGCTAACAACTACAGTATGCCACTGTGCCACCATATTATGGACTGGAAATAGTATTTTAATAATTATTTTGCTAGATAGGAACAAAGTGTTTTGTCCATTTATTTAAACTTAATATCTTATTTCAGAATAGTAACAAAATTTTTATATAAATTTTGATTGTTTTTCTTGCATTATGATACAAATAATTTTAATAGTAGTTGTGTTTTGTATAGTTAATATACAGTTATTATATGGTAGTAATACATACAGTATATGGTGTTCTTGCAAGTAATAAATTCATTGTTGCATTATGTACACTGCTTAATTTCTGAGTGTGTGTGTGTGTGTGTGTGTGTGTGTGTGTGTGTGTGTGTGTGTGTGTGCGTGTGTTCCCTGCAATGGATTGCACCTCATGCCCTAAGTCTCCTGGGATAGGCTTCAGGCCCCTGTGGCAGTGGTGTCAAAAGTATTCACATTCATTACTTGAGTAGAAGTATGGATACTAGGGTTTAAAAAGACTTCTTTAG
>JAQMYL010000005.1:24832045-24844100 GCA_030014365.1 Clarias pachynema | reverse complement strand
TCTAGCGCACTTTTATTAAAACCAATATAAATACGACAGTGCATATATGAGCATTTATTTTCTGACATAGAGGAAGCTGAGCTTCCCTTGTAGTCTAAGAGCAGCCGCCACTGATATATATATATATATAAATATATATATATATATATATATATGGGGTCAGGGGTTCGGAAGCTGACAGGGGTAGCTCAGTGGTTAAGGCATTGGACCACGGTTCGGAAGGTCCCAGGTTTAAATCCCACAACCACCAAATTGTCCCTGTTGGTCCCTTGAGCAAGGGCATTAACTCTCAACTGCTAGAGATAGAATGTAAGTAGCTCTGGATATGGGCATCTGAATGTATGGTTACAGTATATACTGTATCTATAATGGTATACAGTGTAATACAGTAACTGTGCAAACATTGCAGTCGATTAGCATGTTTGGAAGATTACATGCCCAAAAGTAACAGGATATACAGTACATATGTGCATGTGTGAGTTTTACAGAATATTCAGTATATACAGAATAAATACAGGTGGAATATACAGTGTTGCAATGATGGTCAAAATGAATTATGGTGCAAAGATGCATAGTGGCAAAAAAAATAAAAAATGAAGCAGTGCAATATAAACAAAAAGTGACAGTGCAGTGATGTGTTAGCTAACAGTCCATGATCAACTGTTCAGTGCATTAACAGCCACAGGAAAAAAGCTATTTTTCAGTCTCTTGGTGTGGGCTCTGATGCACCTGTAGCACCTGCCCGATGGTAGCAGAGTTGAACAGTGCATGATTGGAGTGAGAGGAATCTTTGATAATGCCTCTCACCTTTTTCAGACAGTGTTTCTTGTAACTGTATTCCAGGGTGGGTAACTGGATGCCAATGATTCGTTGGGCAGTTTTCACCACCCTCTGAAGGGCTTTATGGTCCTGAGCAGTGCAATTGCTATACCACACTGAGATGCAGTTTGTAAGAATACTCACAATGGCACATTGGTAAAAGGTCTCCAGTATCCTGGAACACAGGTGGGACTTTTTAAGTCTTCTCAGATAGTACAGATGCTGCTGTGCCTGAAAAAACTGTTCAGAAACCAGGTAAGGTCCTCGGAGATATGGACTCCAAGGAACTTAAAGCTGGCAACATGCTCGACAGCAGCTCAGCTGATGTGAATAGGAGCAAGAGTGTGATTGCCAGGTCATTGGAAATCTACAATTATCTCTTTCATCTTCTTGGTGTTTAGTTCCAGATTGTTGTCCTCACACCATGATACCAGATGGTTGATCTCCTACCTATAAGCCGTCTCATTGTTATGTCTGATTAGGCCCACCTCTGTGGTGTCATCTACAAACTTGATAATGCTGTTGGAGGCATAGGCAGGTACCCAGTTATAGATGAAAAAGGAGTATAGGAGAGGGGACAATACGCATCCCTGAGGAACTTCAGTGCTGAGAGTGAGACTGGAAGAGGTGAGGTTATTCAGGCGAACAGACTTAGGTAGTCTGGGTTCCAGTTGCAAAGATGTGTGCTGATGGCAAGCTGTTTTAGCTTCTAAATAAAATCTAGAAACAACATCCTGGCATACTGTAATTGTCAGCGTTGTCTAGGTGAGTCAGGGCAGACTGGAGCACCATGGAAATAGCACCTCAGTTGAATTATTAGGGCAGTAGGCAAGCTGGTATTGGTCCAGAGTGGTTGGCAGACAAGCATTTAAGTGGGCAAGGACCAGTCTCTCAAAGCACTTCGCAATGACGGGGCTGTAGTGGAGGCTAAACACATGTAAATGGTTTAATAGCCTCCTAAATTTCTGAAATATCCATTAGCCACATCTGACTAGCATTTGCCCACCCCTGACTAGTGTTTACCTCTGATTAGAGTTCACTCATCTCTGACTAGCATTTACTCATCTCTGAGTAGCATTTACCCACCTTTGACTAGCATTTAGCCACCTCTGACTAGCCTTAATGCAGCTTTAGAATTTTCTAAAGTTATTCCTAAAACAGGCTCAACAACTTGTGTTATTCATATTGCTTTGCCAGATTAGACCATAGTGTTGTAACGCTGTAGGTTGCACAACAGGGAACCCCATGGACATACCACTATACCGCGGGTTTCCGGTCAGGCAAAACCATGGCCACCCTCATGTGCAGTCGCTAGGCGACACTGCTATGACAGCAATCTGGGGGAATGCACGACACCTGGACACACGTCTACTGTATATAAGCCCCCAAGACAAAGCAATAGACATGAGGACAGTCGCTAGCACCAGGTATGAGAGCGAGATGCTTGAGTAATAAGGGTTTTAAAGAAAAGAAAAGAAAAAAAAAGAAAAGAGAAAACTGAAAATCAAAGAGAAAAGAATATCCGTATTTCAAGAAGACGAGAGAGTCTGTGTTGTGTGTTTGAATTTTGTTTATGTTGCAGAGAGAATACCATCTAGAGGGGGTCAAGGAATCTTGCTGTGATGTGCTTTTGTGTTTGAGTGTGTGTTGTTGTGTTCAATTAATAATCCTCCAAACGGGGAAAGCTTTCCTGAAAGTGTGCACAATCACACCCGCAGCTCACATTCACACAGCCTCCCCTCCAACCCCCTGCTAACACCACACACCATCAGACTGTTATGTCTGCCTTTCACACTATATTGGCACCAACACAAGAGCCCATGGACTTGGATAAGATGGAACACTTGGCCGCCTATGTGCAGTGTCTGTTAGATTGGCTCCAGGATAAGCTAGACACTCGGGACCCACCTGGCGACTTGAATCGACAATCACATTCTTGAGCGTCAGTCGCATTCTTGGATGGCCAGCCATTAAAATCAGGGCCCATCACCAAGCAAACAGTTCAATCATGTTATGGCTTGGGCAACATGGTGATCATTTCTGGTACAGAACTACAAGTAGTGTTTTTCTGACTTCAGTAACACAATCCTCGGATTGACCAGTTGACCCAATCTGTCTCCATCTGGGGTCCCAATGCTCACAGAGCTGCCTGAAGGGGATTCAACTCCCTTCCCCATCTTTTACTAACCATCAGATCTGTCCACTTCAGATCTGCAGATCTGTCCTTCTCCAAGAGGGGGCCCCCAACAGACCCTTTGATTGCACAATGAATCTGCTCCCTGGAGCCTCACCCGCCAGGGACAGATTATTCTCCCTATCCCCTCCGGAGCAATTATCCATGGAGAAGTACATTGAAGTACTCCTGCTAGGGTCTGTCCTTCCATCTCTCCAGCAGGGGCACGGTTCTTTTGGAAATAAACAAAAAAGATAGGGAGCTCCAACCCTATATCTGCTATCGGGGCTGGAACACTGTGACTGTAAAAGACCTATATCACCTGCCTTTAAAGAACTTGGCTTTTTAGTGCCTGCAGAAGGTTCAGATCCTTACAAGATTAGACCTTGGCACCGTATTTAATTGAGGTTGGGGATAAGGCTTTCATCATGCCCACAGCCCACTACAAGTACCTGGTCGTGCTCTTCAGTCTCACTAACGTATCCACTGTTTTTTCAGTGGTTTATAAATGAGTGTTTATGTTATATCGTTATTTTTAATGCCTCCCTGGAAGAGCATGTTGTTCACATGTGACATGTCTTGGAACTTCTCCTGCAGTACAATTTGTTATCTCCTGTTATCTCCTTCTCCTGCAGCACAATTTGTTATCTAGTTATAGTCAAGCTGGAGAAGTCCAAGTTTCACGTGACCAACAACTCGTTGCTGGGCTTCGTCGTGACCTGCAGGCACCTAACATGGATCTGGCCAAAATACTGGCAGGGGCTCAATGACCACAGCCTATGTTGCTTTGCATCATTCCACACTTTCTGGGGTTTGCCAACTTCTTCTGTCGTTTGTTACCAACTTCAGTACCCTGACAACCCCACTCAGACCCCTTACTAAGAAAGACCAGGGAAGATGTAAAAGGATGGATGAAGCCCAACGCACCTTCGACACCATCATAGCCCCAGTGCGTTGGGCAATCAAACAAAAGATCAAGCAGGCCCAATGACAGGAGCCAGATCCTGGAGGGGGGCACCAGGCAAACTATGTGCCAAGTGCAGTCCAACCCCAAGCCCTTTTTTCAGGTCACATGTCTCCTTTTCCATCACATCCAGGGGTGGCCAGAACCCTGGAGTTCCTGCACCTATGACTGTTAATAACAACAGTTAATATATGAAAACATGGATATATGATGATTTTTGAAGCATGGAAATGGCAAGCCTTCCCATGCGAAGATAGCAAAAGACCTCGAAAACAAACAAAAAGAAAAAAAACACAAAAACGAAAGAGAGAAAACAAATACAACAGAATAAAACTGTTATGAATATTCTTATACGTCATTATTGGCTTAATCAGGCAGTGATGTGATTTATAGGTTTTATAATAGTCTTTTTTGCTTCATTAAAATGCATTGAAATGGATTGTTCAGTTGTTTGAATAGTGGCTGAAGTTAAAAAAAAAAATCCACAATCCAGAGCCTTTCTACTCTTAATCAGAGCTTAATCTAACCTTCCTTGGAGTCCCAAGTAAAATTCTACTAGGGGCTCTGCTACTTGTTCGTTGCACCATTTTCCACATTTTCTACTGAAATAAAATAACACCTGACACCCTTGTGATCCAACTACAGTCCTCCCTCCCTGCCCATCAGGATTCCTAATGGCCTGGCATATGATTTTGGCTTGTTATATATATATACCAATTTCATAAATCATTCATATATATTATTGCCCACCCAATGTACTAAAGTGATGATTTATGAAATTGGTATTCAATTGGTTAATTAAATAATAATAACAAAATTAATCTGTGCATTAATCTGAATATGTTATACTGTTATACTTGACTGGCATCAATCATGTTCTTCCCCAGAGCGACAAAGCGTTTAAAAACACATGCTAGGATGGAGGGAACTGGCCAGATGGAGCAGAAAGGAGAAAGGGCGCACAAAAAAAAAAATTCCAGAAGAAGCAGCGAAATGTTGCAGAATTTTCGATCTATTCAGGGCTTTAAGTGCAGGTCAGTGTCATCTGTAAATTACTGTAGTTCTTTTCTTATATTTCTAGCAAGCATTGAACTGCTAGAACATATTAGATGTAGCACCCCTACTATCTTCACATAAATATTATATGCTAAAAGACATTAATATTATTTATTGTAAAGTTACATGAATATTTTAGCACACACACACACACACACACACACACACACACACACACACACACACACACACACACACACAAATCACATTCTTTTATATAGGTAAGAAGGGAGCAGGGAGACAGGAGCTTAGTGCAGACAGACATGGACAAAAAAGTCATAAAGTCTGATTTTCCTAAAAGTATTTTGTCGTAATGTAGTCATTATTGTTTTAACTTTTTACATTTTAGAAAATTATGTCTGCCCATTTGTGAGATTTAAAACGTTCTCTCTCTTTTTCAAATGAAGCTGAAGACAGTTAATGTAGCACTAGCTCTGGTGCAATGATCACACATTAGATTCAGCCAGGAACTGAGACAGGTAGAAAGAAAATAAGAAAAAATCATTTTTTTAACATATTGGATTAAATTTATTGGTTTATGTCGATGATATTCTAAATTATTGAGATGCACCTGTATATATAATATATATTAATATATATACATATAAGAAGGAATAAATGATCTGTGGTTTTTACATTTATTTGGGTGCATAGGATAGCCTGACTTGGCGTGGGATTTCCTCGCCTGAAATTGTGTTCCAGTCTGGCCCTGCTGTCTCCTGTAGAACAGCTTGGTCTTTTAGTCAGTGAATGAATAGACCAATATTAAGAAGAGTGGGGTATAAACAATATTTATTTAACTAACAATATTTATATTCATTTTATTAAAAATTTTTTTTTAAATAAAATCTTCACATAAACTTTGTGCTCCCTCTTCAACTTGGGCATGATTAACATAAGCACATCAGAATATGTGAACATCCATCCATCCATTAGATGAGGGATGTGCAGTTAAAATATGAATAACGTTACGTCATAATAACAGTGATTTTCTTCTATAAAGTGATAACAGGTTTTTCTTTTGAAGTCCGATGTGTCTACACACCCTCTTGAATGTTGTTGTTGCCTAGCTACGGAATGATGCTAGAGATACTGTCATTTTTTATTGTAATACTGTGCAGTACCATGCTGTGTGTGTTTTTTTAAGCTTACACTATGCTACATAATTAAACCTTAAAAGAGAGACAGACTAAGTAAGTTATCTAAGGAGTAACATCACATCCATATTGTCTGCACCGATTCAAACTGAGGTTGCTGTTGAATAGGACATTACGGTGCACACTAATATGAACATCTAGTAATCTAGTAATCACACGAGGCACAACGTGATTATCTTTTACAAGCTGCAGTTTAAACATTGTTGCCCATTGGTATTTATTAAATAGTTGTGCTCCACCTACTTTTTGTCAGGCACATTGCTTGGGTAAAGCCGACAAGCTGTCTAGCAGATGTGGCATCTACCCAGCCAGTTTAGCAACTGAGAAAAGGCACTACAACTTAACTTCTGTTGCTGACAATAACATGGAAAATACTGGTTTACTGGACTGCTGTTGTTTTTTTCTGTTTGTTGTTTTGTTATTTTCCAAGAAAATATTCCTAATATTTTAACTATATAATAGAATATAATAGAAATATATAATAATAGTAGTATATAATATATAATAGAAATAGAAATATTCCTAATATTTTAACAGTATGTCATGGTCTCCTTTACCTTTGATCACATTATTCATTACCTTGCCTCCCTCTTTTTTACCACTACAGCCCTGGTAGAAATGTATTCTTTTTTAATTATTGTCATTTTCTAAATATGTAAATGTTATCATTCTGTGAATGTTTGCATCACTCTGTGGCAATGCATAGTGAACATGTCTGGAGTCTTGACGGCTGAGTGCATGTCTTATTAACACCTAACCTTTTTAGAAATTCAAAGAACTCACACCTGTAAATGTGAAAGTCCTCGATGCTAAGAAATGATTACAGGCAGCCAGTTCAAAGTGACAAGGGATTACTTTGTGTTGGAAGAGTTTCCATGTGTGTGATCGTGGTGGGATGTGGTGGGGGCTGCTGGTGTGAGAGAGAGAGAGAGAGAGAGAGAGAGAGAGAGAGATTTCTGATAAAGAGATCTTCATCCAGTAGGGAATCACACATAATCCATGTACCTCTAAGTGTGAACAGCTACACCTCGGTGAAACATGAAACCCACTGAAGCTCTGTTTGCCTCACGTGCAAAAAGATGTAAGTTTGTGACAGTTTATTAAATTGACTTGACATTACAGGAAGAATCTTTGTCTCTATTTCATTTCATTGTCACATACAGTAGCAGATGAAATAGTACATGAGCTGTTATAGGTGTTTGGCTTTTATTTGAGACAGGATGCCTGGCTGATTCCCTTAAAGAACCTGTGCTGATGTGTTTACTGCATCATGATCCAAAACACATTTCAAAACACTGCCAACACACTGTTATAGGCCAGGAATGATTTTTACAACCATGTCTTCCTGCATTAAAACCTGTATGACTTCTCCATGAGGACGACTTAAAACAGACCAAAATATCTAACCATATCTAGTATACAGTCATTGTGTATATATATAGTTATCCTCATTACTATACATAGTAACCAGTATTGCTTTTGTAACCTCTATCACTATGCATATTTTGCTATGATACCCTTTACACCTATACATCTATAGCTATAGTGAACTCTAATGCTAATGCTGTTAATCTCTATTGCTAAATTAACCACTCTCACTATAGTAGCCTCTATTGCTATAATTACCTTTGTCACTAATGTACAATTTATTGCTATAGTTATGTCTCTCATTATAGTAACTCCAATCACTATTTTGACCTTTATTGCTATATAAAGGTCTATATACTATTGTTATACTATTTAGTAACCTCTATCGCTACAGTAACCCCTATCACTATAATTTCTTTTATTACAATAGTAACCTTTACTGGATTTTTAACCACCTTTATCATTATAGTTACCTTTATTACTATACGTAGTAACCAGAATTGCTTTAGTAACTTAAAGCAATTTTACTATAGCAACCTGTATTGGATAATAATTTATTTTATTTTATTTTATAATTTTCTACATTTTTTGCAATTTTTCAATTACTTTTGTTACTAAGGTTCAATTTATTGCTATAGTTAAGTCTCTCAATATAGTATCCTTTATTATTATTGTGACCTCTATTGCTATAATACCCTTTATCAAAATATTAATCTCTATTGTTATAGTAACCACTATATCTATTGTGGTCTCTATCACCAAAAATTACCTTTAACAATATCTTAATCTCTATTGTTAAAATAACCTCTATAGATATAGTGATCTCTATTGCTATGGTTACCTATATCACTGTATTAATCTTTAATGCTATATAACCTTTATCACTGTAGTGACCTCTGTTGCTATACAGTAATTATCATAAGTGTTATAGTACCCTCTATTGCTAAAGTAACCTCTATCGCTATAATTACCATTATCGCTATAGTAACCCCTATCACTAGAATTTCCTTTATCACTATGGTAACCTTAACTGGTATACAGTATAATCACTTTTATCACTATAATTACCCTTTACAACCATAGTAACCTCTATAATTATATTCATCACCATAGTAACTTCTATCGCTATACTAACCAATTCTGCTACATATAGCCAACTTTATCACTACAATTACCTTTATGACCATAGTAACCTATATCGCTATGGTAACTTCTATCACTTTAATTACCTTTATCACTATAGATTCCTCATAAGGTATATAGTCACTTTTATCACTATAGATATCTCTATTACTATACTTACCTATGACGCTATTACTACCACTATTGCTGTAGATGCCATTACAGTAGCACAAGCTGGTCACCACAGTGCAGTTCTGTTCTCAGCCCATTTTCCCTCGTGTCTAATATCTGCTGTTTTTCCCTCTGGCTGTCTTTCCCTCTCTCTCTCTCAGAGGCTCATCTCAATTCCAGCCATGCCGTGTCTGATACTCATCATCATTGTCATTCTCCTCGAGTTTGTCCTTCTCACCTGGAACCTGGTGGAGTTTTGAGAAGCTCAAGAGCAGAAAGCACAGTCCACACACACCAGAACTTACCTAATGATCCTCTAAATGCCTTCTTTGGAAGTATGGATACAGTTAGTCATAATCTGCGTCATGCGTCGTTGCCCAAGTTACAGCATAGTAGAGAATGGAAACATGCATTATGTGCTAATAAATGAAATAATAATGATAAATATGCCCTGAGACTGTACACATAATGTGTGATTTATACATGTATCTACATTAAAGCCATATATATCG
Organism: Clarias pachynema; assembly: GCA_030014365.1. Classification (NCBI taxonomy): domain Eukaryota; kingdom Metazoa; phylum Chordata; class Actinopteri; order Siluriformes; family Clariidae; genus Clarias; species Clarias pachynema. The sequence goes on along the minus strand of JAQMYL010000005.1, from coordinate 24,834,758 downwards.
AAGATACCTAAGATGCATTGTGGCTTCTTTTAAATAGGTAACTTGTTTGTGGAGATAGCTGCGGCAAACAATTTTGTAAGCAATGCTGGAAAGTGCAGAAATAAAACTGAAATGCTTACACAAGAAACATTTCACCACAATTTTTTAAAATCGCATGTAGCAGCAAAATAGATGGCAGCAAAAATGTTTCTATGAAGTTCCCTATTACGTTTTTAAATTTTTTTTTTTTTACTGATATCAAGATCATCAGATTTCCCTGCAGTGATTGAAGGTATCAGAATTTATGGCTTAATCTCTTTGTAGCTCTTGTCCAGTCCATTTTTACAGTAGCACAGTAGTCCGTCTTTTGTCTAGCCACTGGACATCTGGAAAGTGATGAGGGTTTTTTGCTTTCTTTTCCAGAAACACACATGATCCTAAATCTCTGGATAATCAAAGGCCGTACCCGCAGAGACAGGACATTACTGTAATCCAAAAAACAAACTCCTGCTCTCCCTCTCTCTTTGCTCTGAGCTTCAGCCAGTTTGGATAGTGCCAACCTTTATTTTTATTTTTTTTACCCTGAAAGCCAAGTCAGTGTGATTCCGCCTCAGGCTGACCGCAGGCTGCTCCAAAACACCTCAAACGGTTCACGCCGCAAGCCGAGAGTTCGCTGTCGACTTTATTTACTGAGGGGGGAAACGAAATGTTAATCACGCTCTCTGTGAGAAACCACAAAATTCATCTCTGCCAAGTTATTATAATTCAAATATGAACAGGAGAAACTGAATGTTAAAAAGAGGGGAAAAACCACAGTCAATTATTCATGCAGACTTTTTAGTTCACTGGAAAAGAGAACAGCGAATCTGTGGGTGTTTTAAGACTTATTCAGAGCCGCACTGCTGCTTTGAAGCACAACGCCGTTGGAGATAAGAAAGCGGATAGCGACCTTTCCGACTTTTCAAGTCTGACGCACAAAGGCCTTTGAGAGGAGTACAAGTTCGGGAAGCTTTCCATTCAAGTGCAAATGTTTAAAAAAAAAAAAAAAAAAAAAACTAAAAGAGGTTCTTACTTATGACTTCAACAGTAACATAAACCTTTAAGCATTTATCAGAAGCAGAGCTACAGGACAGGTGAGGGGCACACTTACCTTTAACCTTGAGGATTCAGGAAGTCCTTAAAGGCTGATTGATGGAATATTAGGGAAGTCAGTAGCCCTCTTTCAGGGCTACAAGATCACAAAACCAAATCTATTTCACATTTTTGCATTTTGTTAAAAAAAAAAAAATTGATGGTTGTGTGCTTTTGTGTTTGTTCCAGTCCAGTCCTAGCCCTAGTGGGTGCACTGCTTCTTTTTCATCTCTTAATTTGTGTATTTCTTTATACCATGTCTACTGTACAGTATATGGTGTATCCATCCCTCCTTCCAAGTTGTGCTTGCATTACTAACACCTCATGGCTGTCGCTTCTTTTATGATGATGCACACTCAAACGTTGATTATGATTAATCAATTGTTTTTAATGAAGCAAAGCCTCAAGCATGGCGAAAGTGCTAAACTAAATAATGACATAGCCTGGTGTTCTCCATATGTCTGTATGAGGTTCCTTCAGGTTATTTCCACCTCCCAAAAACAACATGTGTGTGTGGAACAGCTGCTCATGCACCTGCATGATATGTTTCCAAGATTTTCCACCACTGGCAGCCTGACCAGGATAAAACACCTAATCATTGTGAATAAATCTAGGCTTTCTTGTTTCTTGCGCTGGGAGAAACCTTAAAGTTTCCGTGCTAAAAATAAGCAGCAGTACTTTGGAATACATACTGTAGGCTGTAATTCTTCCCCATGCTGATACAAGAAAATACTTCAAGCTTGCAAACCGGCAGAAAGCAAGTATTTTACATGGCCATTGCATAAATAAATATAGGGAAATCTGTTTATTTTTTATTATTATTTTTTTTTTACTATGCAGCAGAAAACAGAACCATACTTGACATATATGTCTAGTGGCAAATTAAGGATCAATTTCAGTCATGACAGAACAATCATTGTATGCAGTCATGGGAATTTTCTTGCTACACACACAGACACACACACACACACAAACTGCCAGGGTATGTTGTGCGGAAGGTAGGCTGTTTGACATTTAGGATAAATATCTTCCGTCTGTTTCACATTACATGGTCAGCAAAAGAACATTATATGGAATCCGAGTTTGGGTCCATGTGGGACGACCGCTGCTGTGTGACATCACATATCTTATTATATTGCAAAAGTTGCAAGGTTTTGCTTATTTTGTCTGGGACTATAAGGTACATGCCACAGCAAGAAAAAATACACATAAGCAATCGTGATAAAAAGGAGTTTTGTAGCTGAGAGAGTTGTCGGTGAGCTCCTCTGCCAGATGCAAAACGTGTATATTAAAATCGGACAGAGTCTTAATTAGTGCTTAGTGTAGGAGAGGATCAGGACTGATGACACTTCCTTAGGTGGGCCATAAGGAGTGTGTACTCAAGGAAGAGTGAGGAGTGTTTATCGAAACAGATGTTGCTGAGAGAGACTGAGAGGCCACATACGAGTATGAGTGCAGAGCTCTTTATATTTATATATTTAAACTTACACACTCTTACTAAACTACTGAGTGAGCTGTTTATTAATACCACTCCTGACTGCACTTTACTCCTCTAACATCTCAGTTACCTCTCTTTTAGCATTGTTACCCCTCTATCACCATA
>JAQMYL010000005.1:24763360-24776001 GCA_030014365.1 Clarias pachynema | reverse complement strand
GGGAGGGACAGGTGGAGAGGACACGCCTCTGTTACTGGGAGTGATAGATGGAGAGGACACACCTCAGTTACTGGGAGTGACAGGTGATGAGGACACACCTCTGTTACTGGGAGTGACAGGTGATGAGGACACGCCTCTGTTACTGGGAGTGACAGGTGGAGAGGACACGCCTCTGTTACTGGGAGTGATAGATGGAGAGGACACACCTCTGTTACTGGGAGTGACAGGTGATGAGGACACACCTCTGTTACTGGGAGTGACGGGTGATGAGGATACACCTCTGTTACTGGGAGTGACAGGTGATGAGGACACGCCTCTGTTACTGGGAGTGACGGGTGATGAGGACACGCCTCTGTTACTGGGAGTGACAGGTGATGAGGACACGCCTCTGTTACTGGGAGTGACAGGTGATGAGGACACGCCTCTGTTACTGGGAGGGACAGGTGGAGAGGACACGCCTCTGTTACTGGGAGTGATAGATGGAGAGGACACACCTCAGTTACTGGGAGGGACAGGTGATGAGGACACGCCTCTGTTACTGGGAGAGACAGGTGATGAGGACACGCCTCTGTTACTGGGAGAGACAGGTGATGAGGACACTCCTTTGTTACTGAGATTGACAGTTGGAGAAGACGCCTCAGTTACTGGGAGTGACAGGTGATAAACACACGCCTCTGTTAATGGGACTGAACATTATGTCTCGGGTTTAAACACTGCAGACCTCTAAAGGATCTCCACTCTGCTGATGATCAGATCTGATTATTCAAGTCTAATGTCCTCTGATGACTCCTTCCCCATTTTCCCTTTAATGCTGTTTTGTCTTTAAATGAGCATCGTGTCTGAACTGTGAGTGCTGAAAAAGAAAAGCACCAATGAATCAAGACTCGTTGGTTTGCTTTCCACTCACGCATTTTACTGGGTAAAGACTGAACATCAACAATGTCCCAGACACTTTTTAACCATGACAGTACAGGTTTTTCCTTTCACAAGCACAAATGGGGAATGGTCATGTAGTTAACATAATCCAGAGAATATCCGTGTGTGTGAAATTTCGAAATCATCCTAATTATATTTTTCCAGAAAAGTGGAACGTTCTTATTCAGGCAAAAAAAAGTCCATCAAAAATATGGCATTTAGCCAGAATGAGTAGGAAAGGGGCGGGGCCAGAGCACTCATTATTATTTTAATAATAATATCAAATTCTGGGTTTTGATTGCTTGGAATATGAAGGTTTTTATTAACGTGCTTAGTTTTATTAGCATGTTTTTTCTGTAGCCACAACTTATTCACAATCTTTACTTGACTTTTAAACTTGTTTTGTAATACTCACCCTCTCTGTAATAGAAATGCAGTTCCTAGAACTGGACGTTAAAATGGATTTTCATTATACGTCCATTAGAGAAATTGAGTCACTCACGTGCACACACACACACACACACACACACACACACACACACACACACACACACACACACACACACACAGCTTTTCCTTTCAAAGAAATAATAATAAAAAAAAAATCAAGATTAATAAATAGCAAGGGTTTGGTTTTTAAGCTGACATTTATTATAGTCCTCATGTTAGCTTTTTGGTTTTGGAGCTTGGAATACATTTGGAATAAAAATGTAAATGTTTAAAAAGTTGACAGCTCACATTAGTTTTAGGAGTGAGGTGAAGGTTGGAGCACTGATCAGGTTAGGAGTGACCTTAATCTGTTGTGGCACGCACACACAGACACACACATACACACAGACACACACACACAGACACACACACACGCACACACACAAAGGCTGAACATGTGCTGTGGGATTATTACAGAATCCGTTTATGCTGCATGTGCCTGCGTGTGTGTGTGTGTGTGTGTGTGTGTGTGTGTGTGTGTGTGTGTGTGTTTGACCCTTTCACAAGTGATGCAATAATAAAAATGACAAACATTGTGAATTTTTATGAATTAATTAAAAGGTTACTATCAGTAGATACAGTATTAACAATATTCTGATGTTCTGATGTTCAGACCTTTTGATTTCATGTCCTGCACGTTAATATAAAACCTTCATGATTTTGGTGAATGTGTGAGCAGAGAAAAGCTAATGCATATTTTTGTAATATTCCACAAAAGATAAAACTTATAATGAGTTTTCGGTACAATTTTTAACGTATACACTAATACACAAGCTGCTACAGCATTAGCTTCAGTTTTCGCCCTCAACAAGAACAGCATGCCACAACGAGTTTCAATAAAACTAAATAACTACTAAATAAAACTAAAAAACTAAATTAAGTTCAGATTTTTTTATTTTAAAACATACCGTGAATTACATTATACAACAGTTATTTCCGACCAAGTAATCTGCTTGGCCCTCCATAAGTGATGATAATAGATAGTAACAGCACTGGGACGTTTAACTACGTCATGTATCACTTGGCGTCACAGGTGTTCTGTTAATTACACTAACAGTCGGTCGCAGCATGGGTGAAAGTACTGTACTGTAGGTCTGTACGGTCTAACCACTTTCAAAACCAGCCACAGAAGCGCTCTCAGCAAAGAAACACACCTGATAATGTTACATCACCTTAAACAACACGCTATTTCATTAATGATTGCCTCCAAGTCTTTCTGAAGCCCCTCTTAACCGTCTTTGTTCTTTTATTTATGGCTACCAGGATGACTAGCTTCTTACACAAGGCTGAATCCCAAATTCATTCCTAACCCCTGATCAATGGTCCTACATGGTCCTTCATGGGACAACGGAGTGTACACCCTACATAGACAGCGCACTAGAATAGTTTTCTTCTAACGCTATTTGGGGATCAACACTGGAACCCGGAAGTTAAGAGAGTTGATATATTAAAGCAGAATAAGTGGAAATATACAAAGAACCTTATAAGATTTACAGAACTTTGCTGGGCCATCAATGGTTTATTCTTCTCACCTTTTGTCTACATATTGTAGTACCGGTAAGAATTTAAAACTACTTTCACCTCTCTGGCAGTGATGGTTAGTTAGCTGCTGGAGCAAAATAACTAGTAAAATAAACAAACAAATCGTACTCTGGTGATCAAAAAAATTATGAATTGTTGTATAAAAATAATCATGAATTTAAGCATCACAGCCATGCTGATACACAGCACAACAGCACGACCTCGAGTGTTTTACATGAACGTTGCCCTGCCATACACAAAAACCAACTGCAGGATCGTCTTAGCACATCTGATAAAAAATACAGCACGGCATGGCTAAAATCCTGCCAACTGTTTACGCCCTTTTTGGAATTTACATATCGAGCTCAGAGTTTCCTTCGGACCCTTGCTTCTGGCTCGTCACTGCTTACTACTGTACCTGGATATAACTATTCTCTGTCGAACTTTACAGATGTTTGAAGTAACTTTTTATGGCTTGTCGATGCTCTTTCTCCTTAATCACTTCAAGCAGAAGGAATTTTAACAAATTACCATAATGTGTGCAAATAATTAAAGAATCTTCCATTTTAAGTGCTTACACAGGCTATGTGAAACTTGTGCAGAGTAGAATGAAGCTGTTTTCAGTCTGATCCACAAGGCTGTGTAAATAAGATGACCTTACAGATAAACCTAAGTGGTGAAATATAAAACCTTGCTCTACTCTCTAAAGCATCCGACAGCAGAGTCTGTTAAACCATTTCTTCATCACGCACTTATATGGAATTTGGATGTGGAAACTTATTAGTGGTGTTTTTTTTTTTTTTGTTTTTTTTAACTATTGAAAACTCCATCCAGAGATCAAAGAGAAACCTTAAAAGAATTCCTGGCAGCCATTTTGAATTTGTTCACAGAATCCAGTCTCTCACTTAAACCTCAGGAAGAGTCCACCAGGCCACTGAAGACCATTTCCTTAACCTCAGCTACGTCACTCTAGACCTCCTTGTACCTATTTGGTATTTTCTCTAAAAAAGTTCTTTACCAGAAATATTCTAACTAATATGCTTATTTAAACCTCCATGGCACCGAGCAGGCAGTTACTAATGATGGAAGAATAATGAATGCACAGTGTTGATGTTAAAGAACTAGGTCTTGTCCTGTGGGCTTCATATTCAGACTTATTGTCAGTCTTTACTCTTTAGACCTTTCATCACATCCTGCAGAATCTCAGTCTCAATGCACTTTTTTTTGGCAAAACTTTCCATTATCCCTTCTATCCTTATTTATAGTTATATCTTTAGTATATGACTTCACATAGGGAACAAGAAGTAATTTAGTAACTCTCAGCATGGATGGTTACTATGGAAACAGCATGCATGCACAGTACCTGGAAAAAATATAAAATAATGGCATTTTGTCTGTAATATTTGGGGCAGCTGTTATAACCCTTTAGAAGCATCCTTGTTCAAATCAATGCAGAGAAAGTCAAAGTGTCAAAATCTTCTTGAAGTAATGTGCATAAAGTAACAAATTTTATTTAAGTATTTACATGTGTATTTGAACTACATCCTTCATGATCCTGAACACTTATTGTCCTTAACCAAGCAAAGAAAACAACTATGGAAATTGCTGGAATAACTGGAAATAGGTCCAACATGTTACTGAAACCCGGAAGGACAGCGCGGAACCGTCAGCATCACAGAAGAAACATGATCACTTAAATGCTTAATGGAGTTGCATCCGAGAAGAGATTAGAGCTATATTTGCTACTGAAAGTAAGAGCATTTCCATGCGCACACAATGTGACGAGAACTCACAGGATCGGGACTAAACAGCTGGAAAAACCACTTGTTGGTGAGACTAATCAGAAATCACTAGCTTTAGACTGACCCTATTCCAGCGCATCAGTGTAAGAGGTGAAGCGATGCACCCATCATGCATAGTGCTCACTGTACGAGTGGGCACGATGTGTTATGATCTGTTATGATCTGGGGTTGCTTCAGTTGCTCAGGTCTAGACTCAAAAACGTTATGTGGCAATAAAATGACGTCAGCTGATGAATTGAATGTATTGAATGACCAGGTTATCACATCTATGGAGTTTTTCTTCCCTAATGACACAGGCATATTCCAGGAATCATTTTTACACAAGAGCTGGACACCAGATTGTGCACTGTAATTAAAGCTAAAGGTGCTTGAACATGTATGTACGTTTGTTTTTGCCCAGGAGGTGTGTAACCATGAGTATTCATTATCTGTGTTTTTTCAGACAGTGTACCCTTGTCAGAGATTAGACGGTTTGTGTGCATGGATTGAGAGTTGGTTCCGCGTGCTAGAGGTCTCTGTGATTTGAAAGGCAGCCATGTTTAGAGGCGATGATGGTGCTTTAAGCAGCTCAGTTACAGGAAGTCTGGGCTTGTGTTTTATTTATTTATTTAATTCTTTGCAAAGAAGGATCGCTGTCCATGGTGCTGAACACAATATAACCATCTCTCTCTCTCTCTCTCTCTCTCTCTCTCTCTCTCTCATTCTCTCTCGGTCTTTATCTCTGTATCACTTTGTCTCTCTGTTTGTGTTTCTCATTCTGTCTATCTCTATCATCTGTTCAGTCACATGTTTCTCTTTGAACCTCAGTCTGAAGTCTTGTCAGTCTCTCTGTATATGTCTGTCTGCCTTTATCTTTCATTCTATCGCTCTCTGCATGTTGTTTTTCTGTCTTTCTATATTTGTAGGTCTCTCTTTGTCTATTTATCTATCAGTCTTCCTTCTTGTCTCTCTTTCTCACTCTGTCCCATTCTGCATTTTTTGTCTTTTCTCTCACCATCATTTTCTTTTTTTATTATTATCTTTTTTTACTTCTCTTTTTACACTCTATATTTGCCCCTTTCATCTTCCTTTTTCATAATCTTTTATTCTGCCTCCTCTTTCAGTTTCTTTTTCTTTCTATCTCTCATTTAAATGATCTTTCACCATCTTCCTCTCTGTTTGCTGTTTCATTTTGTCTGTCTTTCTTTCTCACTGTTTCTATGGGTTTATTTGATCAGCTTTGTTTCTCTCTCTGGCACATAATCTATTTTTTCATTTTATTGCACTCTGTTTCTATTTTCATATTTTGTTCCTCTCTTTCCTATTTTTTTTATAGTATCTATAATTTCTTCTTTTCCTTTTACCTTTCATATCTCTCTGCCTTTTTAAATTTTCTCTTATGTTGACTTTTTCTCACTTTTTAAAAAAATCTTTCTTACTCTTACTGTTTTCCCTTCATCATCTCTCTCTGTAGACAACTTTTTCCTTAATCTATTCTTTCTCTTTCTTTTTATCATTTACTCCCTTTTCATTTGGCTCTCTCTTTCTGTTCTTCTTCTTCCTCTGTCTCCCTTAATCTGTCATTTATTACTCTCTCTCTCTCTCTCTCTCTCTCTCTCTCTCTGTCTGTCTCTCTGTCTCATGTAGCTGTGCTATATCCACACACTCGTCCTCCAGCTCTCCCTCTCTCTCCTTTGTGATTAATCACACACTGCTGGTGTGTGTGTGTGTGTGTGTGTGTGTGTGTGTGTGTGTGTGTGTGTGTGTGTGTGTGTGTGTGTGACCTGCATGCTGAGATGACTCTTATTTACTTATTTATTGCAGAAACATGGGAGATTTCTGAAACAGAACAAAGGGGCAGAGTGAGATCAAAACCTTAGTAATTCAGGCCAGTGGCTATCAGGGGATTTGTGTGTGTATGTGTGTATGTGTCTATGTGTGTGTGTGTGTGTGTGTGTGTGTGTGTGTATGTTTCAGTGTCACTGATATGAATGATAAAGAATGTAACTTCTTATTTACTGCATTTTTCTCATTAACAGACTCAAGATCAGTTACTCAACACTCTCTTCACTGTGACTGATGAACTGACCACACCCCCTTTTCTGGGACTGATGTAAAGACCACGCCCTTCACTGTGACTGATGAACTGACCACACCCCCTTTTCTGGGACTGATGTAAAGACCACGCCCTTCACTGTGACTGATGTACAGAACACGCCCCTTCACTGTGACTGACGTACAGACCACGCCCCTTCACTTTGACTGACGTACAGACCACTCCCCTTCACTGTGACTGATTTACAGACCACTCCCCTTTATTGTGACTAATGTACAGACCACACCTCCTTCATTGTAACTGATGTAAAGACCACACCTTGTTCCCTGTGAAGGGCACACCCCTTTGCTATGACTAAAATACAGGCCTTTTGCTGTGACTGATACACAGGCCACGCCTCCGCTGTTCTCTTTCATTCTTTTTAACATCACAGTCTCACTCTTTTTCTGCCTCTTTCTATTTCCTTTGATTTCATTTTATTTCTTCCTTTGCCGTTTCTCTCTCACTCTCTATTTGCATGATTTGCATGAATAAAAAAAAACATTACAATGTTGCCAAAGCAATTAGAGAAGGTTGATTACATGACTCTCTCTCTCTCTCTCTCTCTCTCTCTCTTCTGTCACTTCTGTCACTCTATTTACACTGTTTCTCTGTTTCCTTGTTTCTATTTCTTCCTCTCCTTCCCTTTTTTCCCAGCTCTCTGTTCACTTTCTATTTTTGTCTTAGGTCCTTTTGTTGTCTGTCTCTCTCCGTCTCGTTCCTCTTGTTTTTTTTCTCCCCTGTATTATTACAGTATCAATCTCTTTCCCTTTCGCTGCTCTCTGTCCTTTTCACCTTCGTTCATGTCGCTGTCTGTAAAAGAGCAAAACTCTCTCTCCTTCAGTAAAAGAGCTGCCTTTCAGCTAACACGCTAATGATGGCTGGTTAGCTTGCAAGCATACTGTAGGTTTGTTGTTTGCTTCAGCAACTCTTTTGTATCTTGTGAACTGATGACCTTTAATGCAGTCTTGTGTACGAGGCAGTAAAGTCTTCTTCTTCTTCTAACCCAATGATCATATGTCGAAAAGTTTCTGTGTGTGATCATTAGCGTCGATGTTTGTGGTTTGCATTTATGGAGCGACTTGCGAACACACTTTCCACTGTACCATTTTGAGCTGTCCTGACCTTGAACATAGCTGAGCTGCAGTTTTCCAGTAGGTTTGTCTTTCTTGTGTATCGAACACATCACAGCCTTTCATTTTCAAACACGATCCCTTTGCCTTTGAAGACATAAACGTGTTATGTTAATTTAAGCAGCATACTAACTGTGAAATGAGTTCTGACAGCACTAAAAGATACAGACGGGTTTTTAAATTACAGTTTGTTAAATCCTTTGCCGATGATGATGATGATGATGATGATGGAGTCAGTTCCGGTCTTTGAATCGCGAGAATGTGGGTTTTAAATGCCACTGCCACTGGTACACACCATTTCTGAGTCTCTATGATCATCAGGGCTTTAACTCGCTCTGATCTGTGTGATGGACCTCACACACACAAACACGTGCACATGCATGTTGTCAGTTCCCCACTGGGTGCAGTTCAGGTCGAGATCTTTCTGCTCTGCAGCTCAAACCAAATGATGCATAACTCCATTATTTGGCAAACTGGGTCATGGTAAATTTATCATTGGTTCTCTCTCTCTCTCTCTCTCTGACAAGCATGCACTTAGACACCTATTCCCACACACACACTGGGCTTTGCATCCGGATTATCCAGAGACAGATACGTGCACAGATATAATCATGTTTAAACTTGAATTGTAACGTTAATGTTACAGAAGGAAGAGAAGAGTTATTTCCAGGCACTCGGACACTTGAGCAGAGCAGGCAGTTAGCATGATGCTAATTTATATTCCCACGCTATGCAATTCTTGGACGCTAATCATGTGCAACCATGTAGATGTCTATGCGTCTATTTAAATCCTTAACATTTTTAATATCAGACAAGAAACTGCACAAGCTGCACAATGTGAATGATAATCTCAGCTTTACACCACATGTTTTTTTTTTTTTTCCTTTCTCGCTCCTCATCCGCAGTGTGTGAAGCGTTATGATTAATAAAGCGGCGGGTGTTAATGGCCCCCGGACACTGTATGATGAACGACCTCTTCTGTTCCTTTCCCTGAATATGGAAGAAAAAGCCATAAAATGTGATGACAGCGTTCCTATAACATCAGGTCACACGTCTGGGAGAACACGGGAAAATATACGGCGTGCACTTTGTCGAGGGCTGTAAATGACACGCTCGGATAGAAAATGCGCTGGAGTACAGCACTAATTTAGATTTATTAGATTTAAATTAAATTATATGAGTTTTATACTCTCAGATGTTGTTAACTGTTAAGGGTTAAATAGCGGGTTGGGCGATTATCCTGCAGTGAACGAATCATTTCCTGGCACTTTTAGTCTTGTGTTGTTTTCCAAACAGTTTTTCAACAATATGTTACCTTTTAATTTGAAATGAACTCTTATATATTTTTAATCAGATTCAAGTCCCCTGTTTGCTTCTCTTAGGACTCAATAGGGTGGTTTCCAGTCAAATTTTAGAAGAAAAAAAAAGAATTCAAAAGAGACTGTAAATGTTTATTTTTAACCACTCACATCGTTCCTTTACGACTACAGTATGCTAAGGTAAGGTTATGATAAGTTTGAAGATATTTTCAGTACAGTGATATTTATTAGGCGGCACGGTGGTGTAGTGGTTAGCACTGTCGCCTTGCACCTCCAGGGTCCAGGTTGGATTCCCGGTCAGACTTGATGCCCGTCTCTGTGTGCATGGAGTTTGTATGTTCTCCCCGTGCTTGGTGGGTTTCCTCTACATACTCCTGTTTCCTCCCAAAGACCTGCCGAGTAGGCTAATTGGTGTTCCCAAGTTGCCCATAGTGTGTGAGTGTGTGTATGTGTGTGTGCCCTGCGATGGATTGGCACCCTGTCCAGGGTGTGCTCCAGCTCGTGCCCTAAGTCTCCTGGGATAGGCTCCAGGCCCCCCTCAACCCTGAATACAGGATAAAGTGGTATAGATGATGAGTGAGTGAGTGAGTGAGTGATATTTATTATGAATGCGAAACAAACACCACCCAATACAGACTGTGTTTACAAGCTAGGATTAAACAAACCAAAAAAAATGTAATAAATTGACATGTTTAAAATTGATCCTGTTTAAAAACTCCAAAATATTAAGCTAGTTTTGATGAACAGAAGTTGTGCTAGTTGTGGTAAAGAATGATTTTGAAAGTTGAGGATGTAGTTTTGAAAATTATATTTCATAAGTTATTAAATAGAGGTTATGCTAACTTTGATAAATTGACATTATGCTAGTTTTTAATACATTGAGGTTATATTTAGGTGGCACAGTGGCTGAGTGGTTAGCACCTCCAGTGTCCTGGTTCAATTCCAACCTCAGGGTCCCTGGGTACTCCGGTTTCCTCCCCCAGTCCAATGCAGTATAGACGATGAGTGAGTGGGTGAGGTTATACTATAGGGTTTCCAACTCCGTGGGTTTCCAACTCCGTGCAACAGAATTAAGGGACGAGAAAGTTTACTGCAAGTCACGGTTTGACTTGAACACCCCTCATATTGTTTTCTCAGTCTGTAGTATACTGTATCTGTATAAGTTTATGTAGCATTTGTATTATTATTTTTAATAAAATAGTAATATTATTTGCTACTCAGTTGGTGTACCTTAAGTTTAGTAGTAAAAAATAATCAGTTATTCCAGACTGATTTGCCTGATTGCACAGTGATAAGCTGTAATTTTTACTCTGGTGTTGTGGTACCTCACTTGCTCCCTCGGGCAAGTGCTCTAGTGTATATGGCGCCCTGTGCGAACTCCCCTTCAGTGGACTGCCAAAAAAAAAAAAGAACTTGCCCTATCTTTTCTCATGTTATTGACATAAAACAGTGGATATGAAAGTTAGAAGATATGCCTCTTTTTCCTATTTAACTACATAATATTATAAAGGGATAAGAGCTACATATATTAATCTTTCTAGCCGTTTCTTTCATTTTTCTCAAATGTGACCCTAATCACTTTTACTTTTTTTTTTCTGATGAACCTCAGGACATTACACACTCCCAATTAAGAGTAAAGAATATGTTAAACCATTTTCCCTTGGGGTGTGTGGACTGGTGATTTCTTCTGTTCTGTGTGAACAGAAGAATGAAATATGCCTGTGAAACTGTACACTACAGTATATATTCATAGTATTATAAATGATCTGTGGTTTATTCTGTGACATTCTATAGTGTGAGTAATTTTTCCAGATCGTATGGTACAAAGTTAGATGTGAGCTTTTTTCTGCTGGTGATGTCCACTAGCCCCCCTCCCTTCCCATCTCGTGCTTCTGAGTGAGAGACCTTCCCAGTCCGTCCCCTGCCCTGCTCTGCTCACACACTAGAATCAGGGCACCAACGAGGTTAATTCTGACAATGACTGACAGGCTGAGGGAGAGAACAGTTTTCCTTCTATCCACTTACTGTTCACGTCTGATACAAATCACTCTGTCTTAGTGGTAATATTTCTCCCCATAGATTCCACCTAGATTCTCATCAATTCAGAAAAAAATGCATCCCGTTTCAGACGATTCCGCATTTTACAGGACGGTTGGCAACCCTAGTTATGCCTGTTGTGATAAACTCACACTGTGCTAGTTCTAATAAATCAAGGTTATGTTAACTTTGATAAACTGATATTATTCAAGTTTTAAAAATTATGATTATGGTAGTTTTGATAAACTGACAGGCTATTTGTAATAAATTGATGTTATGCTTACTCCTCTTCTTGTACTGAGTCTCAGAAGCCGATTTGAGGGAACAGTGTGTAAGCTAAACCATTTTCCTGCCATTACAGTGGTTTTGCAAAAAAGAGAGACCTCCCGGGCTGCACAACACACACTGACAATGCACTCACTTGCGCGCACGCACAGGCACACGCGCGCACACACACACACACACACGCACACACACACACACACACACGCACACACACACATAGGATGTGATGAATTACAAATGCTACCTTGATGTTTTTTCAAGATGCTGAGAGGTTCAAAGAATTCAGTATCACTCTTCGGAATGATTGAAGCTGAGGTTGAAATGATGAACTTTGTTGGCTTTATTATTTCTAGATTCTTTTTTAGATTATTATTTTTAGAAGTCCTCAGATTGCTTTTATCTCTCTCACAGGACTGAAAAATGTTCCAAAATATACTTCTGTGACTTGCCACATTTTGAAAACCTTTTGCTAGTTTCATCAAACTGATAAACTAAGATTATCTGTAAAACATTATATATGCTTTAATAAACTGAGATGATTCTAGCTTTATTAAACCGATTTTAATTTTAACTAATAAAAACAGATTATGTTAATTTTGAAAAGTATAAGCTTTCACTAGCTAGCATAAATAGAGGCTGTGTTAAGTTTTAATCAAGGCTATGCTAGTTAAAAAAAAACATCAGCAAGCTGTGCGGTGAGTGATGAATCTAAGACTCTGCTACTCTAGGATGAAAATAATTTATACTAGTTGTGATAAACTAGAAATATAGAAGTTAAGGATTTTTTTTTGAGGTTTTAGATGCAGTCAATAAACCCCTATGCTAGTTCAAATTTTGATTACTGTAAAACTATAAACATTATGCTAGTTTAGACCATGCTAGTTTCAACAAACTAAGTTTATAAATTTATATATATATATATATATATATATACACAAGTTTCTTAATAAATAAATAATTATAAATAGATTAGATAGATTAGATTATTATAGGGATGCGACGATACCACTTTTTTGGAAAACGAGTACGAGTACAAGTACTTGCATTTCAGTACTCGCCGATACCG
>JAQMYL010000005.1:24734578-24749748 GCA_030014365.1 Clarias pachynema | reverse complement strand
GCGGCAGTACTGATTGGTCAGTGACGGATTAATTGTACACCAATTCCTCTGACATCGTCTTATCACTCATTAGCTTAGTATTCAAACGTGACAAGTGAAATCTCCCGCCGCAAGCTTAAACATGTGATAGAGGTTGATTGCGCAGAGAACTTTAAAAATCACTGACTGTTATGTGTGTGCGTGTGTAAAGATTTAGCTAAGTAACAAGCTAAATAACAATGTTCTGCCGGGTGTGTCGTGAGTTTCCCTCGATTTCTGACTGGACAGGCGCCTTTGTTACTGGGACCAGTAATTTAAGGAAAGACCCCATCAGAACCCATGAGAAATCTCTGCATCACAAGACATGCATTGGTGCTCAGTCTGCCGCATCTTTCCCAGGACAAACACCAATTGCAAAAAACATACTAAAAATAAACAAAGCACAACGAAGTCCTGAAAGAGCTGTGTACTAGGTTGCGCAAAGAGTGAACTACCATTGGCAAAATTTAGCAGTCTTTGCAACCTTCAAAAAGCAACGTCGAGAACCATTTACTCATCCGTGACTTCAGTGGAAATTTCAGATTCAGTTAGAACCAAATATTTGAGTTGATGATTTAAATTTTTATAAAGTTGTTGTAATTTGTGTTTTAACACATTTTTTTTTTATTGATGTTTTGTTTCCTTTACAATATTATACATTAAAAATAATCTCTTTTTTATTTGGGCTACTTAAATTTATTTTGGGCCACCAAAAACTGAAGAGTGCCTGCCCGAAGGCCTTCCAGGGATTTTGAAATTTTGCGAGCCCTGTATATATATATACATAAAAATATATAAATATATATATATGTATGTATGTATGTATGTATGTATGTATACAGTATCTCACAAAAGTGAGTACACCACTACTCACATTTCAGCAACCACTTTATTATATGTTCTCAAGGGTCAATACTATAGAAATGAAAATTGGATATACTGTATTGTATAGCAGTACAGATTTACTGTCCTCTAAGAATAACTTAACATGCTGTCAGACAGTGGCTGAGATGAGGATGGTTGGAGGAAAAGGACCCAAATGCAGATTTACAACACCACTTCTCTATTACAGGAGAAAATCCTAGAGACATGATAGTGAGTTGGTGCAAAAGATCAAAACCAGTAAATCGGTCTGAATCCAAAATGGGGGGGCGAGCAGAGGCATAATCGTGAGCCAATGCAAGAGTTCAAAACCAATAAGTCAGTCAGCAGTGCGTAAATCCAAAAAAGGGGGGCAAGCAGAGACAACGTAATCATGAGCTGATGCGAGATATCAAAACCAGTTAAGACACAAAACAGCAAACTAGATCAAAAACGAGAGACTAGAGGCAAGAATCGAGAATAAGTGAGGTTGAGAATGGAAACAACTAACACAAAAAGGAAACGCTAAAAAACTGGGCTTTGAAGGCACGTTCTCACTTTTTTCTGTTTCCATATTGAGTTGTAAAGTGAGCTAGAGCAAATCTATAAATAAAACATTATTCGTTTAACCATCATTAGCTTTACTCAAACACTCTAGCTCTTTATTCAGGAGCTCAGGTGTCCATCCAGGAACTACCTTCACAATGCACATCTCATTATAAAGTATAAGTTAATTCTACACTTTCTAACCTTCAAGCTTATGAGTGTAGTGTAAATGAGCATAAAATGAATAAAAGTTGGTTGATTTTTGGGGCAGATAATTAATGAAAAGTATGCAGGAAATATACAGGTTTCAAAAAATACTGGGAGAACTTTGTCCTGATGGTCAGATTGGTTCCAAATTTATAAGGATTTCAACTTTCTTGTTTGTTTTGGTTCACCACATGAAGTTGGAACATTTCTCAGGTTTATTTTTACATACAACAAAAATGCAAATGTGATACAAACAATGTGTAATGAACCCTGTCTGTTTTGTTTTGCAGGTGTCCGAACCCTCTTTACAATGGAAAAGCTGCTCGTTTGCCTGTTGGTCATTGGAATGGCAGTGAAGGCCCAGATCTGTCCAAAGCGCTGCGTTTGCCAGATTTTATCCCCCAACCTCGCTACCCTTTGCGCCAAAAAAGGGCTTCTGTTCGTGCCACCCAACATCGACCGGCACACAGTGGAGCTACGGCTCGCTGACAACTTTGTAACAAGCGTCAAACGGAAAGACTTCGCCAACATGACCAGGCTTGTGGACCTCACCCTGTCAAGGAATACTATAAGTTACATTACGCCTCATGCATTCACCGACTTGGAAAACCTTCGTGCATTGCACTTGAACCATAATAGACTGACTCGCATAGGGAATGACACATTTAGCGGGATGTCCAAGTTGCATCATTTGATTCTCAACAACAATCAGTTGATTCATATCCATCTGGGAGCTTTTAATGACCTTCTGGCCCTGGAAGAGTTGGATTTGTCCTATAACAACCTTGAAACGATACCTTGGGAGGCAATTCAGAAGATGATCAGCCTTCATACACTTAGCTTGGACCACAACATGATTGATTACATTCCAGAAGGCACTTTTTCTCTGTTACAAAAACTCAACAGACTGGATGTGACCTCCAACAAGCTCCAGAAGCTTCCACCGGATCCTCTTTTCCAAAGGGCACAGGTTCTGGCAACATCTGGAGTGCTTACTTCTTCATCGTTTGCCCTCAGTTTTGGTGGAAATCCTTTGCACTGCAATTGCGAGCTGCTCTGGCTTCGCAGGTTAAGTCGTGAGGACGATTTGGAGACTTGCGCAACTCCACCTCACCTATCTGGACGATATTTCTGGTCTATTCCGGAGGAGGAATTCCTGTGTGAGCCACCTCTTATCACGAGGCACTCACAAGAGATGAGGGTGCTCGAGGGTCAACGCATAACTCTTCGATGCAAAGCAAGAGGAGACCCTGAACCTGTGATCCACTGGATATCACCTGATGGCAAGCTGGTATCAAACTCCTCACGCACCATCGTTTACAATAATGGGACCTTGGATATCATGATAAGCACGGTGAAAGATACCGGATCCTTTACTTGTATCTCTTCTAACCCAGCTGGTGAGGCCCACCAAACCATCGAGCTTGTCATTATCAAGCTTCCGTACATCAGCAACAGCACCAATAACATCCAGGAGCCAGATCCGGGCTCGTCAGATATTTCCACCTCTAGTAGAACTGGAGCCAACGGAAGCAACCACACTGCAGACTCCAAAGCGAGCTCAGATAAGCGTGTTGTGATAGCCGAGGCCACTTCTTCCACAGCGCTCATTAAGTTTAACTTCCAAAGGAATATTCCCGGAATTCGCATGTTTCAGATCCAGTACAATGGCACCTATGACGACTCTCTTGTTTACAGGTAAGCTCATACTGTTCATAATTCAAAAATCATTTTTATTGACTGTTAGGACAATGACACATTATATATCAGATTGTAACAATGAAGACACTACATTTTTGTTCATTAAGTGAGAAAGTGGTGGCACAATGGCTTAGTGGTTAGCATTGTCGCCTTGCACCTCCAGGGTCTGAGTTTGATTCCCAGCCAGGTTCGATTCCTGCCTTTGTGTGTATTGAGTTTGCATGTTCTCCCCGTGTTTCCTCCCACAGTCCAAAAACATGCAGATTAGGCTAATTTGTGTCCCCAAACTGCCTGTAGCATGAATGTGTGTACTGTATGTGTGCGTTCCGTGCGATGGATTGGCACCCTGTCCAGGGTACCCCTGCCCTAAGTCTCCTGGGATAGGCTCCAGGCCCCCCGTGACCCTGTAAACAGGATTAAGCGGAATAGATGATGAGTGAGTGTGTAAATGAGCAAGTGACATGAACTCAGGAGTTTAGCATCAAGTGATAGAATTCTGTGTTCTACTCAAATGTGTTATAGTAATAAAATGACTGCAAGCTCGCTTCCCTTGTAAATAATATAATTAAACCTAAAGCTGTGATGACTACCAGTGGTGTAGTGCAGGGTATACCATATATAACCTCTTCTCCATCCACACTTATACGCTCATACTATGGCATTACATTACATTGCATGTTTCAGATCCAGTACAATGGCACCTATGACGACTCTCTTGTTTACAGGTAAGCTCATACTGTTCATAATTCAAAAATCATTTTTATTGACTGTTAGGACAATGACACATTATATATCAGATTATAACAATGAAGACACTACATTTTTGTTCATTAAGTGAGAAAGTGTTGGCGCAATGGCTTAGTAGTTAGCATTGTCGCCTTGCACTTCCAGGGTCTGGGTTTGATTCCCAGCCAGGTTTGATTCCTGCCTTTGTGTGAGTTGAGTGCAAAATTGAGTTTGCATGTTCTCCCTCGTGCTTGGTCGGAAGCAACCACACTGCAGACTCCAAAGCGAGCTTAGATAAGCGTGTGGTGATAGCTTCCACAGCGCTCATTAAATTTAACTTCCAAAGAAATATTCCCGGAATTCGCATGTTTCAGATCCAGTACAATCACGGCACCTATGACGACTCTCTTGTTTACAGGTAAGCTCATACTATCACCACACGCTTATTTGAGCTCGCTTTAGAGTCTGCAGTGTGGTTGCTTCCGACCAAGCATGGGGGAGAACATGCAAACTCAAAACACACAAAGGCAGGAATCGAACCTGGCTGGAAATCAAACCCAGGCCTTGGAGGTGCAAGGCGACAATGCTAACCACTTAGCCGTGAGTGAGTGTTTTGAGACAGGCACATGCACTTGTGGAGTTTCATGGTAAATGCAGGTTTTGCAATGCGCTTTTTTAACACTCAACTTTTGACAGTAATGTAATGCCATAGTATGAGCGTATGAGTGTGGATGGAGAAGTGGTTATATATAGTATACCCTGCACTACACCACTGGTAGTCATCACAGCTTTTAGGTTTATTTATATTACTTACAAGGGAAGCGAGCTTGCAGTCATTTTATTGCTATAACACATTTGAGTAGAACACAGAATTCTATCACTTGCTAAACTCCTGAGTTCATGTCACTCATTTACACACTCACTCGTCATTTATTCCGCTTAATCCTGTTTATACATGCTTTATCCTGTATGTAGGGTTGCGGGGGCCCTTAGGGCATGAGGCGGGGTCCACCCTGGAAGGGGTGCCAGTCCATTGCAGGGTACACGCACTCACACTGTACGGGCGATTTGGGGAATGCCAGTTAGCCTAATCTGCATGTCTTGGAGAATTGGTAATAGACTGCAAGTTCATGCAGGAGAACTGGTAATAGACTGGTCAGTGTTTTCATATCAAACTTCAAGGTGTGATGGTGAACCTTAGCTCATGCAGTAAGGAACATGAAAAAGAAGATGCCTTAAAAGCCTTTAAGTACCTTAAAAGTGATCAGTGACCTTCAGGAGCACACTAAATGTACCTGTGTTGCTAGCTTATGTTAACTAATAAACATGGAAAGGCAGCAAAATGTTTTTTTTTTTGTAACAGCTAGAAAGAGGAAAAGTTTCTGATGATGTAATATTTATTAAACAATGATTAAAACAACAGCCATCTCAGCTAGCTAATGTGTTGGCTTCTACAAGTGCTTTCTAGCTAACTAGCATTGATGACAGCAATAACACAGTTCCGGATCCAGATTAAAAAACATCTGCAATTAGTCTGTGTGTGCACTGCACACACACACACACACACACACACACACACACTAATTGCAGTTGTTTTTTTTTTATCTGGAACTAGTGTGTGTGTGTGTGTGGGTGTGTGTACACTGGTACAGCACAGGCTGGCAACAGCAATAAAAATAGTGAAGGTTTTATACTGTGAAATGATATATTCATGTATTAATGATGTATTAATGTTACCAATGTTTTCTTATTCCTTTACATGGATATATAAGATTATCTACAGCTATAACACTAACCCTCTGGGAACAGGCTACCAGTGAGAACTTGCGTATATACTGTACACACACACACACACACACACACACCTGTGCATCATACTTGCTGTCCGGTACATACAGTTTTAATCCGTGCTTCATCGCATTAGGACAGTTGTCTCCAACCGTGGACCGGTGACAAGCTGTGGTTAATTTCACTGGGTCACACACAAAGAATTAAAAATATTTTTTTTCTTTTCTTTCTTTTTCTATTCTATATTGAGTATTGGAGTCTGAAGAGTGTTTTATTATGGTAAATGATCAGATCCTCTCCCATTAATTGTCTTTACTTCTTGTTCACGCTTCTCTCTGTTTCTGTTTTGATGCCCGATAAAATTCAACTAATGTAACAAGTTAAGTCCAGCTAAAATTATTAACAACAACCGTCTCTTTGCAAGCTTCTTTGAAAGATGGGAAATTCCCAAATGGTCAGACAGCAGATGAGACTCTGAGACTGCGAACAACAAGAAAGCGTTGGGCGTTGGGCCCGTCTATACCGGCGAGGCATAAATGCAGAGGCAAAGACGAAGGGTACTATGTTCTTTTTAATGAAAATTAAAGCAAAAACAGTAAACAATGACTTTCACTGGAGCACAACAGAAGACTTTAATATAACAACAAATGCCAGACGATGCAACAGAACTTAAACAGGGTATTTATAATCTAACTATTAACCCTGGGATTAACCCTTACACCAAGCTCGCTCTGTATACAGTAATAGATGCGGCTTTAAAAGTATGTTTGAGACAATTTTGACTCTCACGAAGTTCTAGATTAAAATCAGGCCAGACTATCCTGAGATCGCCACAAGAGGACTGAAAACCCTTCTTCCATTTACAAAAACCTATCTTTGAAAAGGGGGTTGTCTGCAGTGACACCAACAAAAACACAATTACAGAGCAGAGTGGACATAAGGAACACACTTTGGTGTCATTGTCTCTCATCACTCCTGAATGGGACCGTCTTGTCACACTTTATTATGATTTGTTACGGGCATGCGTTGGCTGGTCCATGGAAAATTGACTTCCATAAAACTGGTCCTTGGTGCAAAAAGGTTGGCGACCACTGCTTTCTATCTAAACCACTTCCATATAATTGACATTGTGTTGCCTCCACAATTTCCTCAGCTTTGGAGGACAGTGCAATCTCACCCCTCTCATTCACACCCCTCGACAGCTCTACTCATTTTTTTTTCTAGTTTTCAACCTTTCTAGGTATTTCTTCACCTGCTTTGGGTAGGAAATGGGCAAATACTTTGATTAGCAACCAAAAACTGAACACTGATTGGCTGTTGTTGTTCGATGACATATGCTGTGTGATTGGCTGTTGGATCTACCCATATTGAGTAAAAATTTCAAAAACATATCATTATTATTAACATGAATTTTATCACTATGCTCATTCAAATAGGTTTTGTCGCCCAGCTTTAGGCTGAATGTCTGATGTGTCCAGAAATCTAGATTCATGACTTACCGCTTGTTTGGAATTGTACCAAATTAAATATTACTCCAATATTTATGCAAATATATAAAGTTTCTCATATACTGAGTCAGTTTCTGCTCCTACTTTCGCGTCTATTTCCCGAGCTTTCCTTTGTAGTTTATAAAAATCACCTGTGTATAGTTCAGTGCTCTAGATGTTCATAAGTACAACTGTCCAAAATGAATTATTTAATTATCATCTTCATACCTCCATAACTATACATCTACGTACCTTCAATAATATTAATTAATATATAGTGTCATATTTATGAAGTGAACATGTTGTGTGTATTTACAACCAAAACATTAATTTCTTCTTGGTTACATCAAACTTAGGTTAGAGACTCTATGCCTGTGTGTGTGACTCTTATCTAACTTCTGAATAGCACTGTAAAGCTGTAATAAGTACATTTGTAATGGTTAAATTTAGCATTTAAATGCAATGAAATTTCATGTTGAATAAAGTTTAACTTATGCAGAAGCTTATACGTTTCGGCTTGGATCTTGACATTTTACATAGTGATTTTCAAAAAGCACGTTGGACGATATGGAAATGAGATGGTGATACACAAGTGTTTAACCTCAAAAGTGTCAAATTACAACCCTACAGTGTTTATAAACGACCAGTTGGAATTAAATGAACGCTGTCATCTCTGGGGAGTTTAATGTACAGTATAGCATTCGCTCCACCTCCATTCAATGCACTTCACACTTAATGTTATAAGTAAAGGATCAGACAAGCACATGGACTGGTGCAAGTCAAACCGGGACTTGTGATGAAATTTCTGGTGAATGAAAGCATGAAAGTGATTGACATTTACAGAAGACTTCAAGCACAGTACTGTGGTTTTCTACATTTTTAGGCCATTTAAGGAGTTTCTGGGAAGGCAGCCTTTTTCAACTTTGAAAACTTAGAAAACTTTCTACCTTGATGGTATCCAAGCACTAGTGAGACATTGTGGTAAGTGTATTATTGTAGCAGGGGATTATACAGAGAAAAATGCTAGTATTTTTCCCTTAAGTGTGTTCTGTTATTTTGAACAATCAAAAGTCCCAGTTTGACTTGAACAGCCCTTGTATATACACATCATTGTCAGTAATACAATACAGAAAAGGAAGAATTAGCTAAGCACACTCCTGTGTTAGCTAAAACAACCCAGTTCCTACTAATGGAGACGTCTATACCTCGCTGTATGGCTACAAACACTTATTTGAGTTTGCTTACTTTTAATTAGACGGAGGCCAATAATGGCAATTAGCTTAATGAGCGTGGCTCATCTTCATTGTTAAGCGACTTAGGGGTAATTGAACCCGATTTAGCTTTAACCTTTGTTCTTCCTCATTAGATTTCATACCCAGCTTATAACTCCCCTGACCCAAAAAGTTTCGCTCTACAGGAAATGAGAAAAAAAAAAACTGCTCTGCAGTCTTATGAAAAAAAAAGAAGAAGCTGAAAATAATAAAGAACAGCAACAGCAATAATTAAGATGTAAGAAGTAAATAATATAATAAACAAAGCTCATGAAGATCACTATGCGCTGTATTTCACACTAAATGCCATCTGTTGCTCATAAATAATAATATTAGCAATAAATGCTTTTATCTAAAAGCCCAAGGACACTTGACGAGGTTAAGGACACTGAACAGAAACGCATGCATATTCATTGTTGTGTGTGTTCTGCATTTCATCCGATAATCAGAGTTATAATTAAAGAGGGGGAAAACAAACAGCCATTGTGCACCAAAACAACAGCATGGAGGAGGAGGAGATGGTGAACAGAGCCATGTGGAACATCTACAGTCAAACACCTCACAGATACCTTCCTCACAGTTACTTTCTTGAAAGCAAGTTAAACTATTGCACTGTAATGCCACTGTTTAATTCATCAATTATTTTATGAATCCATCCGATTGCTTGATTAGCGATATTTGTATTTATTGTTTATTTTTGTATTTTCAATTATTAATATTTATTTTACTTTTATTTTTAATTCATTTATTCAGATTTTTTATTTACTGTTTGTATTTTTCATGTATTATTCTTGCATTTATTTTTGTTTGTTTATCTGTTTGCCAATATTTTCATTCATTGCAGAGTACTGTACATTGTTGCTCTGTTTGTTTGCTTATTTACCAGCTAATATTTTTTTATTAGTTATTTATATTTTTTAATGAGTTAGTTAGTTAGTTTATTCATTTATTCATCCATTTTTTTGGCAATATTTGTAATTCTAGTTTATTTGTATTTTGCTTATATTGCCAAAAAAAAAAAAGAAAAGAAATCAAGTCACACACACCAGAGTCATTGATTTAATTAATTTCTCTCCAAGATCTTGTATTGATGATGGGAGAGTCGAGCCGCTGCATAAAGTCTTCTGCATCACATCCCAAAGGTTCTCAATGTTGTTAAAGTCTCTCTGTGGTGGACAATCCATGTGTGAAAATCATGTCTTATGCTCCCTGAACCGCTCTTTCACAATTTAACCCGATGGATCCTTGCATTGTCACTTTGGACTATAGCCGTGCTATCAGGGAAGAAAAAAATCCATTGATGGAAAAACCTGGTCATTCAGTATATTCAGGTAACCAGCACATTGCTAAGACTAGACCTGACCAACAGAAGCTTGTACAGTACGCACTTGGCATGATGGGTAAATCACTACATCCGCCTCTTTTCTTACCCCTCACTATGGAACAGGGTAAACCTGGAAATCTGAAACAGGAAATCTGAACTCATCAAGCCGCACGACCTTCTTCCATCCCTCCACAGTCCATTCTTTATGCTATCTTACAAATTGAAGCCTTTTTTTTCCGATTGACCGCACTGAAAAGTGGGTTTCCTAAGGCTACACAGCTGTTTAGTCCCAATCCCTTGAGTTCTCATTGCACTGTGTGTGTGTGTGTGTGTGTGTGTGTACGCGTGTATGTGCATATATGTGTGTGAAAATCCTATACTTTCACTTTTAAACATACACTACTGCTAAAAAATTGGGCTCCCTTTTTATTTCTTTCTACATTGTAAATCAATGCTTAAGATGGCGAAAATATCCAATAATCTTCTTTGAACAGTTAATGTTGAGATGTATCTGCTACTTATGATCTGTAAAGCCTTCATAACGGCTCTAATCTGAGGTGCTGATCATTTTTGAGGGATGAGAGCCAGTTTCTTCATGGTGCTTGATGGCTTTTGCAAATGCACTTCACAATACTGTTCTTGCAAGAACTGATCCTGAACAGATGACTTAAAATAACATCTGACTGTTGTTATTGTTACATAATTACCTAATTCCATGTGTTAGTTCATACTGTAGTTTTGAAATCTCCAGTATTGTTGTAGAATGTAGAACATACATCACTAAACAAAAACAAAAAAAAATCGCAAGCGACCCCAAACTTTTGAGCGAGAGCGTAGTTGTAAGTTGTTTGTTATGCTGTATTTTGATTTCATTTTGAAGCATTTAAGTAATCTCCCATAACGCTCATTCAGCTTCCTCGAAGCTGATGGTTTATCACTATCCTGTGTTGGAAAGTTCTTAACTCACTTTTAATAGTTTCAGTAATCTCCCTAGTTGTTTTCTTTTCGTTGCAGGACAATAATCTGACCCTTCTGAAACAGACTAAAATCTTTGGCATGACCACAGGTTATCTCTTCTGCATGGAAATGAAAGTTGAAATGAGAAGCTACTCACTGCATCAGTTAGTGTTAAATAACTTGTTGCTAGCTGGACCATGTTAATCACTGAAGTAATTATCCAGCAGAAAGCTCTTAATTATTTGCTTAGTTAAATCCAGGGAGTGACTTTTCTTTTGGGCCGGTCAGTGTATAGGATCATTTCACATTCATTATTCCATCAATTCTTTATTTGTATTTATTAATATTGTGTTGAGTGTTTATTTATTACTACTTTATTTACATTACTATAATAATTCTTATGTTTGTTTGTATTATTCTATATTATTTTTACTGGTTCAGTGTTTTTTTTTTTTTTTCCTTTACCCCATGTTACATTTCTCTCATTTTGGTCATTTTACCATCAGATAACCATCAGCCTCAGTGAAGGCTAACACCCTCTGATGTTCTCTGTATCTTTCCTCACTCATGTACGCGAACATACAGTATGCATGCCTCTGATTGGCTGATGTGGCTCTGATTGGCATATGACAGTAATTCTGCCCCTCCCATTTAGAAAGATTGACAGCTTTTCTGTTTTTCCTCCAGGATCAGAACAGAGCGAAGGCTTTTACCTGCCCTGTGTGCACTTTCTTTTTAAAAATCCTACACTAATGAAAAATTGAGCAATTATTAAAAAATAAAGAGGTAACCTGGGCTCACGGCCGCCAGGCTGATTCTTTAAGAGCACAGTTTTTGTGTTTTCTTGTAAAAGCTGAGGATTTTCAGTCTCTGCTAAAAGAAAAAAAGCACATCATCGCGAGTCTTTAAGTGCTTTTCGGCGTGGCATGGGGCTGCTGATAATTGCATTGAGAGCGCCGTCTCTGAGTGCAATAACCATCAGCCTGTCTGGAAGGGAAAAAAAGCCCTCGATCAGTTCCATTAGTGCACCAGAGAATGTTCTGCTGATGAAAGTCAGGAGTCGGGCTCCCAGATTCGGGGCTGTTTCTTTGACATGTTGAGAGGAGTGACATCTTTATTAGATATATATAAGTATGTGGATCAGGAGAAAACTACTATTAAATATCTGTATTAAATATATATAAAACATACGGTAGAACTTACAAAAATACTCATAATAAATGTTTAATAAAAACAACTGAAACAGACTAAAATAATCATGTGGTCATATGCTCCTATAGCGTTGCACAATCATGTGGCACAGTTATGCGTAAAACCTAGTGCTAGACTGGTTGTTTGGACTAGACTTTATTATTATTATCATAAGTTTATTTCTTCTCCTTCTTCTTATTATTTATCTGTTAATGGAAAAAAAATTACAACATAAAAATTGTTTTTTTTGCCTATGTGACCCAGGTGAAAGAGACAGAGTGTGTTCATGAGGCAGAGCGAATCCTGCAAACAGCTGTTGGAGCGTGTATGGATTAGATTTCACTCTTTGTTTCGGGAAATGAGGTTTAATCTCTGTGTTTGTGTGTTTGACAACAATTCATTTTAAAAAGTCTAATCATAAATCATAAAAATAAAATGTGCCTAGGCAATATTGTTTTTAATAAGAATATTTGTTTTTGTTATTGTTTATAAGTCAATTATATATGTTTAGGAATATGAGTGTTTATAATATATAATCTGTAAATAAGGTTTAGTGTGTGTGTGTGTGTGTGTGTGTGTGTGTGTGTGTGTGTGTGTGTGTGTTTTACAATAATTTGTTTTAAAATTCTGTTCAGAAATGAAATATCCACCTAGATAATACTGTTTTTATACATGAATTTGTTTTTTATTGTTTATATTAGAAATTTCAGTGGTATTTGTTTAAGAACAAGTGTTTTTATAAATTTAAGCTGTACATAAGGTGTAATCTGTGTGTGTGTGTGTGTGTGTGTGTGTGTGTGTGTGTGTGTGTGTGTGTTTGACAATTTCGTTTTTTAAAAGTCAATTATAAGTTATCAAACAAATTTTATATTTTTTGCTTAGTCATGTTTATATACTGGGTTAATATATGAACTAAAATTTTACACAGGCTGTGCTTTATGGCACAATATCACCTTGATATAATAATAACAAAGTATTAATGCAAAAAAACTCTACAAATGCTCTACACATTAAACATCATATACAGAGGAGAAATAATGATCTAAATACTTTATCTTGTCTAATAACAACATATGATAATTATTTCATTAAATGAATCTATCTCTCTATCTATTTACATTTTATTTTCCCTTGATACTAATATAGTTATGTGAGCTTATAACCTTCAGACATTAGGCCACACCTCCTAATTTGCAAAAAGTGATTAGTTTTCAAAATGTTGCAATATTATTATTGTTTTTTTTCCCTTTTAAACCATATTCTTTTAGCTGATTGCTCCTACACTGGCGATCATAAGCTTCCCGTATCTGTAGCTGCATTATTGAGCTTTACAGTAGCAAACATGACTGACCACATTTGCAAAGGAACACTGCACTCGGTTTGTTTAAATAGGCGAATATAGAAATCCTTCTAATTGACTCTCTGAAAAGAGTTGTTTCAATAAGAACGATTCAACGGATCATCAGAGTGATGATGAGGCAAAAAAATAAATAAACCTCAGTATCTGCTGCGCTGCTGTTCGGGGAGCTGAAGTGAAAGGATTAGACGGTCAACATGAATCGATAACGGAGCTCAGATTTCCGCTTTGAGTTCAGGAGCTGGAATGTGGGGAACGAGAACAAAGAGAGAGAGAGAGAGAGAGAGAGAGGAGTCTAGCAGTCTGCAGGAGGGGAGGGGGGGCAGAGAGAGAGAGAGAGAGAGAGAGAGAGAGAGGTCACTGTGATTAAAAATCATCGGAAAAAGATGTACGTGATCTGTCAGAAGTCTCAGTACAGCTTCAGAACCTGCGCCTGGTGTATTACAGGTCACACCAGCCACTGATTCACTCATCTTTCTTTAAAGTCCTAGTAGAGAGTTCTGGATACCGAGAGAAGAGGAGAAAAAGAGATTCATTTTTAACACATTAACCTTTATGCTGTTGTGAAAATATGGCATTGACACACACACACACACATATTGCTTTTTTCCCCCATTTTTAGCAGCTCATGCAAAACGAGTGTTATCATCGATGAAGTGTAATGTTTGATGAGTACGGCTCTTGACAGTAGTTGGATGAGGTCACTAGTGCCTCTGTACTTCCTCAGTGTGATGCAGGATGTGCTGCTTGGACACGCCCTGCTAAGAGAAACAGCTCTGAGAAGAGTTAAGAAATGCAGAACTGGTCCAGTCTAAAAGGCCCTGAGTGTAGACCTGTTAAGAGAACTGTTTCTGTTTGTATCGCTATGATTTCTGACTCTGAATTTCTGAATTAATTTACATTCATTTACATATTTTAACACCTTGCATAGGTTAATGTGTTAATGTTGAAAGCCCCTGGTTAAATAAAAAACAAGGATTAATTATTATTCGTTTATTATTATTAAAATAATAAATGTATTACATTTAATATAATATACGAAGGCCGTTCATGTAAAATCGGGATTTGTGCTGAAATTCCTCACGCACAGTACAGTGTTGAGACGCTTAGCCGCAGTAAAACATCTGAGTGGTGCAAACATTTTAAAGAAGGACATACCTGTATATCCGTGAATGATGATCTCAGCCAAGGTGGCTCAGAGCCCACTGCAGTTGTCGCTGCGACATTCAGCAGTCTTTAAAAATCGACGTGTAATGACATGTAACACCCACCACATTACAGAAACTCGTACAGTCCCTGTACAGTCCTGACGGCGTTTAAATCCATGTCCACATGTCTGAGCCATTAAAGGAGTTCTTAGGAGGCCAGCGTTTCAAACATGAAGCAGACAATCCGATCATGGTTCTGTTGTACTGAGAAATCTACCATGATGGTATCCAAGCACCGGGCTTAAGTTATTAGTGTAGCAGGGGAGTTTATAGACAAATAAAGGTACAATGGATAAAGATAAGATGTTCTCTCATACAGTAAGTGTGTTCTGTTATTCTGCTCAATCAGAAGTCCCACTTTGACTTGAACAATATGGGCCAAAATATACAGTACTGAAATGAAAAGATGAGCAATATTACCTTGTTGTCATATATGAGTTTAATTTTGAAAGAATCTACAGGGTGGGCCATTTATATGGATACACCTTAATAAAATGGGAATGGTTGGTGATATTAACTTCCTGTTTG
>JAQMYL010000005.1:24712207-24725677 GCA_030014365.1 Clarias pachynema | reverse complement strand
TTCATTGCGCCCCACCTGTCATGTCTGTATTCCCCACTAGTGGGGCGCGCCCCACACTTTGAGAACCACGGCCCTAAGCGAACATGTCAAAACTGTCTCCAAAGTGTCAAAAGTTTGTGTAAGCACCATTGTTATCTAGCACGGGCTTAATCCTCCTGGACATGTCATTCACCAGAGCTGCACATGTTGTTGCTGGGATCCTCTTCCACTCCTCCATAACCATATCACGGAGCTGCCGGATGTTAGACTCATGGCACCTCACCACCTTCCGCTTGAGGACGCCCCACAGGTGTTCAATAGGGTTCAGGCCTGGAGACATACTCAGCCACTGACAAACACATGAACATGATGAATAGGACATGTGACTTTGCACGGTTAAAGATGTATCTTTACAGCTCTTATCACTTAGGGTGCACTCACTTTTGTTGCCAGCTATTTTGACAATAATGTATGTTGAGTTATTTTTAGAGGACAGTAAATCTATACTGTTATAAGCTGCACATTGTCTACTCTAAAATACAGTATATCCATGTTTCATTTCTATAGTATTGTCCTTTCAGAGGATTTACTAAAGTGTTTGCTGAAATTAGAAGGGTGTACTCACTTTTGTGAGTGGGTGTATATATTTACCTTTTGGGAGGTGCGAGGACACAAAAGAGGAATGTCTCCAGCAGGAATCTCTGCTCCTAACTCTGTTCCATACTTTACTGTCCGATTTCAGAGCGAAAACTCATCCAAACCCCTCTGGATCAAATTGTAGATCAAAGTTTGAAGAACTTCTAAAAGTCCACGCTACATGTCAGGGAAGACGGCTAATTCACAAAGGACTCTCCATCTCGTTAAGATCTCCTTCAATTACATTTTAACAAGAGTTTCGATCCACGATCGTTACAGACGTGTCAAACTTGAGCTCTCGGGCCACGCTGGCCTTGTTTTCGGCTTTCCCCCAGAGGCGTAGCTAAACGAGAGGCAAGACGGGCGATTGCTTGAGGCTTAGAATTGTGACGGACCTCCTGAAGGCTAAATCCATGAAAATGTCAAAGTGTTGAACTTCTCCAAAATCTCCCGTGGGTGATGTACAATGCTAACCCAGGAAGTGCCCTAAAGCTAGCATGTGGGGCATGTTTATTTTAAACCATGATTTTCAAAAAGAGAACTTACCCTTGTGGAATGAAAAAGAGGAAAAGAAGAACCTGTGGCATGTACTGGAGGCCACAGTAAAGCTATTTTGTTACTTCTATTACTATATGTTTATAGCAAAAAGACACCTTCCTCAGGAAAGCTTGAATTTGCGCTATACTGTATCTACCATGCAGAATATAATGCTAAGACTTTTTCAAGCAGATTTCCTTATCGTATTTCTGGATTTCTGATGTCTTGTAAAGACATCTGGGAAACATAATGAGAATAAAAGGGAAAGGTTGGTACAGTGGCTTAGTGGTTAGCTTTGCACCTCCTGGTTCCATGTTTGATTCCCGCCTCAGGTCTGTGGGGTTTGTGTGTGCATGGGGTTTGTATGTTTCTGTGTGGGGTTTCTCCGGGTACTCCAGTTTCCTCCCACAGTCCAAAAATATGCAGATTATGCAAATTTGTGTTCCCAAATTGCCTGTAGTGTTAATACTGTAAGTCCTTGTGAATAATCTGTTACTATAGAAACATAACCTTTAATGAGCATCATGGTGAACAAACACTTTGAACCATCAGGACACCTTTGTTAATTAGGATTTAACACAATGCACCGTTTAAGCATGTGAGTGTGTGTACAGTATGTGTGTGTGTTCCCTGGGATGGAATGTCACCCTGTCCATGGTGTACCCCACCCTTGGGCCATAAGTGTCCTAGGATAGGCTCCAGGGCCCCCCATGCCCCTGTATACAGGATAAAGCAGTATGGATGATGAGTGAGTAAGTGAGAGCCTGAGTGAAGCTTAAACGGTGCATTGTGTTAAATCCTAATTAACAAAGGTGTCCTGCAGGTTCAAAGTGTTTGTTCACCATGATGCTCATTAAAGGTTATGTTTCTATAGTAACAGATTATTCACAGGGACTTACAGTATTAACTTTGAGAGAGAGGAGAAGAAGAAGAACCTATTCAGGGAACAAGTATTTATAGCTGCTATAATGTAAGGAACAATCATGTATAACATTAAACACAATTTAAGAAGAATGCAATTATGACATTCAATAACATTTGAAGCAGATTGGAAACACAATGTACAGTAATATAAGACAGGAAAAGCTTGGGAATGTGCTTTTACTGAAAACCAATTAACTTTGTGTCACATCTCCAGAATAGAGATTACTTTCCAATAACAGCACAACCTGGAAGTTTTTTTTCTCACTTAATCAGCTAAAATTGTCTTACAAAACGCATGAAAGCTCCAGAATTGTAAATTCACCACTTGATAAATGATAATTAAAGGCTGAGATTGTTAACCCATTTAACAATTAAATGTTGTTTACTGATAAACTGTTATTAATGAAAGAAATCTCTTCCTCATTAAATAGTGTTTAGGGTCATCTGTAAGAGAGATGAATTTGATGAAAACGGCCTGTTCTGGTAGTTGCACTGTGTCTTTCGGGAATGTTGAAAAGATCGATGGGAAGCCATTACTCATGCGCTGAGCACATTAGTACATGAGTGTGTCCTAGCTCCTTGACATGTACAGTACTGTTTATAATTGATGCTGCGAGTCTGCATCTGATTAAATTTAGCAAATGAATATTAATACATGTTTCACAGGGAATTGTGATAAAATTAAACACATAATTCAGCCTTCATGACTCTTTATCATGCATTTTAAAGCAGAGAATCCTCTATTGATTACCATTCAGTCGGGTCCTAAAGTCCACATTTTAAGTTTCTCATGTAAAAAAACAAATATAAAAAAACAAGCACAATAATTCTTATTAAAGACTGAATATGTGATGTTTAATAGCGGTTAATTGTGCTTAATATGTTGAATATGTGTGCTAAAAATCTATGTTACAGTGTTGTGATACAGTAATAAGCAGATTTACAATCATCACACTGTAGTTCAGTATTTTGCTATAGCAGAACATCTCACAGTGTTATATACTGTAATGCTCATCCTGCAGTCAATGTGCCAAGTTTATACTTTTTTATGTCAAAATTGGGCAGTCATCACGCCTTCACTTTCTCCATGTTCCATAGCTCCAGTTAGTCCTTACTAACAAAATTTGATCACTATAGCATTGCATTATAAAATACTTCCATGCATTGAATCATCTTGTATTACAGTTCCTGTGTGAACCAATGGTATTTTATGATCTGCCATGCCAATTTTATTCAAGTGGTTCAGGCTATATGTTAGTATCTAGAATAATGGAGACCACTGCGGGACGCTTTCTTCGAATGCCCCACAGTCTCAATGTTTAGACTTTGTTTGGAAACTTTGCTTAATCATGTCTTTTGTTCTTACTTTTCTTTCTTAGTTAAAGGATCAGATCTGTATGGGTTTAGGGGCATAGTGTGTTTTGGTAAACTGAGATGTTTAAATCCTGTCTTCCCCCATTCCCGCCTGAAGATTCCTGCGTATGGAGAGCACATGGATACCATAACCATGCATGGGTCTTACTTGAATAGCTTAATGATTGCAATTACAAAATGATATTATGCGCAAGTTCTGACTATTTAATGAATAACGTCACTTGGATACTAAAGAGTTAAAGCTAACATCGTAACGTAATAAAAAATGACTCCACCTTTCTCATTTGGGATTAGAATCTAATAATTCTATTCTTATAGAATAGAGTTACCAGTGACAGATTGTGGGTGAATTCTTCACTCTGTCAGACTGAGAGGACTGATGTGTGAGTAGGAATAAAAACACCACTGTTTTGCAAGAATTTGCTGTGACTAATTAGACACGTCCAATGTGTTCATGCAGTGTTAATGCAATGTGGCATGTTTGGGCTATAATTGGATCATATTTCATCACACTGCAGCGTGACATGCACTCCTCTTTCAGAAAAGTTGCTTAACTTATTTCTTAGCACTTCATGATGAACATCAGAATAGTAGATGTGTATGAAGCTATAATACTATATATAATGGCCGTTATGCTTTTTATGGCTAATAAATTTGTTACCAAACAATATTCCTCAATCTAAAGATGTCATCAGCCTTCACTATTCTCTAAAATCAGTAGAGACAAAGTGGATCAATATAGAATCTGTAAAAAGTCATATTTTGAAACTATATTTTTTTCTGCAACCAATCAATAATGATCCTACACTGTTCCTATCCTCAAATAAATCTGATATTCATCTAAATCTATTCTCATACTGATTCAGTATGGATTCTGTTCATATAATTTTCTAATACTCAACTGCTCCAATACTGTTTCAGTACTGTTCCTATTCTCAAACTGACTGATACTATTTACTGATATACTGATATACTCCATTCTGATACTGATTTGACACTGTACCAGAGCTCATCTCATACTGTTCCAATAGTGATCCAATATTGATCCAATACTGAACTGATACTGTTTTAATACTGATCCAAACTTGATCTAACATGGAGCTAAAACTATTCTGATGCTGATTCAGTACAGATTCTGTTTGTATTCAGATCCATTACAGTGTTGTCCTATAGTGATCTTTTACTGTTCTGATGATGTTTCAATACTAATGCTTTCCAATATCAATCGGATAATTCTACACTGTTCAGTCTTCCTATACACTGATCTGATTCCAGTCATGTAGGGTTCTAATCACACTAATCACATGTACTCTTCCTCTACTGACCGAGTAAAATTGTTCTGATAGTGATCTTATATAACACTGCTATTATACTGATCCATTAACATTATAATACTGAGCTCAGTTCTGATCCACTGTTGTGATACAGTAGTATTGCAATACCGATTAGTTTTATATTAGTTTAATACTGATCCTATATTTTTCATATACTGTTCAGATCCTGCTCTAATAATATTATACTGTTCTCACATTGAATTAATCAGTTTTATATAATGAATCTTTGATTAACAATGAATGAGCAGATGAAATCATTCTTTGGGCATACATTCACATATTTGCACTGACTGTAGCTATCAGATTTGTGTTAAACAGTCTTGCGGGTAATTTATTCCTATACATAAGCCCCAAAATAAAATAATAAAAAAAATAATACTTTTCCCAGCCTGCAAAAATTAAGCTTTAGAAACCTGATTTAAAGCAATTACTGACTATAATCAATGCTTATAAAATATTTCAATAGCTGGCCTTGAGACTGTGCACACCGGAGATTCAGTCTGATTTGCACACAGAATAGTTTAAAACAGGCAGCAGTAAGAGAATGTTGCTTATCTGCAGTGCTGCATCTTTTCCATGTCAGTATTAGTGTCAAAACTGATCAATGTTGTCAAAAATCCCTTCAGGTTTAACACCTAATAATTGGCATTCGTTGCTGCTGGGTATAATGTGTCTGCGAGCGCTCATTTTAACACTGATAGGAATTTCTTTGACTGGCAGGAGACACGTCTTTTATCCGCTGACATTTTCCATAAGGAATATTAAAAATAGAGCAGTGGGAATCACAGTAGAAAATATGTTTTACTGAGTTGCAATTGAAATTGCTCTGTCACTTGGTCACTAATGAGCCACGGATAATGCAAGACAAAGCAATTTAGGGCTGACCTTAACTCAAATGTCAGTTCAAGCCTATGTCCTAAATAGCACATTTATGGAACACTGTATAATGGAGAATGAGTGTGTGTATGTGTGTGTGCCCTGCGATGGGTTGGCACCCTGTCCAGGGTGTACCCTGCCTCGTGCCCTAAGTCTCCTGGGATAGGCTCCAGGTCCCCGCGACCCGAAATACAGGATAAAGCGGTACAGAAAATGAATGAATGAATGAATGAATGAATGTATAATGGAGATGGCTCAGGTTGCACCCTATGCACTAAACAGCATAAAGTCCCTAATTAAACTGCACCAGAACTTCCTCTACCAAACAAGACAACTGTTTATTTAAACCCTACAAACAAAAATTAGTTTTATCCCAAATGGTTTGATTACTTAGACAAAATGAATCAGCAAATATTATTCATTTGTATGACAGATATCTGCATATTCACAGATTGAACACATAAATTGTGATGTAGCTTTAGTACTTGGTATCAAAGAAGTCATGCTCTATAGGTTAGGTTCCTGACTGGACAGATGCACCTTTTGTTCCCAATCCGGATTCAGTTAATAGCTCTTATAGAATTATTGTTCATAAAGAACACAATTTCAGCACTTCAGGACAGAATCAAAATTCCACTTATCTAGATGTCTTCTTATCTGGTGCCTTACACAACTGGAAGCATTACAAGAATTAGTTTTGTCAATTCCTTACTGCTTTTTGTGCTTGTGCTCACTGCATAATGTTTCTATCCATTACCAACTACCAACTGGAGGTCTTCTAAAAGATTTCTACCACAAGGAGTCATGGAATAATCCATACAGTAGCCATTCAAAACCATTGGCCCTTGCTCTTCCTATACTCCCTGTCTGTACTTCTATTGTTATTCTAGATCAATCTTTTCCATCCTTGTTCACATCAGCTTCAGCCTTTCCTAGCCCCTTTGACCTTCCAGATTGACCCAATTCTTTTAGCTGCTCTTCCTTTGGTGATCCATCATCCCTGGTCACTGTTATCAGGCTGCATTTGCTGACATCCATCACTGAACCAGATCTTTCCATCTTCAACATTTTTCCTCAAGCTTTTCTGTATCATTTTCATCCTTCAACACCTGCTAGTCAATTAGCAAGAAATTTCTATCTTAACTGGCTTCCTCTTTATCCGTTCACCAAGCATCAATCCAACACTTTTTCAAAGTCCTTTGCAGCTCCGTTATGACTGGTCCTTGCTACTGTAGCTTTCCAACAGTTCCTGCTTCATCCACTCTGGAACTATCCGTCTTTCCTTCTGTTAACCACTCACACTGAATCCTTGCAAGGGTATTTTCCTTTGTTAATGACATCTTGGGTATATTTGCACAGCACTGCTGAGCTTTTCTGTCTTATGTTTATCTTGTGAGTTCTTTAGTGTAAGGTCTTCCTTGCCCTTATTGCTTTTGTGGTCTGATTTGTGAATGCTATTATTTTTGTCTGATGGTTTTATGAGAATTTCTGGGTGTAAACCAGCTGCCTTGTTAAGACTCCCCAATAAAATAAACTCATCCTTGTGTCCTACTACCTCTGGCTTTCCATTTGTTTTCCACGCTCAGTTAAACATCTCTAAAGCAAAGCTATAACAACTTAAATCTGCTACGAAATCTGTTTAAATAACGCACGTATGCATGGTTTACAGCCAATATAGCAAATTAATAGCCAAATTCAGAGTGATGTTTAATTTAACTGCTCTGTAAACACTAGACATAGTGTTGATCGGTATCTTCTGTGTGGAGAACAAAAAGAAAGAAAAAACATGTTCAGTATTTTGCCATGTCATTATTGTTTGTGATAAAAGAAACACACAGGCTTCTTCCACCGCAAACACGACCGGACCTGGGCTGATTTGTCTTTCATTCCTGCCATCGATCTCCAGCTTTCCAAGCCGCTCATCTGACGCTCATCAGACAAGGAAGTCTTTGCTGACGTTTAAGGTCATCTGTAAGAGAGATGAATTTGATGAAAACGGCCTGTTGTGGTAGTCGCACTGTGTCTGTCGGGAATGTTGAGAAGATCGATGGAAAGCCATTATTCATGCACCTAGCACATCAGCACATGAGCGTATCGTAATGTCTCAACATGTAGTGTAGGGTTTACCAATTCCCTCACTTACAGTTTGGATAATGGATATTGCTACATTTGAATCTACATTCAATTAAATTTAGCAAATTAATATTAATTCATTTTTCATAGGGAATTGTGATAAAATTACACATCATTCAGCCTGAAGACCTGAGTATTGAAAAAAAAACTGACGTTTGGCTTTTACCTTGAAAATTTCCATTTTAAGTGGCTTAAACAGTAATGAAATCAAACTCAAATGAACATACTCAAATCCAATTTGACCCTTTTCACAGTTTTATGCAGCCAAGTGACACTTTATGCAGTCTTTCAATTTTGCCATTACTGTAATCGCAATGAGTTATATATTAAAAGAAATGGTGTATAATCAATAAATATTTAGAGAAAAAAATAGCCAAAAAGTAAATTAATTATGCATGGGGTTCTTTTAGTCCCAATTCCGGTAATATTTCTTTTTATTTGCCCAGTAAAAATAAATGAAGCATTTTATCACAGGTATAAAAACATCTCTCTCCACTGGTAGCTAAGTTTGTTTGTGTCACGTTTGTTAGGTGTCGGACTGTGGGCTGAAGTGGCAGGCATAAATGCAGAGGGTAGCGAGAGCGGGTTATAAGTCTTTTAATGAGAAAACCAAACAAAACATGAACAAAGGAGGTTGGCTTTATTTTGGAGTGTGCTATAAACAGAACTCATAAAATACTCAAACATACAGGGGACTGAACATAACTTAAAACTAAACATACTCGAATACAATACAAACAAGAACTAAAACTAAACCGAGGGAGACTCAAACACACAAGGGACTTGACCTACAAGGGACTAAACACATGAGACAGACTTGGCTAGGCCTACTAGCTGTTATACACACTAGCTGCTAAACTAGACGTTAGCTAAACAGACTAGTTGCTAAACAGACTAGTAGCCAGAGACCGAAGGGACAAACAGACTAGGTATGAAACGGACTAAGAACTTTACAGGTTACTGGCTAAACAGGTTAGCACCTAAACAGACCTAAACAGTGCGACTACTAAGATCTAAACAGACGAGGAGACTAAACAGACTAAGATCTAAACCGGTTAGTAGTGCAATGGTTAGTATTTATACAAACTAAGAACTAAACATGCAAGGGAGTTTACTTACACACGAGGGTAAACACACAAAAGGCTAATGCTCCTACAGGCTAATCCTGTTAGGAGACAATGAGACATTAAAAATACATATTTAATCAAAACAGATGTAAACTTAACTCAAACTGCTCCATTAACCAAATGCCAACTAAACATAATCCTATATGCAGTATATAATCCGTAATAATGCTCGACCCAGTATCCCAGAACAACCAGCTATTTTTAACGTAACTAATGAGCTACCTCGGTTCAGGTGAGCACCCGCATCACCGGACCGAGGTGCCTTCTGGGAAACTGAGTCTACTAACAAAAACTACAAAACAAAACAGTGCCCTCTAGTGGTGAACCCCCTTGTTTGAGATTAAGGCCTCAGTTTGAACATGATTTATGAATAATAAGCGCAAATTCTATTCTTGTAAATCTTTTAAAATTATAAATGGTTCTTTGCCAAGAGTTGTTTTTTGCATTTTGCTTTTATAGGAGTAAAAGCCTTGAAATAGTTTGAAGACATGATTAATTACCCGGCATAACAACTTTAAATAAATCTGAAAAATTGTTCAATGAAAGAAGTTTAAATTAAAACACTCAGTTAAAAGAATTAATGTGGGAGTGATTCAGAGGGGATTTTTACTTCAAACGGCTTGATAATTAAAGACATCGTAGATAAAGAAACCAGTCCTGGTATCGGAACGTTAAACAGCACTACGATGTTGTAACCTAGTTTCAGCGTTGAGATATGAGTAGCGCTCTGCTGTAACCCAGTTTTAGCACTAAGACATGAATCTTTCTGTGCTGAGCTACGAATTCGAACAAAGAATCTGAAATGTACGGTGGTGCAGAATGTAATTTCTGCTATAGAACAATCAGATGAATGACAAATAAATCAGATTGATGATCAGAAATTAGATCACAGATCAGGAAAGCACATTGTCTAGATATCCGAACACAAATCATCGCTAAAAATCGAAGATTCTCACACAGGGGGTCGACACAAAGGCAGTGGAGATGTGATTTAAGGAGGGGTATAAAAGAGAGCAATATTAATTTTTGTCAGGTCAATAATTTTTCATATTTTTAAAAAAAAATAAAACACATCAGCTCTAATGTTTACTCTTGACCATTGCTTTGTTTTTATCTGCAACTCTGAGGAACGCATTAAGCTCCGCCCCTTCACAATTGCATCATGTCATATAGCCCTGATTTATATAGACCTATGGTTCTAGATTAGTGTATATATATATATATATATATATCATGAATACTCATCCCATCCATCTAGGAACCTCTGTTGTCCAACTTGGGACCAGGGAGGCCAATGGTGATTACTGTTATTCCCATTTTATGATCGTGGTAGGACATTCACACGAGCAAGGAATAATCTTATACGCATACATATCTTTTTTACCTTTAATTAAAAGCTTACAATAGAATTATTCCTAAATAAAAATTTATTTTATCCTGGAATATGACATACAACTATTTATATACTGTAACAGCGATTCACGTTTCACTGATTATAATTGAATGCAATTCCAGCAAACTGTTAATGTAATTCTCTCTGAAGAGTTTTCTTGTATTTAAATTAACAATCCAATCATATTAATCTAATACCATCCAAAGACCAGATTTTTGCTTTTATAATGCATTTAAATGCATGCATATTTAATTAGATAAAGCCTCATTTGCATAAATAAATGCAAGATTTTCTAAAAACGTTCCAGTACAAAAAAGTCCCCTGAAAAATCATAAATCTACTTTGTAAAATTGATTGTAAAATTCTGGTTTAAAAAAAAGATTAAGTGTCTTGCACGTCGGCGCCTTGCACCACCAGGGTCCAGGTTCGATTCCCATCTCCGTGTGCATGGAGTTTGCATGTTCTCCCCGTGCCCTGCGATGAATTGGCACCCTGTCCAGGGTGTACCTCACCTTGTGC
The DNA here is from genome assembly GCA_030014365.1 of Clarias pachynema. Taxonomy (NCBI): domain Eukaryota; kingdom Metazoa; phylum Chordata; class Actinopteri; order Siluriformes; family Clariidae; genus Clarias; species Clarias pachynema. The sequence continues at coordinate 24,714,845 of JAQMYL010000005.1, read as the reverse complement.
GCTAAGTCTCCAGGGATAGGATCCAGGCCCCTTGCGACACTGAATGCAGGATAAAGTGGCATAGACAATGAGTGAGTGAGTGTCTTGCCTTATGAAGAACGACAAGACAAAAATCAATCAAAGCTGAATAGGGAAGAACAAAAAAACAAACTTCAAACAATAGGTTTCTGCCTAGATAAATTACTATATAATGAAATTATTTATAAAAAATTACATTACCAAATAATCACATCACTGAAATAAGGATGAGGACAGAATGTTTCCATAAAACATGTCGCTTTTAGAATAAATGATAAGGTTTCATGGTTCCAAAAGATTTTTTTTTTTTAGGATGTACTTTTGAGCTGCTTTGGTCGAGCTTGCGCTTTTTGATGCATTAAATAAAGAACCACAGGTACACATTATGCAAATGCTGCACTCTCTTGGGGTTCAAAGCACACTCAGCCAGGAAAAGTCTCTCCAGAAGAGCCATTACACCGAACATAATGGCTCTCTGCTGCTCTTTCCAAGTCAACAAAAGGTTTCTGCTTACATGTCCACGATACTGCAATGCTAAGTTTGAAAAAGGTTAGGAAAAAAAATCCTAAGCAGAAGTTAGAATTTATGTTTAAAATTGACTTCATTCCATACCTTTGAAGTGGGCGGGTAAAAAAAAAAAAAAAAAATAGTTCAAGCATTACGAAAAGAGAATTGAGAGTTTTACATATGAATGGGTTTGAATGAAAGTTCTAGTGATGTAAAAGGGAAGGAGAGAAAATTGCAAGGTGCATTCAGGTCAAAACGTTCAAGGCGCTCTGACAAGAGCGGTTTTATTTCATCAGTTTCAATTTTCTGATATGTATGATAGTCTGTGAATTTTTTCAGAAGTTGCTGTGAATCTTGGCAAACAGCCGAGAAACCTGTAAGTCAGATTCCTGTGTGATAGCGTGTCAAAACTTTCAATATGATGGTCTACTATTTGATTTAAACCAGAATTTAAAATGCTAGAACTTTAAGAGGAATCCTCCTGGTGTCCTTACTGTTCCCAATAACATACCAGTATTGGGACTGATGATTTTAAAGATCCTGTATTTTACTATTTCTTTATCAAGTTAACACAGGTCTCAGATCTCCCCCAAAGTGTTTATTAATGACCCAGCTGAAATATCCAGAGATAATGCATTTTTAGCATAACTCATGCGCTTTTTCACTATATTTCATTCCTCCTCCAGATGTGCCATTTCAGTGTCTATGTAAATGAGTACTGCTGAGCCACACCCCTTCAGAGAACTTGTATAAGGGGAATGATCTAATTGGTGTATTTAAGTCCTGGCCAGGTTAAAAAAGCAGGGAATGTTTTTTCTACCATGTATTTTGTTTGAACACTGGTTCAGTCTAAATGTCTAAACATGACTAAAAAGTGATTTTTTCATTACACGTCCCCTTTAAATTGTTCCTGATCAGAATAAAACATCTATGTTTACTGAACCTCTGGGTATTTATCCATCATGTTACGTTAAGCAATAAAAGCACACCACAATACACTTGGACAATTGGATGGCTTTCTTTTAATTAGTGTACAAAGCAGAACAGATCCGAATCCAATGCTGGAAGTCGCAGGGTAAATAATGATCAGTACACAATCAGGCAGAGTAAACACGGCAAAAGGGTAAGCCAAATACAACTGGAGCGGAACAAGGCACAGGGTCAGAAAAACACCGAAGGCACTCAGAAATATAATGCTCCGACCTGGCAGTGGCTTGAAAGGTCCTCGGCTGGGTACAATAACCGGGAATAAAAACAACACGGTTTTAATCGAGCGTTTAAAAACACAACAGCTACACAATGATTTGTGTGTATGTAGTAATCAGCAAACACCAGAAGGAAAACAAAAGATCTTATTTACTCATCAATTACTCTCACTCCTCCATTCTCTATACCGCTTATCCTCAGTGTTATCCTGCTCAGGGTCACAGGAGGCCACATAATATCACAAATATATAATATAGATTTACAAATATCATCGCATAAAGCTTAATTATTATTATTATTTGGACATCAGCAAGACAGCAAAACTCACATACACATTATGTAAATCTACGATTTCCCTAATGTTATTAGCTAATTAGCTAGTTACGGCATGCAGGGAATGTAGCTAACATCTTTTTTCTTTCTAGCACATGGTGATCTACACCTCATTTATATTTCAATAAAATGTATAAAACATTTCACTAAAATGTTATCTCACTATGAGCACAAACAAACTTGTTCATAAATGCATATTACGTTTGCAATATACTGTAGAGTGAAACCTCGGATTGCGAGTAACGCAGTTTGCGAGTGTTCCGCAAGACAAGAAAAGATTTGTAATAAATTTTTAAGAAAAAAAATCGAACAAGTCTTGGTTTTACGAGCACCGAGTATTATGTATCACGCATGCGCTTCTTGTTTCGACGCCGAGCGTCACGTGGTCACAACTGAGCCAACGTTTTTTCTCTCTCTTGCGCTGCGGAATTGTGCGCTGCTGGATCTTTATTGCGCGTCTCTTATTGGTATAATCAACATCCCGTGCACATGTGTACTGTGTTAATTATTTTTATGTATTTATTTTTTGGGCTGTGGAACGAATAATTTGAGTTTCCATTATTTATTATGGGAA
>JAQMYL010000005.1:24692611-24703061 GCA_030014365.1 Clarias pachynema | reverse complement strand
GCCATCTCCACATCATTGCATTCAGTTTTTATTCACAATTTGTTAAGTGTCCCAACTTTTTTGGAATACGGTTTGTATTTAAATATAAGATAAAGTAACATGAAACATAACAATTACTTTTAATATTTTAACAATTTAATATTTAATTCTCAATTTTTACTATTTTAATGTTTAGTTTTTTCTTCAGCAAATTACAGAATATAACCATGAACCACTTTTGTAAATGTGGCTCTGGTACCATGCCACTGTATACTGTACATGACAAAAACAAGAATATTTGTAACTTTTTATTGTATACAAATTTATATTGTTATTACAGTGTTTAGATGGTTGTGTATAACATAATGAATAGATGAAAGACTGTGCACAGTCTCTGTAGGACGTGTCACCCAAAACCGGATATTGTGTCCTCGAGTGAATTTAGACTCATTGATTGTCAGAAATAGGATCTGTAGTTCGGATTTCTTTTTACAGTAAGTTGTTTTCTTAAAATAGTGACCATAAGGAAAATGCTAGAGGATTCTAGTACTCAGCATATATAAATATTTAATACAATATACAGTCCGTTATACTGAAATTTACACTGTTTGGGACATGTTATGGAAAACCTTGATTAAGTATAAGTTGTTCATTAATTCTCTTTATGCAGCAGTTAGTTCAACTTAGTGTGTGAAACAAATGATTGGAAACCCTAGTGCACTAGCTTTTCATTTAATGTAATTTGGAATTTAACCCCGGAACCTGGACAGTTTGATTAATTAGGAACTAAAAAGAAACTAAAGAAAACTAAGGACACAATATAAATAGAGCTCTGGAAACTCAAAATAAAGCTTTCATGTAAGGGATGCTAACTACTGGCATGCCGCTCTCTCTCAATCACTCCAGCTTGTTGTGAAGACGTCTGGGTCTTCGCCTTTGTCTTGGCCCTGAAATCTTAACTGGTGCTACCTAATGATCCACACATTTCTTCTTTCATTCCAGTTCAAGTGTGTCCTGTTTCTTGTTAATGAGTTTGTTTATTTAAAGCCTGTAGTTCCTTGGTATAGACAAGGACCTTGTGTAGGCTCTTGCCTATACCACTGTCTATTCTCCTAAAGGTGTTTCCTGTTCTGTAGATAGTGGTCTCAAAAAGCTAATGCTAATTGCTGATTTCCATTTCATAGTCTAGTTCTCGTCTATGCCTACATTCTGCTTACATCACCAATATTCTGACAGAATGCAGACAGAAACAATTTGGATATGTGGCGGGCAAGCTCCACCTAGCAAGGAAAGCTGACTGGACAGGCTCCTGCATTGCAGTTTTCCCATATCATGCTCAGACCAAATGTTGATCACTCAGCTTTGCTCAAAGCCCCATCCATCATTCTGCTCCTGGTCACGCTCCATGCTCAGAGCTCTGTAGAGGTCAACCTGATGATCTATATAGCCCAGCACCCTGTAGAGGTCAACAGGGCAACCTTCTGGGCCAGGAACATATTATGCTCTGCCCGCCTAAACCATGCTATGCTTTATCTTACCTACAGTATGCTCTTTTCTGCCTGCATTAGTGATGCTCTGTGATGTCTCAGCTTGAAAATTAGCCTGTTCACACTGGACCTTAGCTTCAATGATCTTGTCAGGGGTAGCTCAGTGGTTAAGGCATTGGACTACGGTTCGGAAGATCCCAGGTTCAAACCCCACAACCACCAAGTTGTCACTGTTGGGCACTTGAGCAAGGCCCTTAACCCTCAACTGCTCAGATGTGTAATGAGATAAAAATTGTAAGTCGCTCTGGATAAGACCGTCTGCCAAATGCCTAAATGTCACTGCCCACCTTTAGGCAATGGTGGCAAGGAAAAACTCCCTGGGATACAATAGCTAGAATTCTTGAGAGGAACCCTATCCTCATTTGGGAAATATTAGATAGCAGGAATTTATTTGCAGTGTTAGGAGGCTGGAAGTTCAGTATAACAGGAAAGATGTTTTAAATTAATTAGAAGCTCCAGCCCGGTTCCAGCATTTATCACAGAAGACCGACAGGGCAGGGTCTCTTGCCCTGAGTCCTAGCCCACACCAAGTTCCAGTGAGCCAAGCACAAGCCCAGACCCGCACCAAGGTTTAATTCTAACCCGAGTAGCAGTCCAAAGCTCATGCTAAGCTCCAGCTCCATCTTCCAGCTTCCTTGCTACTGTAAGTTTGGATCCACACACCAGCCAAGTGGCATTTTAGTCCTAATGCCAAGTCCTCATCCAGCCCCCATGCCCCTGGTACTCGTCATCTCAGAGCCGTAGGAAGTTTTATCATATAGGGAATCTGAATCCATACAAGGAAACTCAATAAAAAGGGTTGTCTTATAGACCTGTGTCTGAAATATATTAATTAATTCATATTGGTTATTGCAGACATGAATTAGACTTGATCTAAACCAAACATGAAGTACTTTAACATTATTCACAGGTCATTATTTTTGTTTAGTTAAAGATGTAAAATATTATATTCCGTTAATAAAAATGAAGGCAATAAATAAGTAAGGAATAAAGCGCTCCATATGCGGCTACAGGAAGATGATCAATAACAGGGTATAGTGATCATGTCCATCTTGTATCTGTGGAGATCACATGACCATTGTATGTGTTTTACCTGATTCATGCTGCAATGCTTAAGCTGTGTTTTCAGATTTATCCGCATCTTGCAGAGCAATCAGAGAAGAATGTAAAAATTAAATAGATAAAAAAGGCATTTTCATATGTAACTAGTTATACACTGTAAACTGTGATAAGGTAAAATAAATAAAAAAAATACATTATTCATTTTTCCATGAGTTATATGTAAATTTGACTTTACACACCTTGACCATGTCCCAAAACAAACCTCAGCAGTGGACATTATCTTAAAACCGGATAAATAATTAATAAGATGTAATGTAACAATATTAAATAAGCATCTCAGACTTTAAGTCGTCCTGTTCTTCCGATGATCCGAGTGGAACAGGAAGAAGATGCTAATTAATTCAGTTTCAAGCTCGTTACTTATTCATGTGTGTTACAGCAGTTAATGGCGAGCGCTCCGTACTGTACCTTCGTCTCCTTCAATTTCAATTATTCAAAATTCTTGATTTTTCTCATCCCTGGTTTTTTTTTTTTTTTTTTTTTTTTTTTTTTGTCTGACAACTGAATATTATCTGAGTTTCCACTCACTTCTTCGCCCCAGGAGACATAATGAAAATGAATATGAAAATCTCAACAAATCTGACTCTGCATTGGTATTAATGAAGCATCCTGACCTTAAAATATGAACGCTGAGCTTTACAGAAAGTGCCATCAGGATGTAGCTGGTGACCTTCAGGAAGAAAGACAGAAATAAATAATGAATAAAACTCAGGAAGTGATGAGGACATGAAGTCCAGCTGTTTTTTTCTTTTTTTTTATAACACATCTCGTAATCGAAACTTTTAATAAGGCAGATTAATAAGGCCAAACCTGTTAATTAAATGTGTCAAAAATACCCAATGACACACAAAAAAAGTTGGCAATGAGAGTTTAATGGTGTACAATGATTTGACCTTTAGGTAGTGTTGAGCTAAATCTGGAGGAGACACGAGAAGGAAGAAACATCAGCTGGGTTTAAATCTAGGACATAAAAAATTACCGAGCAACATACACGGCCCCCGAGTGGCGCAGTGGTAAAGTGCTCGCCCTATCATCTGGAGATCGCGAGTTTAATTCCCGGTTGCTGCTGAAACCTCCTTCAGCAGCCTAGAGAGAGATGATTGGCCGAGCATTCTCAGATGGGAGGGATGATAGGTACTTGGTGCCCTCACATTGATTACGGCTCTACAGCCAATCAGGAGCGTCTATGAGCTCACGCAAGCGGAAGAAGCAGATAATGCTGTCCTCCGAGTGTGTTATGCCGCTCCCAAGCGAGCAGTTCGAAAAGATGCGGTTGGCTGGCATCATGTGGTTCAGAGGAAATAGTCTTTGGCCCTCCCGACTGAGTGGCAGTAGTAGCCTTAATGTGGGAGCCCCCTAGTGACAAGGGGGAATTGGACACGACTAAATTAGGGAGAAAATCAGGGAAAAATCCCCCAAAATAATAAAAATAAAAATAACATACACTGTTTAAACTCTATCTTAAAGAGAGTGTGTTACACAGCCCTGATACTGGAGACTCCTGCAAATACATATACCTTAAACCATAATTAAACATACTTAAAAAACTTTTCTTAATTAAACTTTACTGTTTTAACAATTACTCATTTTTTTTGTCCATAAATGGTGATACTTTGCTACCATCTCTCCCATCAGCAGTTCTTATAATACAACGAAAATGTGTGCAGCTGAAAACTGACTCGAATGTTTCAGAGAGAACTGGCTGCCCTACAGTAGCTACAAACAGCATGTTTTTCATTCCTGTTATAAGCTCTAATGTAATTGGTAATGCTGTACATAATCATGTATTTTCTTAATCATGTGTTCACTAACATCATTTATCACACTTTTATCGCACAAAAACAAAGCTTAACACTCAGATGATAAATTAAGGATGTAAAAGTGAAAATGATCATTACTCAATGTTCCAGGCAAATTTACCTCATCTAAATAATGGACACTAATAAGTTGTCCTTGGATGCTAGTTTTACAAGGTTTTGTTATTCTAAGGAACGCGAGAGTCTAACAAGGAGGTCGCTGATTGAGCGCTAGTTGTTCAGGACAGACAGTTAGAAAAATTGTAGCTGTATTGATTGTGAAGGGAAATGAAGCCCTGCTAATTTGCTAAATGTGACAACAACCCCACCCGCCCGCCCCCCGCACACACAAGGAGGTCATTGATTGCTGTGTAACGTGAGACAGAAATGCTGGCACAGGTCATGTGACCCCAGAGCGCTTCTCTTTCATTAGTGACCCTCTCTGTCCTCCTTTGTTCAGTTCATTTCATTCAGGATTCAATTAAACGCAGAACACGATCTCTTAGCAGTGTCCTCGTAACAATGTGATCCTTATATTGAACTGAAACACAGACTAGTGGAATTAGAAAACTAGTAAAAGTATTGATGTTCCTCACCATGAAAATGGCCACAGAGCGTACGATATCTTTTCCACGATTATCTGATGACAGGAAAATATTGACTATTAAAGGTTAATATTAAAAGATTTTTTTTACAAGTTAACACAGGTCTCAGACCTCCTCATGTTAATGCTCCAGCTGAAATTTTAATACCTCAAATTCCCTTTATTTCACTCCACTGAACACACTACTGTATTTTAGTGTCCGTGTAAATGAGCTACTGATGATCCACGGTCCCCAGAGTTCTTCTGGTTACTTTGTCACACGTGCTTCTTTCTATTTTTATGCAAAACCCAGGATCCTTTCAACCTCTTGCCTCTTGTAAGACAAACGCGCAGTAAACCCCACTGTGGACTCTACAAGGCAAAAACCCTTAAGTGGCATCTTAACAACTTAATTGTTTATTGTCTTGTTTTGAGTCTGTTATTGAAACAAAACTTATCTGTAATTTATCATTCAACATACTGTAAGTCATAAACACCATGACAACCTAGGGTTGCAGTGGTGTAGTGTTTAGTGTTGCAGTTTCAGGTGCTGGCTATCCTTGGTTTGTTAGGCCAAAAACAGACAATTGCCCAATAAACACCAGTCCACATAACGGTTAGTGTTACAGACTGCTGTGTGATGTCTGCAGTTCAAGTGTTTGTGTTTTACTTTTGCTGCAGGCCAGCATTACTTATATGAAGGTGAAAAGCTCTACAGAACAAGCATTGAGTTTAAGCTGTAGCTCATGAGAAGGAGCAATTGCCTCTGGCTCTAGTGCTTGCTGGTTCCTTGAGCTAGGACTCAAGGAGTCAATGATCCTAGAGTTGGTACCTCTCTTACAATGTTTTTTTTATTTTTTTATCTTGCTCTGAGTTGTTTAGTGAGACAAAAGTTCAATGAGCATCAAAAGAGCCGGCCTGACAATAGTGTAGCGGTTTAGTGTCCCAGACTCTGGTTTGAATCTGTGTGATTTTACTTTAGTTGGATGGTCAGGGTTACTAATATGAAGGTGAAAAACTCCATAATACAAAGGAAGTATGAGTTTTGTATGAGTAAGTATGTAGCTTGTGTGAATGAGCACTTGGCTCTGGGTTGAGAGGTTGTTGGTTCAAATCCCAGTATGTAAACTGTTACAGTAGTTGTTTCCCTTCTGCTAAAAACTTTATTGTCTTGGCTTGACTTATTGATTAAGGGTAAAGTCCAATTAACACAAGGGCTGATCTGTCCTCCATGGTGTAGTGGTTGGTCCCTGTTTTGAAGCCACACATATTTCTTGAGTAGTTGTTCAGGGTTATGTATATGAAGGTGAAAAGGTGAAAAGCACTTTTGCTAGTCACTCTGGATAAGAGCATCTGCTAAATGCCTAAATGTAAATGAAAATCTCCAGTGGAAAGGATTCTGTCACATACTCCTGTAGCTCATGAAGATGAGCACTTGCATCAGGGTTAAGCGATTGCTGCTTTGATCCCCAGCCAGGATTCAAAAGAATTTTTAATTGCACATCACCTAGTAAACACTTTAATGTGTTGCGTTGAATAAGACATTTAATAAGACAAAAGGCTAAGACGGCACAGTACTGTAGTGGATTGCTGGTGCAAGATGTCCCTGTTTTGAGTCTGTTTACTGTACTTCAGATGTAGTTCAGGATTACCAAGAAGAAAGGTGAAATGCTATTGAACCGTACTGGAAGTACTAGAAGGCCAGAAGGCATAACCTGAGGCAGGGGGCATTTTCTTCCGAGGATACAACAGGTACAACAAAGGGTTTATGGAGCTTAAAGAGAGGGTGATAACTTTTGTTATTATTATTATTATTTTTAAAATACAATGTTCCCTCTATTATGCAGAATCCACACTTTTTTCTTGTATTCTCGAACACTATTTATCCCACAACCCAGTGGAATAAAGAGATGAAGCTGAGAACTGAGTGGCAGAACATTTTTGTTAAGCTATTACTAAAAGCTATTAATCAAACCCACATCTGCGTTTTTTTCAGTAGTTAGGTGGTTAGCGTCGTAGTTTCCAGCATATGGAGGTATTTGATCAGAGCTGCGGGGACGGTATGAGTCATAACCCGAACTTCTGGGTTTAAGACCTATAAATATGTACACCCCATTGATTTATTGGGATGATTTTCTAAAAGCTGAAACTGTTTTAAACGCTTCCCAGAAGGCCCACAGATATGGAGTGTGTTCCCGCTCATTGAAGTCTGTTGGTTAGTGGCACTCTCAGAGCTACTGAGATAATGTACAGAAAAGTTAAACTCAACCAGCTTCTCATTTTACTAAGCAGTTTGTCTTGCTTTAAGTATGCCCAGTCCTGCAGTGGGGTACGTGCTAGTGTCACAGTTTCTGGGTTGTGACCTCCCTGATTCAGGTCTGTATGCTTTGCTTTAGCTGGGTGTTTAGGCCTATGTACAGCATAAGAAAGTGAAAAGCTCCACAGAACAGAAATCTGATGTTCCCGTGACTCATGTGAATGAAAAACTGCCTCTGGGTTATAACTTTGAAACCCAGGCTTCAAAGAATCTTGAGGTGTGCCTCTGCTAATAGACACTTTATTGTCTTGCTTGGCATCATCCATTAAGGCAAAAGTCCAATAAGCGGTATTCTGGCATGCTCCTTCAGGAGTGTAGTGGGTAGTGACAGTTTTTGGTGGAGGACATTCGTGGTTTAAACCATCAAATCTAACATAAGCTGTGGTTCAGAATTTCCCATGTGAAGGCGAAAAGCTCTACAAGATGATACCATGGCTTCCGGTAGCTCAAGTGGATGAACAGTTGCCTCTGGATCAAGAGATTGCTGGTGTGGGCCCCTGGGATGCTAAGATAAAAGTCCAATAAGCGTCTGTAGGTTTTACTTTAGCTGTAGTCGAGGGTTACTAATATGAAGGTGAAAAGCTTTATAGAACAGAGAGCAAGCATAAAATCTTGTATCTCATGTGGCTGAGCACTTACCTCTGCTCTGAGAGTGCACTGGTTTGAACGCCAGCCAGGACACAAAGAGCCTTGAGTTGTATCTCTCCTTTACAACACATTAATATGTTGCTTTGAGTCATTTATTAAGACAAGTTCAATAAGCACCACCATGGCCACACTCAGGCCACAGTTTCTGGTATATGACATTCCTGGTTTTAGTCTCAATGTTTTAGTTTAGCTGTTGTTCAGAGGTATATTTCGGGATATGGAGGTGAAAAGCTCTACAAATCAGAAGTTTCACAGGAGTTCGTGTGGCTCCCTGGGATGGGTTACTGTTTTGAACCCCAGCCGGGACTGAGTACCCAGCCGGGTATGAATGAGACAATATGGGAAAACAATGACAGGACAAAGTGGAAGGTACTGGACATTTAGAGGGTATAACCTGTGGTTGCAGAGGGCATCACTAAGCCACCAAGTCCCACACTAATAGACAGGTTTCACAGACAGACTGTGCAGCCCTTACAAAAAAGCTGCAATGCACTGTGGCTTCAAAGCCAGCTATTATTTATCAACAGTTTGGATCACTTTTGGTAGGTGCTAACCACCAAAGTGTGTGTGAGTTTCCCTACTGTGGCCACACTCACACAGAGGTTCAGGTGCTGTTTATACTGTAAATGGTACCATTTACAAACTATGTATGACAACAAAGAATGAAGCTTAACTTTTTATTTTTTATGAGTATAAAATGAAGACAGACACACAGACATTTTACCCTCGTGCTATTTTTCCCTCAGGGTCTCTAAACTCAAAACGAAAAAGTAGCCCCTTGAATTAGAAATTGAGTCATGTCGGCTCCGTCCTTGCTGTTACAGAGTTGAACCCGGCTGCTCAATACGAGCTGATGTAAATTCACTGTGATTTGTCAGAGGTGTGATAAACTGCAGTGACCGTCAGCATGGCTTTGGCTCGGATCCCGGTTGAGCTGCTGCTGCTGAAGCTCTCCATCAGTCATCGTGAGTTGAAAGAGGCCGCGGTACTGAACAGCAGCGAGAGGGACAGATGGGAAAAGCTTGCTGACTCGTAAAAAGTTCTGTAGCGCTCTGTACTGTCATAAAGTGCCTGGAGTCTAATTCTCATCCACCTGCTTATCTGCACCAAAAACTAAATGAATAGAAACAAGATGTGATAGGAAAAGCGTTTTTGGGATAAATGAGGGTCAGAGTGCTTTCCAATAACAGCACATTCCTGTGCGTGGTGTTTCTCTTATAGTACAGCAATTTATATTTAATGTTGTGGAATTTCTTCCTGTAGTCACTTACTTGACTTAAAATTTTTTTTAAAAAATGATAGCAATGATTTGTTCCCTCACCAGCCTCTTTTTAATCTCTCTCCTGAAGTTTCAAAAAAAATTAAAAAAAATACTAAACATTCCAGAAAACAATTTACAGCCCACAAATGATTAATAAAATACAAAAACATCAACAAATAGGCAACATACATTTTTTTATAACTTGTTTCCGGTAAGAATGCCATGCTCGTACATGTCACTGTGAATGAGCCTTTAATGTAGAAATGATAAAGTTTTAGAGTAAGTGCATTAATCTAATCAGCGCTGCAGTTATAGAGAATTAATCAACACCCTCAGGATCCACTTAACTTGTCTTTAACATGCAGACCTGCAGTCAAATTGTATGGCTGGAGAGATAAATACAAATGTGAAGCTCTTACATAGATCGTATATATACACTCAGTTTACTGTATAGACTTTAGGAGTGTACTGTAATGTCTAGCATATTATATTCGGTATAATGGCTGAAGCAGAGTTGTAATTTGTCAATACATCACATTATGGTTGCAGCAGAGTTAATGTTATATTTGTCTCAATCCCTCATACGCGTCATTGCTCTTATTACAGCGTAATAGTCGAACTGATGCTTAACACATGACAGTTTCAGAAAAAAAATAATCACGCAACACGTTAGAATATTAAAAAAGAAAAAAAAAAGCAAAGCGTGCTAAATACAAAAAGCTTCGGTTTATGATTGCGCTTCCATGCAGTGATTTTTAAGAGCCTTGAATCAGCCTGAGGTGATGTGTAGAGTGGAACAGATCTGATTTAACTCATGCTGAGAGTTTTTACAATGATCTGGATGTAAAAAAAAAAAAAGAACTTAATTATTACAGATATTAGACGTGTTGTGATCGCAGCAGGGTAACAATGCACTTATCTTCCATAAAGATTATAGACTACACTTAATTAATTCTTTATTTTTATCATTTGTCTTGCATATTTTTAGTCTTATATTTTATGGAGTATTACTATATTATTTACTATTTTACTTACAATTTTAATGCCTTAATTTAATTTAAACACATTTAAAAAGAAAAATTTAGCAGCCAAATGTCACATTAGAACCGTGGTTCTCAAAGGGGCGCGCCCCACTAGTGGGGAATACAGACATGACAGGTGGGGCGCAATGAACGGGAGGAAATTAGTGGAAAATAA
>JAQMYL010000005.1:24649934-24673759 GCA_030014365.1 Clarias pachynema | reverse complement strand
TGTTCATCTTGGAAACATGAAATTATTATGTACAAAACACATATTACATTTTAGTACATGTAACAGGTAGCCAAGTTAATTTTTTTCAGTGTGCTCGAACAATTCAGCTTTCAGCAAACAGATGTATTAAACTGATTATAATCAGATTTTTTAAAAATGATTGCACATATTAAACTTTGTTAAGTTTAAGATGATTAAAATACAACATAAAAAACGTTTAGAGAGCTGAGCAACTGCGCACTCTTTTATAAGCAGCACTATATTCAGATCTGTCCTGACAGAGTGACGTTAGCAGTGGAGGTGGTGGTAGCGGTGTATCACAGCAGTATGTGAGTGGAGATTCCTTCGCCTTTTATCTGACTTTAATCCAAACTTCCCATAATGAATCACAGAAAGGTAGTTTAATGACTGAGTTGAGGGTGGACCGCCCTGGGAAAATCACAGCTTTCATTTATGCACATTAGTATTTAACCTGAATTAATAAACTGTACTCATAAATGTAGAAAGTAACATATAATTATTTATACCAATATGTGCACATGATTATATACAACTAAATTTGTTCTTTTTTAGTTTGTTATTTTCTTTCAGGTTGACACAAAGGCTGAAAGCTAGGACTTAAGAATAAATCCACTCTACACTGGTATGGACATGTGCATGTAAGAAATAATGATAAAATGGCTTCCAGTCTTAATATTAAGGTATCTCTCTCTCTCTCTCTCTCTCTCTCTCTCTCTCTTCCTCTCTCTTTCTCACTTATGTCTCTGTGCGTCTTACACCTTGCTAATCTATGTGGTGTTGAGAGGCTTTTACAGCTAGCAGGGAATCAGAGGAGAAAAAGTCAGGGTTAAGAATATGGCATTAAAATAATCACAGCATAGATGGTCCTGCCTGTTATTTCTGCCTTTTATTCTGTATTCTTGTTTTCCATTTCCACCTAAATAAACTTTTGTCTTCTTCTTCTTCAGACATCTTATCCATTTATTATTTCCATCTTCTTACACCATTCACTAACCGACATCACTGCAAAGATGAATTTATGCCTAATCACAGAATATAAACCTCCTGATCATACTATAATGTGTTTCATAATGCAATACATTACAGTCAGAAACACATGAATATGTGCAGACACCATTTTCTGGCATAAATATTAAAGAAGCCATTTGTGATTTTTTTTTTTTTTTTTTTTTTTTTGACCTATAAAAATCATTTCATTTCAGGGCCACATTTCTTTTTTTTTATTACTTCAAAAACTTTTATTCAAAAACTGCTACTGCTATATTTGTTACAGATTTGTTACTGTTGATATTTTATTTCTGGCCTGGAAATTAGGTCGGCCCCTCCTCCCAGCTGTTACCTTTCATCTCAACTCAACTTAAATCTCAACTCTCTTAAAAGCCAACACCTTAAATGAAAGGATTGTGGCTTTAAAATACAGCGTGATGAATAATAAAACAAAAGGTTCTTTTTTGTTACAATTTAATTTCAGCTTGGAAGCACACAAAATCACAAACCACACTTTAATATAAGTGCTATTATTAAAACTATAAAACTTTAAAGCTATAAAACTATAATTAACACAGATGATGGAAATTAACAAATAGTTTTTTTGTTCCGTTGATGTTCTGACAGAGTTTAAAAAGATTTATGAAATGAGATTGATATTAAAGGAGTGGTCTATAATTTTTCCTAACAAATGAATAGTGTTAATGATAAAATGTTAATGATGAAAACCATTTATTTCAAAGCATACACTCTAAATTTTGCCATATATAATTTTTTAAAACATTTAGATTTTAATTTCAGGTAATGCATATATCTCCTTATTTATAACCTTAAATGTTATACTTAAAAATTCAATGATAAAAATATGTGTTCCAAGTGATTCTACATGGCATGTTATTTCTACGAAAATATTTCACCATGTTTATAATGAGGACCAGAAAAGTCAGAGACTGATTTTATTTTGGAAATTAATTTTCATTCACTTGTTTTTTGGCATCATTTCACTTCTTTCACATGACTTCCCAAGCCATGCTGTAATAACAGGACTGCCAAAAAGCAAGTGTTTACCTCCCATGATGAGCACTTCTCCATCCAGAGACCCTGTAGCTCTGCAGCTGCTCTCCATTATCGACTGAAAAACCTTGACATGGCGTTTACTGTGTTTACTGTACGCTCGCCAAGCCAGCAAACTGCTGCGGAGGAAGCTGGCTTTGGCCTCGAAAAATGCCAGTGCTGTTAAAACGAATGTGTGAGTAGGACATACGGTTATTCAAAAGCTGATCAAGATTCCTCTGGTTTTCAATTTCATAAGGACAAAAATGTGTTTTGCTCCTCTTTACAAATATATTAATAAAAAATGTGCCTAGGACAAAGATTGCATAAATAAAAACAATGGTTAAAAGACGTGCCAATATACTGAGGGCTGTCTTAGCTCAAACAGACACAATCTAATGTATCAAAAGATGAAAACCAAACAACAAAAATATAAACTCTACTAGATTGGAATGCCAAAATGGATCAAATGTGAAAAGGTCAAAGAGAAAAATTTTTCAAAAATGTACTGTAGATCAACTACATTAAAAACATCTTATGATCAAATGATTGAAATGAAATATAGCTCAATTATCTAAAGGGTGTCACGGTTTTCACGGTGCGTGGCATATTTGTGTGGCATATTTGCAGAGGCGAGCTGGCGTTTCAACAAAGTTCTTTATTAGCTTAAAACACAAAAGACACAAGCACAAAACTCATAAGTTTTCCAAACTCAACTGCAACAAAAGCGAGACGCCTGACTGATGTTCAGTCAGGCTATTTATAATCAACTAAATTAACTTCCTCGGTTCAGGTGAACGCCTACATCACCTGACCGAGGTCTAACCTGGGAACTGAAGTTTTTACTGAAAACAGAACAAAAACAAACTACAAACAAAAAGAGTCTTTGGGCGCATTGGCGCCCTCTAGGGGTTAACCCTTACAGTAACCCCCCTTCAAAAATGCTCCTCCGGAGCATTACCGGAGGTCCAGGACATCCTCCCCCGTGTTCACCCTTTTTCTTTCTGACCCCGAGGCTTGCCGGCTGCAGCGCTGGAGCGGAGCTCGGCTGCCGCAGAGCTGGAACGAGGTTCAGTGGTTGCCGATCTGGAGCGGAGCTTGTAGGCTGCCGAGCTGGAGCGGAGCTTGTAGGCTGCCGAGCTGAAGCGGAGCTCGATGGAGGCGGAGCTGATGCGAGGCTCGGCGGCGGCAGAGCTGATGCGAGGCTCGGCGGCGGCAGAGCGGATGCGAGGCTCGGCGGCGGCAGAGCTGGAGCGGAGCTCGGCGCCGGCAGAGCTGGAGCGGAGCTGGAGCGGAGCTCAGCGCCGGCACGTCGTCCTTGAAGCTGGGAGGCGGTGGAAGAGCTGATGCGGAGCTCGGAGGAGGCACGTCATCCTCGAAGCCGGGAGGCGGTGGAAGAGCTGATGCGGAGCTCGGCGCAGGCACGTCGTCCTCGAAGCCGGGAGGCGGCGGAAGGACGATGCTCTCCAGGCTCCTCGGTGTCTGCAGCGCGGAAGCGTGGCTCAGCGGTGGCAGAGCGGGAACGACACTTGGTGGCTGCAGAGCTGATTCGGAGCTTGGAGACAGCGGCGTCAGCACGATGTCCTCGACGCTGGGAGGTGGAGGGAGAAACGCGTCTTCCATGCTTCCCATCCACTGCTGGTTGTCCTCCGCAACGAGCACAGGTGGAGGCGGTGGAGGAAACGCGTCCTCGTCGCCGTGCAGCAGCGGCACGTAATCCTCCACGTCAGGCAGAGGCGGTGGAGGTGGAGGAAACGCGTCCTCGTCGCCGTGCATCAGCGGCGCGTAGTCCTCCACGTTCAGCACAGGCAGTGGCGGGATGGGGAGCGCGTCGTCCAGATCAGAGAGAGGGAGTACCCCCGGGACTACAGCCTGGCTCTCCCGAACCTGGACGAGCATTTGTTGGAGCTGCACCACCTGCTCCCGCAAGTCACGGATGCGCTCCTCGTTGTGCTCCGCCCACTGCCTGTATCTCTCTCCCGTCTCCCCCATGGCTGCCACACCCCTAAACGGTGTGTGCCGGATGGCGAGCCTGCAGCCTTCCCAGCTTTGCCGCGCTATTCTCTCTCTGTGTGTTACGCTGTCCTCCAGCAAGTCCGCCGGCTCGGCGAGCCTGCAGTCTTCCCAGCACTGCCACACCTCTCTCTCACCTTGCTCCTCGTTGTCCTCCAGCAGTTCCGCCAGCTCCGGCGAGATGTTAATAGCCCAAAAATCGTCTAGGGGGGGGACCTCCGCCATGCCACTTAGACGGTCTCGCTTTCTGTCACGGTTTTCACGGGTGTAGGTGCATGGCATATTTGCAGAGGCGAGCTGGCGTTTCAACAAAGTTCTTTATTAGCTTAAAACACAAAAGACACAAGCACAAAACTCATAAGTTTTCCAAACTCAACTGCAACAAAAGCGAGACGCCTGACTGATGTTCAGTCAGGCTATTTATAATCAACTAAATTAACTTACTCGGTTCAGGTAAACGCCTACGTCACCTGACCGAGGTGTAACCTGGGAACTGAAGTTTTTACTGAAAACAGAACAAGAACAAGCTACAAACAAAAAGAGTCTTTGGGCGCATTGGCGCCCTCTAGGGGTTAACCCTTACAAAGGGCAAAAGATCAAAACAAACCAAAAGATGAATTAGATGAAAAAAAAAATTAAGATTACACTGAGCACTAATTAAAATATTAAATAGCTTCCAAATATGAGAAATACACTAGATGATAAGATGAAGATTCTTCTTCTTCATCTGCTATTGTTGAGGTGTTCCATCATTAAAGAAATTATGAAAAGTTTACTGTAGAAGATTTTTAATTATTTAGAATGTGGCCTAAAGTGTGGGAAACCAGAAGGAGGAAGAAAACAACTCCATTAAAACCTCCCTGGCAAATGGGTAAATGTAAATACATACTGCCTGGCCAAAAAAGTCACATACAAACTTACACAATGCCACAAAAAAATATTTTCCCATTAATCCCTCTCCGGCGGATTGGTGGTGTAGTGGGTTCGATTCCCGTTTCTATGTGCATGCAGTTTGCATGATCTCCCTGTGCTTGGTTTCCTCTGGGTACTCCGGGTTTCCTCCCAAAGTTCAAAGACATGCAGATTAGGGTAATTGACGTTCCCAAATTGCCTATACTGTATGAATGAGTGAGTAAGTGTATGTGTGTGTGTGCGCTGCAATGAATTGGCACCCTGTCCAGGGTGTACCCGGCCTTGTGCCCTAAGCCTCCTGAGATATGTTCCAGGCCCCCGTGACCCTGAATACAGGATGAAGCGGTATAGATGATGAGTGAGTGATTAATCCCTCTCCAAGATCTTGTGTTGATGATGGACCGCTATGCAAAGTCTTCTCCAGGACATCCCAAAGTTTTTCATTCGGGTTAAGGTCTGGACTCTGTGATGGCCAACCATTTTGAAAATGATGTCTTATGGTTCCTGAACCAGGGAATAGGATCTCCTCATCGCGCTCTGCACTGTCATGCACATCAAAGTAAAATAAAATAAGTGGTCTGGGTCTTGTCTGTCAGAACTACAAATAACTATAACTCCCAACACCAATGCCGTTGTTCACCTGAATACTAACACCTGAAACCAATTACTGAACTAATAAAAGAGACTCTCACATTTCCGGTCGTTGCGAAGTATACGCTCCCTGTGATTAATCTCCAGTGTCGTTACCAAGCCGTTCTTACGTACCTGTTCTCCGATATTGACCCTGCTTGTAATTTTGTTTCCGAGTTTAGCCTGATCCCATTTATGCCCGACGCACATCGCCTGACCCTTGCTTGTTTTTTCGACTCTCGATTTTGGATTATCCCTACTGGTTTGTTTGTTCCGCTCATATACACTCTTGTAAATAAACATCTTAACTGCACCTGTGTTCTCCGAGTCTGCTTCATGACATTGTCAGCCCACTTCCAAAATCTATTAGGGAGCTATTCTAAGAACATTGCAAATTGGTTTTGCTGTTTAACCATGTGGCCATCCCTATGGAGCTGCTCATGGACCTAGACATATCATTCGTCTTAAAGCTCATGTTGTATGTGTATAGTCCACTACAGGTCAAACATCAGAACTTCCACCTGCAAATGGATTGTGTGCTGGAGCGATTTGGTTGAACACTGATCACCTGGGAAACTGAGATCTCCTGTTGCATGTGCTACAGAGACAACCCAGGCATCAGCAGCTACTTCTGGCATCACTTCTCTCTTTTCTTTTGAAAATTTTTTGAAAATTCTGGACATTTGGTTTACAACCAAATGTCTCATTATCTCTCACAGAACAACCCCAACGATCCCAACCAACCTGGATTCAAAGTGGCACATTCCACAGAGACTGCCCTTCTGTCAGTCACTGAGAAGCTCAATGATGCTAGATATGCTAAACTGTTATCTGTCTTTATCCTCCTGGACCCATCAGCTGCATGTGACACAGTGAACCACAATATTCTATTATCTATTCATACAAGCCTTGGAATCTGAGGAACGGTAGGGCAATGGTTTGCTTCCTACCTGGAAGGTAGGTTGTATGAGGTAACATGGAGCGGATCCTCATCTGCCCCATGCAGACTCTCTACTGGTGCCCCACAGGGCTCAGTACTTGGTCCTATTCTGTTCTCCATTGATATCCAGTCTCTTGGTAAGGTCATATCATTGCATGGCATCGCATACAACGATATGACCTTACCAGGAGACATGCAGATGACACACAATTTATTCTCTTCTTTCCTCCCTTAGACACTAAGGTTTTCACCCGGATTTCCACATGTCTGTCAGACATCTCATCCTGGATGGCAGCTCATCAGCTGAAGCTTAATCTCATTAAAACTGAACTGCTATTCATCCCTGGTCGTTTATCCCCTGGTCAAGACCTTGTGATTTCCCTGGACAACAATCAGATCACTCCTTCAGCAACTGCCTGCAAATTTGGGGTAACTCTGGACAATCAACTGTCATATTTTCGACATGTTGCTAACCTTAGTCGCTCTTGTCGATTTCTTTTTTACAACATCAGAAGAACTCACCCATTTCTTTTTACACAGGCTACTTAGGTGCTTGTTTAGTCCCTTGTTATTTCAAGACTGGACTACTGCAACTCACTCCTGGCATGCCTCTGCCTCTGTCCACCATTTCTACTCGCATGTCCACCATTTCTACTTGCAAGCTCTCCACGCCACTACTCTTCTCCCTGAACTGGCTTCCTGTACCTGCCTACATCAATTTCAAATGCTGATGCTTACTTACAGAGCTAAAAATAGCCCAGCACCCACTTACCTCTTAGCTCTAATCACATCCCATACTGCACCACATTTCCTCCGATCCTCCAGCACTGCTCGGCTGGTCTTTAAATTTAATCTTTAAATGACGACAAAGGTCCTCAGAGAACAGCTATCTGCATGGTAAAGTGGAACCGTCCCCAGTCAACACAAGCAAACCACACAGGGCATCCATGCGACAACATCTCCAACCAGAAGCGGGGCACCAGGATGAGTCAGACAGGTCGAGGGGGCAGAGGGGGTTTGGATAACTGTCAGCTCAGAAGCAACATGTGTTGCTCGACAGGGAGAGAAAGAGTGGAAGAAGAGAAGAGAAGAGAAGTAAGAAAAACTCTGCTCCTGCTGTAGTTTTCATAATATGTGGTACTGACAAGCAGCCTGCATCCTTTTATTGAAGTAGGCGTGGAGGAACGGAAGACCCTAGCAGTTTCCTCAGGCACTGTGGCGCGAAACCATTTAATGCTTTTTAGGTCAAAAGTAAGATTTTAAAATCAATGCAAAATTTCAGGAGGAGCCAATGTAGTGTGAATAACATAGGGGTGATTTGCTCAGATCTTTTGGTTCTAGATCTTTTGGTTCTCACAGCTGCATTCTGGAGCTTGTTTATGCACCTAGTTGAACATCCAGACAGTACTAGTAAGTCCAAGAGGTAATAAAAGATTGAACTAATTTTTCTGCATCGTTTAGTGACAATATATTCTTTATCTTGGCAATATTTCTGAGATGAAAGAATGCTATCCTGGTAATATTATCTACATGAGTTCAAAAGAACAGATTTTAATCTATAATCACACCAAAAAGATAAAAAAAGATTGCTTCCAGCTGCATATCGTCCAGGTACCATCTGGTAACTTCTGGTAGTCCAGGCAAAAATGCCTTCTTGATGCCAGAGGTCAGAGGGGAATGACCACACAGGTCATTCCCCTCTGACCTCTGGCATCAAGAAGGCATTTTTGAGATTAAGATAGGCAACAGTACCTCAAAAAACATCTTGTTACAAACAAGGTATGCTGAAAAGCATCTCTAAATGCATCACATGAGCTCAAAATTTAACAATAGAAGACTGGAAAAATGCTGCATGGTCTGATGAGACTTTTACATTCAGATGTTAGGGTCAACATTTTCCATGTTTTCATAGGTCTTGTTCATCCATTTGTGATCAAAAAAATAATGCACATGTCACAAAGCTAAAATCATCTCAAATTTTTTTCTCTCAATGTGTTCACTCAATATAGACCTAAGGAATATTTGGACACACATGTCATTATTATTCATTGTTATTTGTTTAGTGATTTACTTTCACAAATGGAATTAGATAATTAGGTAATACCAACAACCACAACAGTCAGATGTTATTGCAAAAACAGTTCTTGCAAAAACAATATTTTGCAAATGCATTTGCAAAACCCATTAAGCACCTTGATGAAACTGGGTCTCGTTAATGCCATCCCAGGAAAGTAAGACCAAAACTTACATCTGCTGTTGAAGAAAAGTTTATTTAGAGTTACCAGCCTCAAAAATCACCAATTAACAAACAACACATCAGACTTTACAGAGCATAAGTAGCAAACACATCTCAGCATCTGTTCAGAGGGGATTATTGCATATTTTGGATGCTTTCAGCTCTGTTTTACAATGTAGAAAAAAGTTAAATCAGGAAACTAGAAGGTGTGTCCACAATTTTGAATGGATACCATATTACCTTTAGTACAAATTTGTTATGAATGTTTATTATCATTCATTATTTCTAAATATATTTTAAAAATTAAGAAATAAATAACAAGAAGAACATTTGACCACCTGTAATGTAGTATTGCACTAAAGCCTAATGTAGGTTCCTGGGTTTTCATAAAAATACCATAAGTTACCAGAAGAACACATATTCTCCAGAGAAATCAAATAGTAGATAGAATAAATATTAGGTTTTGTTTTAAAAGGACTTTAAAATTCACATGTATCACTTCAGCTCTGTTATATCAGCAGTGAAAATATGAACTAATCCCAGTAAAAAATTCAGTTTAGCTTTTCTAATTAATATTTACTGGTGCAGGTGGTTGTTTACATTGAGCAAGTAGCTTATTAGTAGCTTAATTTAAAGTAGTTATTAAATTCCACACATAACTCTTTATAAGAGTGGTACAGTGGCTTAGTGGTTAGCACTGTCGCCTTGCACCTCCAGGGTCTGGGTTTAATTCCCACAGGTTCCCTGTGCTTGTTGGGTTATCTCCGGGTACTCCGGTTTCCTCCCACAGTCCAAAGACATGCAGGTTAGGTTAATTGGAATTTCCAAATGTGTGTGTATGTGTGCTCTGCGATGGATTGGCACCTTGTCCAAGGTACACTCTGCCTTGTCCTCTAAGTTCCCTGAGATAGGGTCCAGGCCCCCTGCAACCCTATATACATTAAGCATTATTGATGATAAGTAAGTGAGTGAGAGAACTCTTTATAACATCTCTTTTACTCAACATTTTGGTTTCACTTATGGTACAGGTTAAATTTTAGGAAGATA
The DNA here is from genome assembly GCA_030014365.1 of Clarias pachynema. Taxonomy (NCBI): domain Eukaryota; kingdom Metazoa; phylum Chordata; class Actinopteri; order Siluriformes; family Clariidae; genus Clarias; species Clarias pachynema. The sequence continues at coordinate 24,663,920 of JAQMYL010000005.1, read as the reverse complement.
TCTAATCCTCACATGTATGAAACAAAGATATCATTGAAAAAGCGAGTTCTGAACAATGTATAGACAAAACCCTTCTTTCATTTACACACACACACACGCACACACCCTGGTCAAAAAAAAAAAGTCACACTGCGTTTTGCTTATGATTAAACTTATCATATCACATCATACTTATTCATAAGCTTATTCAATGTCCCACAACATCTTCCTGGCCGTGCCTTCAGGGAAGAAAATAATACATTGATGAAAAAAACCTGGTCATTCAGTATATTCAGGTAGTCAGCTGACCTCATTTTTTGGGCACATAACACAGCATTACACAGATCATAACACTGCCCCTAAAGGCTTGTACTAAGCATGATGGGTCCATCACTTCATACACTTCTTTATCTATTTGCTCGAGGCTATACAACTGTTTCGTTCCAATCCATTGAGTTCTCCACAGGATATGGAGACATGCCTTCTGACATGGTTGTTTAAGAAATAAGAAGCTACTCACTGCATCAGTTAGGGTTAAATAACTTGCTGCCCGCTGAACCATATTAATTACTACAGTAATTATCCAATGGAAGGCTCTTGCCTATTTCCTAAATCTATGTGCTGACTTTTTTGGCTGAATGGTGTATGAGTATTGGTAAGTATTATTAAAATAAAAATAAAAATATTAGAAAAAAGCCAATAATATAATTACAGAAAAAAAACAAGTAACATCAACATAAAAATATAATCAATCAATCCATCAATCAATTAAATATTTTTTTGAATAATTAAACATTTAAATATAAATGTTTTTTTTTTGTTCCTTTTTTATTTCAAATATTTTGGAAGTGTTATTTTGAAAATTAAACTCTTCTCGATGCGATAGCACAATCAAATACACGTGAAACTATGCATGTCAAGTAACACAGATTTTTTTTTAATATACACAGAAAAAAAGCTAATATCTGTATTAGATTTTGAAAACAGAGTTAAACATCACCTTTATTAAACCTCATTTTAAAAAAAGCCCAAACATAAAGTTAAAGTGACATATCAGGCAGATTTATCATGGATATTTATGAACTGATTTTCAGCATTAACACTTGTGTAAAATAGAGCAGAAGATAGAGAACGGGACAAGGCTCTGTAAGTGCCTCGTAAAAGTGTATACTGTATGTAGAAAACTGAAAAGCGCTGAAATGTTGTATTTTAGTTGTCATTAGTGGGGGAAAAAAACACATTAGGGAGGAATGATTACGACAGCGAGACCTCTGTTGGCTCATTGAACCTGGTGCATTGTGGGTAAGATTAATGGCTTTTAACGTTGTGCCTTTACACTTTGCCGTGTTCATTCTAAATAATATTCGTCTGCAGTTCCACATGATTAATGACCTTCTTTTAACAATCTATTAAAATTCAATTACCGAGCGTTTTTCCAATAGAGCACCTGAACTCCGCTTCTTCTCTTCCTCAAACACTAGCATGCTCAAATCAAATCAGTTTTATGAACTTTCATAGATTCTTTTTTTTTTTTTTTACACATCTGAAAGGAGAAAAGTCTGGGCTGGAAAGATAAGATGAGGAACCACAGACAGGTCTGGGTTCCTCAGCAGCATAACCACACAATCAGGTTTAATGACGCCGCTTCATCAGGGCGACATGCAGCACACAGACACCGGCATAAACAATGTGTTACTCCATAACTGTGTGTCAGATTTCACAAGACATTAGGTGCAAGTTTGTTTACTATAAGTTCAGAAATGAAGAAGGAAATGTCAGAATTTTAAGTTAGACAGTTAAACAGTTAAATAATTCTTGTTTATAAATGTAAAACTGGAGCACTCACCTTCTCATTAAAAAGCAAATATGCTTTTTGAAGCATTTGATTTATTTTGATAGTAATCCATTGGTGTGTTATTGAGCTGATACATCTGGTGGTATACTAAATACTGTACCCCAAAGACACACTAAAAAACCAGGTGATACTTTACCCGTAAAGTGACTCAAAGCAAAGACAAGATTAACTCATACTGTACCTCAACAAGGTGTTTATAGACATGGTGAATAATTCCGAAGCACGACGAGACAATTTAAACCAGAAAAAAACGATTGTTCATTGGTACTCGGTTAAGAAGGTCAGCTGTGACTTCCCAGACAAACATCTACTGTAGCAATTTCAAAGCAAACTAAAATCCCTTCAGTGGGTCTGCTGAGAGGTTTCAGGATCTGATCGTGATGGTTCTACCAGGACCCGATTATTAAAAGGCTTCTCTGAGTCCTGAAGAAACAGGGGTTTTATGTGGATGTTCTCCTGGATTACCCAGCTCCTCATTCTATGATATAGATTGCTACAGTATATCAATAGCATAGAATGCCTGCTATAATGTGCACCATACAGTACAGTATGTCTTCAGGCCCAGCTCAAAAATAATTGTAATAAATATAAGCTGGGATAAACAATTTCCCACAGGAAAAGACTTTTTTTCCATTGTTAATAAATTTTTAATAACCTGTGAAAAAAGGACCTCTAAAATGGCCCTATGTGGTCCTGGACCAGTGTGTGTTTAGTTGTTGAGTGTGTGCAAGTGTGTGGAATGTGGCATTAGTGGTGTGTAAAAAAACGAGGCCATGACTCCCTCATTTAAATGTCATGAGTCCATTACTGTAAATGGTGAGCCACTTAAGTGTGTGTGTGTGTGTGTGTGTGTGTGTGTGTGTGTGTGACATTTCATTGTGTATTTGTTTCATGAAAGTGGAAACATCATCCCCCAAAATAGCTGAAGCGAGAGAGGGAACACATGCTGACACACTATCTGTTTATCATTCAGCTCTCAGTCACAAGTAAGAAAAGGAACCTACATTTAATTTAATATATATAGTGCGTAAAAATCTATTTAAGATTTCAGTTGAAAGTTCTCTAACTATACAACAGTTAGTTCTGGTCATGTAATTTAATTAGACATGTGGCACTTTAAATGCATTTTCACAGCATCCATTACTACAGTACATCAGAGTTAGTGACATCACAAGCAGAAACGTCAATACTTCGACAATCTTGAGGCTACATCTTTCTGAAATTAGATTTCTGATTTCAAACATGAATTTAAGAAAAATGAACGAACGACTGTGAGCTAGCCAGCTAACCAGCGAGCTGTTAATGAGTGTGACTATTTCTAGGGCCCAGTGGTGGCTCAGAGGGCTAAGGCACTAAGTTACTGATTGGAAGGTTGGTGGTTCGAGCCCCATCTCCACCAGGTTGACATTGGTGTCCCTTGAAAAAGGCTTTAAACCTACCTGCTCCAGGGGTGCTGTGTCATGGCTGACCCTGCACTCTGACCCCAGTTACACTGGGATATGCAAGAAAGAGTTTCACTGTGCAGTAACGTACAGTATGTTTGACAAATAAAAGCTTAACTTCTGACCTTATTTTTGGTTATAGATCAAAATTAAGCAAATCATATATAGACCATTTTCTGACCATATACTAACTTAATTACATTATAATATCTCTAGAAAACTATTGGATAAAAACAATATTACACATTACGATTGTGTGTTTATAGTGAATATCAGCACAACAGTGATTACCTGCAATTACCTACAATTACAATAGCAAATATTTTTTGTGTTACAGATGAATTGTTAAGCTGAAATAAAGTCTAAATAAATATGCAAATTGATTCCGTTCTTGCTTTTTTGTGTTCTTATGCAAAAATGGCTGAAGGTTCAAGGCCACAGTGAAACGCCTCGATATGTCTCCCCTGCAGTTCCACAGGGACAGGAGCCAGTGGACCAGCGGGTGGAGATTTATTATTAAAATCTTACAGCAAAATTCACAGTCTAGGTTTACCATTTTAACCATTTTGTAAATGAAATATTAAAATATAATTTTTTAATTTAATTATTACGATATGTGGTAATTTTCTCACAGTTGTGCTTAGTAGTCCTCAAGAATCGTAAGAGTCTCCATTTTTAATTAAACTAGTTAACTCTCTCTCTCTCTCTCTCTCTTTCTCTCTGTCTCTCTCACATTGACCAGCGTATCTTTGGCAGTTATAGCAGCAAGCGAGATGTGGACTCATTTACCAGAACTGTTTTACACTAAGGTTCTTGAGGAATGTTCCACTTGTGACTGATTTTATTGCACAATATTTCCTCCTCCAAGCAAAAACGCACTCCAAACTCCACAATGACTTTTTTAAAAGTTAATTTCAGTAACATAATCATCATTCTCCATTAGCACTAGAACATTACACCATTGCAGCGGTGAAGCTTTGGATTATTTAACGTTCTCAGAGCTCAGATTTAAAAGCGCGTGGAGTGAAAGAATCATTTTAACTGTGCATCATTAAATATTAATAAATAAAGGAGTGAAGATTAACATTACCGCTCACACGTTCTGATTTGCTGTAAATGTGCGCACTGGGTTTCTCGAACTGCATGTTATTTTATTTTTTTAATGCCCGTTTTCCTCCATGTCCCCCTTTGTGTCATCGTTAATAGATTTAAAGTACGACTCGGGTAAAATTTGCCACTCAATGCTTCCTTTAAATCCTATGATTCAATTACTTAAAAAAGGAAGCGATTTATGTATAATCCAGTGGAAATGAAGCCTTGTGGAGGGTTTAAGAGGATCTCTGCTCATAGCCCGTGGTGGCAATTTGCTGACTACGACTTAACCGCACGTCAGTTATTCAGCCAGATGACGGAGCAATGATTCTCATAGTAGCAACTGAATAATGCATGAATCAGTTGAGTCATGGTTTGTTTATTTATTTATTTATTTATTTATTCATTTTATTTTATTTTATTAATGTATTTATTTATTTATAGCTCCATCATGAGAAATATACATGAACTATGATGATTTTGAATACTCAGTGAATACCTCAGGTATAGAAGCCCTGCACACTTTTACCTGATTGACAGTTGATTGGCCAATCTGTCTATTTTAGCTAAATTACTGCTACAGGTTAATCAGTGTATTAAATTAATGGTAAAAAAAAAAAAAAAAAAAAACATTAGTAATTTCTACATTTTAGAAAATTATGCTCAATTCAGTTATTATATACATAAGTTTGTGTTTAAAGTAAAAAAAAAAAACAATCAATATGTTCAAATTCATAATAAAATAAAATACTTCCAAAATGAACAACTTAGAGGATAACTTTTACAAAATATTTGTTAAAATAACTTTTTACCTTCATTATGTTAGTTTCTCTATTTGTACAATTTTTTGTTTGTTTAACCAGGAAAATTATTTGTTGGTATAAAATAATTTTTTCCCACCCTTTGGAGCTAACAGTATAACAGCTTCAACTCTTCTTTTTAGGAGTGTATATATATTGACCATACTTCCAGAAGCGCATTTGTGAGGTCAGACACTGATGTTGAATGAGAAGGCCATGAAGGTGATTCGTCACCCCAGTGAACATGTCTCCACTGCTCTAGAGTCCAGTGGTGGTGTGTTTATACCATTGCACCTGATGCTTTGCATTGCACTTGGTTGGATGCAACTGCATCTGGAAATCTATTCCATGAAGCTCTCTACACGCACTGTTTTTGAGCTAATCTGAAGGCCACATGAAGTTTGGAGGTCTTTAGCTAATGACTCTGCAGAAAGTTCTGCTGTGCAGCATCTGCTGACCCCACTCTGTAATTTTAGGTGGCCGCCCACCTTGTGGCTGAGTTGCTGTTGTTTCTAATCGCTTCCACTTTGTTATAATACCACTAACAGTTGACAGTTTACTGTGGAATATTTAGTAGCAAGAAAATTTCACGACTGGACTCCTACGACAGGTGGCATCCTATCATGGTACCATGCTGGAATTCCCTGAGCTCCTGAGAGCGAGACATTCATTTGCAAATGTTTGTAGAAGTGGTCTGCATGCCTAGGTGATTGATTTTTTTCATAAATACAGTACATGTATAAAAAATTATATATAAATTATATCTAAAAGTCACAACTTTTCCTCTGTAATTGAATACACTAGATTTTATTTTTGCTTTTGGTAAATAAATAAATAAATAAATAGATGCACATATCCTTAATAATACCAGAAATCTTGAATATAAATAGAACGAATTTAATCATGAGTAAAGCAGAAAACTTACAATCCAGGGTTATTTGAAAACATAAAATCATTTTATCCCGCTTTATTTGTCAGCTACATTCAGAGTGTAGGTGTTTATTCATGTTTTTCTTGCAGAAATTTCACATAAAGCCTGTGAAGCTGTGTGATAAAACTCTCTCATCTTGGCCCGGTCACGTTGGAATAATTGGATTCGAGGCTGTGAGCGCTGGGAGGTGACAGCGAGGCGCATGATGGCGACGTTCCTTCTTTCACTGCGGCACGGAGCCGAGCGGAGTTTACTCACAGATTCAGCCATAAACACATTTTCTCAGATTACACTACGCTGTCACTGTTATTTGTTTTGTCGCTGTAATGGTCTAAAGCTGGAGATGACCTGACCTTAAACACAGCAGTGAAAACACACCAGTCACGCTGATCTGATAAAACCTCTCACACACGATGACAGAAACGAAGACAAAAAAAGAAACAATGTTTCAAAAAAAATGTAATTTACAATATCGCTTTTACCCCAAACATTGTCGATCACATGAAAGAGGGCAAAACTCATTCAGCTGACATGCAATGGAAGTGAATAACCTGGTGAAGAGCACAGTGCTGCTGAATTCTGCATTCTGATTGGACAGGAGCTGTTGATTTATTTTCTGACAGAAAAGCAGCTGCAACTTGCAAGGTTTATATTAATGTGCTGCTCAAATACATCATTGTATCTTTAGTAACAGGGCCGCTTATGTTTTCTCAAAGTTAGCAGATGTTTATGTAAACCGTATGGAGTCACCAGTGACAGTGCTTTGTACAGTAATTGAGGCTAAGCTGTGTCCTGAAATTTTCTGACATTCACAAGATAGAGGAGTGTACTGTATGCTTCTTTGTGTTTTCTTAGTACCACAACAAGCTGCAATTTATTCATGAGAAAGTGGAAAAAGAGAGGCTGGTGAGAAAGCAACTGTATAGCTGCTGTAATGCAACAGGAAACAAGCATTTAGTAAATTTGATAAACTACTGTGGTGTAAGAGAAATAAAACACTAACATGAAAAAGAATACAATTTTCTATAGGTAACAGTAACTCTGTGCCATCTTTTACAAATGAAGTAGGATTATAAATAGGTTCAGAGATTTATAGCTACAGTGTTTGTTCATGCTTGGTTTTTTTTTTTTTTCATTCTTCATTCGTTCTAGTATGACAGCATTGTGGACCACAAGTGTACGCTCTCTTAGGAGCATAGAACTTCACTTCACTTTGAGGAGAGGTTTTATATTCTTTCTTATTTTTTTCTTTTTCTTTTTTTCCTTTTTTCTTTATTCCAGCCTCTGGTAGCCCTCAGGTGTCCTCAGTGCCCAGGGCTCTGGCCGAATTTCCTTGATGAAACTGTCTCATATGAAGACCGTCCCAGGAAAGCAAGACCAAAACTTACCTCTGCTGCAGAGGAGAAGTTCATTTAGAGTCACCAGCCTCAGAAATCACTAATTATCAGCACCGCAGATTAGAGCCGTTATGAAGCCTTTACAGATCACTAATACCTGTTGTTTCATTTAGTCATTTGGCAGACGCTCTTATCCAGAGCGACTTACATTTTTATCTCATTATACATCTGAGCAGTTGAGGGTTAAGGTTAAGGGCCTTGCTCAAGGGCCCAACAGGGACAACTTGGTGGTCGTGGGATTTGAACCTGGGACCTTCTGAACCGTAGTCCAATGCCTTAACCACTGAGCTACGCCTGACCCCTGTTGTTGATGGCTAAAGAGTTTAAAGAAATAGTTAAAGGTTTAAGCTAAAAATATGCTGATCTGTATCTGGCCCATAACTGCTTATAACTTGCCTTCTACGTAGCATTTTAATTCAATTTATGGCACAAGGTTCAGTTTTCATATGGTACGTAACATTTTTTTTGGAGTAAACCATGATGAGTTGTGCTGTCGTGTGTAGTGGGGATTTTTCTGGCTTGTAGGTGCATAGGGGACATTTCTGTGTCTTTCACATACTTTGTGGATAAAATCGTGTTGATCGTTGAGTGACACGTACTGTATAGCCCAGCTCGTGGCAAAAGCTCTGAATAAATAAATAAATAAAAAAAATTAGATACTGTGACATAATCTGGCACATAACTACCCATAACTTCCCTTTTACACAACATTTTTATTTAATTTATGTTGCAGTTTTAACTCCAGGCAACTGTCTAAGGACTAGGTTCACCCAGCTTTGAGTGATGCTGTGACACAATCTGGCTGGCCAGACAGACAAACAGACAGATAGAAATACAGACAGACAGAATTATGTTCTGAGACTGGTTTTGGGTCTTCCAGTGTATGAAACATAAAGACATCATTGAAAGAGTGAATTCTAACCAATGTACAGACAAAACCTAAATAATTTGTATTTATATAGGTAAGTAGCAGACACAGCTCAACATCAACTCTTCAAAGGAGATTATTGCTGAATTTAGATGCCTTCAGTGTGGTCTTACAATGTGGGAAGAAGTTAAGCTCAGGAAAACCACGGAATTAGAAGTTGTGTCCATATTTTTGACTGGTACTGTCCATACTAGGCTTTTTTTCATGCATAATATCATACTCATAAGGTGACTTAGCTGTATACCTGTATATATTTGTATAGCTGTATATATCTTTTGCCTGTTTTACCTTTTCTTTCAACTTCCTTTTTTTAATTTAAACTGGGACCCTAATGGTTTTGACCTTTATTTATTTTTTAGTTTGAGAAGCATCAGGACATTGGCCACTCCAATTAGGAGTCAAGAGTTAACCATTTCACCTTTGGAGTGTATAAACTGGTTATATATTATTCTTAACGATTTCACAGTACAGTATATATTCAAAGAATTGTGAATGAACTGTGGTTTATTCAGTAGCATTTCCTTGTGTGATTGATTTTACCACCGGCAAGATGACGCCTTTGGCAGCTACCCATGTCACCCTAAATCTGCCACTGCTCCCTCATCTCATCTATCTATCTATCTATCTATCTATCTATCTATCTATCTATCTTCTTGACTCCTTTTAATTTTTATTTTTATGGTCCTTCCATTTTACTCTCTCTCTCTCATTTTTCATCATCCAGTCCATCACTATTAAAGCAGTAAAAATACCTTAAAGGGAAAAATTAAATGCAAAAAAAAAAAAAGCAGACTTGCATGAAGATGGAGACATCTTTTGATTGAGGCTGAATGAATTTGCTCTGTTCAAGCTGTAAATACAGAGCGTCTAGTATATAAAAGAGACACACCCAAGGGTTGAAATGAAATCTATATATGGAGGGAAAGGAAGTGATGAAGCTGGAGGAAGGGAAGAGGAGCAAAAGAGAGGTGATGGAGTGTCGTCTCGATTCATCAGTAAATCTGTACTGAAAACACAAAGCCTCAGCTTCAATCACTCACACTGCCAGAAGGAAAGGCAATGAGTATGAAAAGAGGTGAAGGTCAAACGTGGAATAGAGGAGTGTGGAAAGAAAGAGAGAGAGAGAGAGAGAGAGAGATCACACAGATACATTACATCTAAATAATCAGTAAAATAAAATAACATAAGTGTTAAATTGTCTGTCCTTCTTTCTTACTTTCTTTTTCCATCTAACATGAGTGACACACATGAAATCACAGAGAGACTCACAAGCTGACTCTGACTAGGTTTGTTTCTGCCTTGAAGTTTAATGATCTACAATCAGATTAACATACTGACACTTACAGCTATTTCTTTCATAAAACACTCATTTGTTCCAGAGCGAGTGCAGACAAGTGGAAAAGAAACCATCAGCCTTCACATGCTGGAAGAGTCGCCTTTGGGCCGAATGCCAGACACGGAGCTCTATGAACGAGGGACATCACAAAGCAACAAGAAGGAAAGAAAGAAAGTGAAAGGGAAAGAAGAGAAGTATGAGGTGGAAAGAGGTGAAGAGAGGAGAGAGTTGTGCTGAGGGAGTGGCTATCATTTCCTCTCCTCCTCCTCCTCTATTCATTCTTTATAGCACTCATCCTGGTCAGGATCATGGGAGTCCAGGAGCCTATACAAGGGGACTTGAGGCACTAGGCTGGGTACACTCTGGACAGCGTGCCAATACATTGTAGGCCACACAAGCACACACACATAAACAAACACAGATGCACACACACACGCACAAACTATGGGCAACTTGCCTGCATGACTTTGGAAATAAACATGAAATCCCTACACACACAGAGACCACAGCGTTAACTGACTCTGACAGTGATTCTTAATAAATTAAGAAAAATTAATTAAAGAAATAAAAAGCTGATGTAAGAATCATGGGCCTCAGGCTCTTGAGCTGGGTAGCGCAAGAGGCATGAGACAGATGTAATACAACATACGCGCAGATACAATACGCACACACACACACTTACCATGGTAGTCAAGCTGCTCAGGGACAGGGATGTTACCACAGAGGTGTTACTGTAGCACCCCTGTCCCTGAGCAGCTTGACTACCATGATTAGTGTTTTCATTAATTCGCATATTTATTAATTCGCAACGTGGTGGTGATCCGCACTAACTATCTGTCTTTTAGTGATAAACTGATCTGAAAGTTGTGCAGCAAAATAAACCCTATAAATATTTAATCTAAATAATCATAAAATATATTTAAAATGCACAAGTCTTAGAGCCATTTAGATTGAATTTCCATTTTGCTGTTGCTTCTGGAAGATTCTGGATATGAGCAGAATAGAAAGAATTTTTTATAGCGTTGTACCTAGAATTCTATTCAGTTTGGTTTCCACAGCTGACACAGACTCTCTTGCCCCGCCCCAGAATAAAATGAACCAGTTGACACTTAAAGCTGCTTTTCAGCATGTACTGTAATTGAAACCCAGAATAAAAGTCTCTTTGATGGGAGTCTCTCACATTTCATAAATGTATAAAACACTTTTTTTTTTTTTTTTGTAAAACAAATGGGGGAACCTTGTTCTACGTTCTACACCAGGATTTAAAATAAACACAAATGCATTACCTGCAACTGCAACAAAATTGAGTCTCCACTGCATCTTTTCTCATCTACAGTACAAAGCAGTGCGCTAAGGTGCGTTAATCCTCATATCTAAATAACTTTTGTTAAGGGATTCCACACATAAATTGTATATAGCTTTGTTAAAAGCTGGGCTTAAGCCCAAAAGTGCCAAATTATTAATTGGAGGTGCATTCACCTAGATTTGGTGACAGAAATAAAAATAGGGAAGGAGTCATAAGAATTGGGATGTGCCAAACCTTTGCAGTAATCATTTACCCTTGATAAGTCATCTTTGTTCAACGAAGATGCTCAACACTTCTAATGTAGCTAAGCTACAATATAAAGTGAGTAAACCTAATGCCTAAATGGTCAGCTACAGACCTTGTGCTTTCAAAGTTTTGCCAGGATTGAGAACATATCCCAGGGTTGCCACTCAGGACCTGAAAAGAACTTCTGTAAGTTCTAGATACTCATTTTCTCAGGTAAGGTCCAAAATAGAACCACACATCAGGGATGCATTCAACATCAGGGGTGCATTTTTCTTTTTTCTTTTCAGAACTAAAAGATTCCAGACATGGTCCTACTGGGGTTCAGCCAGATTAGGGTTTTGTCTAGCCCCAGGCTGTTAAGTCTTTAGTATAGCACAAGCACCCAAAATCCAGCTAAAATGCGCTGGTCCCATGAGAAGTCTTTGTATGTATTGGATACGGAATGCTGCTGTTCTGCTCTGTAGATGAATTAGCCTGTTCCCCCCTACCTCCTTAGAGAGATACAAGCCACTTTATGAAACCCAATGTGAATTTTGCCAACAAAAAAAAGGTCTAACAGATTTGGTTGAATTGATGATTATATGTGCGTTGGTGGGTCCGCACAGGCCAGCTAATGCCAGAGGAAAAAAGCCACCAGATTAATAAACAACAAGGTCCCTCCCCCTGTAGGACAGTTTACCAAATAGTCTCCACTTATTCAGTTGAACCTTCACTTTCTCTATTAGACCATCAAGGTTTTTCAGTACAAACACTTAATTTCCCAGAAAAAAACCCAAGATATTTAAGACCCTTTCTTGACCACTTCAGGCCATCTTTAGGCTTGGTTCTCCTCCACATCAACAATACCCTCCTTTTTTGCCCAGTTTACCCTTGCAGATGAACAAACTTTGAAATCACTGTGTATTTTTAATAATGTATAGGCACCACCTTATAGGGATAATGATATCATCAGCAGAGACTGAAAAGTGAAAGAGTTTGGAATAACTACACTATTTGACTCTGCTCTTAATCTTATTAAAAGAAGCTCAATTGCTAGAGTGTAAAGCATACCAGACAGAGCACAACCTTGTCTAATACCTTTATTAACTTTAAAAGGAGCGCACAAGTCACCATTTACCTTCAATATATTCTCAATGTCACTATACAGAACTCTTACTTTATGTTTTAATAAAATTCAGGCTGAAACTGAAAGCTTTGAAAATATCCCACAAATAATGGTGTTCAACTCTCCTTTCTCTACTTTCAGTTCAGACACTAGACTGAACTTCATATTTAACATTTTTATCAAGTTTCTAAAATATCTCTAATAAAGGAAATATTGTCATAGAGATATTTTAGAAACTTGATAAAAGTGTTAAATATGAAGTTTCTAAAATATCTCTAATAAAGGAAATATTGTCATAGATCGAACTTCCATACACACAGTAGGTCTGGTTAGAATGGCTCGATTAAGAACTTTGCTTCGTCTGTTGGATGGGGTTTTAAAGAGTATCTTATACTCATTACACAATATTGATATTTCAAGAATCCGATGCCATTTAAATATCCTTTCAGAGACAGAAGTGTGAGGTCAACACTGCGGCAGCTAAAGTGTCACTGAGAACTACTGTACCAGAAGATCTTTACCCAGTTCAGGCCAGAAGGGTTTATAGAACTTAACAGGTATGCCATCGATACCTAGTGCTTTACCACATTCCACGCACTGGAGGGCTTTGTGTAGTTCACCTAGTGTATGAATTTGCTTCTGTGGTCACCTGAAGTTTATTGGAAAGGAAAACATGACCCATAGCCAGCACATCAGAGATCTGACTTCTGTACAGCTCCTCATAAAAGCTTACAGCTCTGTTAAGCATTCTGGCCAGATCAAACAAGAGCCCATCTTCTGACCTTAAGCTGTGTGTGAGTCTCTTCTGACCATACTTTTTTTTTATTTGACTTTTTTGAGATATTATAAAACTGTATAATGTGTTTCCTTTAACCAGTTTGGCATGCACTTTATTGTAACATTGCACGTTTATAATACAAGTAAATCTGAGTATTTTAAAATCGTGATTAATCGTGATTAATCAGACTATGAATGTGATTAACTAGGTTAAGGTTTTTAATCTATTGACAGCACTACATAAAATACACAAAAAGTCTGGCTATAGTTAAAAGATTGTTAGACCAATGAACACATGTAAACTGCTTCTGATTTCTGTAAAAGTTCCTTTCATTTAAATTGACAGGCCATCAAACTATCTACTGTATCTCAGTCAGCCACATCATTTGGGTCAGCGTGTGTTTCTTGTGGAAATAAAATAAAAAAATTTCAAACACTTTTGTTGGACCACCTTATGCTTTGATTATGGCCATAGCATATTTTTAATAATTCCACAACATTTAAATTTGTCTCTCCAAGATCTTGCATTTATCATGGGAGAGTCGGACTGCTGCGTAAAGTCTTCTGCAGCACATCCCAAAGATTCTCAGTGAGTTAAAGTCTGGACTCTGTGGTGGCCAATCCATATGTGAATATAATGCCTCATGATCTCTGAACCAATCTTTCCCACCTTGAGTCTGATGAATCCTAGCATTGTCATCTTTTTTTTTTTTTTTTTTAATTTTATAGAACTTTATTAATCCCAGAGGGAAATTGCTCAATTTTCGCATATCCCAATTAGGAAACTGGGGT
>JAQMYL010000005.1:24607056-24622360 GCA_030014365.1 Clarias pachynema | reverse complement strand
CCTGAAAAAGCGGGAACGAGATGCTGCGCTCCAATGCCGCACTGCTTGCGTGACTGGACGTCTTTTCAGACAAAATTTATCCGAGGAATGTTTCCGGTTCACTCCTATTTATAACCTGCAGGGGCACTTCATCAGATTACGTCAGCTGACCGATGTTATATAAGCCAAAAATTTTGCATGTTTGATACACACATGCTTCACAACCGGCAAATATGTTCACATAGCGTTTTCATGCAGCATCTCGTTCCCGCTTTTTCAGGGAACAGGGTTACAGCAAAGTAACCTGAGACGAATCTCAACATCTTCATCTTTGCTATAGTACCTCCAACTCTGCCTACTGTCTTTTCTTCAGTGTCACTGTCTCTAATCCATAGAGCATCGCTGGTCTCACCACTGTCTTGAACACCTTTCCTTTCACTCTTGCCGATACTCTATTGTCACATATTACACCTGACACTTTTCTCCATCCATTCCAACCAGCCTGTACCCGCCTCTTCACCTCCTTTCCACACTTTCCGTTGCTCTGGACCGTTGACTCAGTACTTAAAGTCCTGCAACCACTTTACTTCTGTTCCCTGTAGCCTTACCATTCCACTTAGGTTCCTCTCATTCACACTCATGTATTCTATCTTGCTAGGGCTAACCTTCATTCCTCTGCTTTCCAGAGCGTACCTACATCTCTCTAGATTTTCCTCCACCTGTTCTTTGCTCTTGCTACAAAGCACAATGTCATCTGCAAACATCATTGTCCATGGAGACTCCTGTCTAACCTCATCTGTCATCCTGTCCATCACCATAGCAAACAAGAAGGGGCTCAGAGCCGATGGATTACAGCAAATGAAAACACAAAATTCAGTACCTCAGAAAATTAGAATATTGTGAAAAAGTTCAATATTGGAGACTCAGTGGTGTCACACTTTAATCATCTAATTAACTCAAACCACCTACAAAGGTTCCCTGAGCCTTTAATGGTCTCTCAGTCTGGTTCAGTAGGCTGGCTGTTTACAGAGTGATGTATCCAAGCACATTAATGGATAGTTGAATGTGTAAAAAATGTGTTAAAACAAGGTGCACAAGTGACAGGGATAACCACAGCCTTGAGATGATTGCGAAATGAGGCCCATTCAAGAATTTGGGGGAGAATCACAAGCAGTGGACAGCAGCTGGAGTCAGTGCTTTAAAAGCCACCATGCACAGACGTATCCAAGACATGGGCTACAACTGCAGCATTCCCTGTGTTAAGCCACTCTTCAACCAGAGACAATGTTAGATGCATCTATCTGGACTAAGGACAAAAAAGGACTAGACTGTTGCTCGGTGGGCCAAATACCACGCCGCATTGCTGTAGTAATTCATGCAAAGTGAACCCAGACCAAGCATTGAGTGCTTTACATGTTCATACTTTTCAGTAGTCCAACATTACTGTGTTAAAAACCTTTTTTTTTTTTTTGGTCTTAGGTAATATTCTAATTTTCTGACTTTAACTTTTGGGTTTTAATTAGCTGCAAGCCACAGTCATCAAAAAATAAATGAACACTTGAAATATATCAGTCTGTGTATAATGAATCTATATAATTATGAGTTTCACTTTTTGAATTAAATTTCTGAAAAAAATCAACTTTTTGATGATATTCAAAAATAATTTATTGAGATGCACCTGTAGATACACACACCGTAAATACATATGCACACACATAAGGAAATTAAACTGTGAGTTGTGAAGTAAAAAAAGAAACAAGCATATAAATAAGTGGAAGACGGGTGGTGTTCATCCTCTCATAAGTGTCAGTGTGGACTTCTCTCTCTTCCTCCTCCTCTCTTTTCTCTCATGTTTATTTCAGTGTGAATCTACATTCACAGGAGAATTTCTGATCTTCTACGACGATGCGTCTGAATTCCAGCATTCTGTAATATCTCTCTCTCTCTCTTTCACACACACACACCCACACGCACATGCGCACCCACACACACACACACACACACACACACACACACACACACACACACACAGATCCATGATGTTGAGAACATTCCTGTGAAATAAGGTTCTATTGATCCTGAGGCCTGAGCTGACCTGCATCGATCAACACGCTGCATTTTGTACATTTTGCAGCAGTCAGGCTTCATCTTTCCTAAAGTATAAAACTTTGTATTTTACACACACCCACATCCCACACACACCCACAATCTTTAACTTGAAGATTTAAACATGTTTGTATGATTTCAAGAAAGAAAGTAAGATGGAAGGAAAGAGATCTACTGAACATAGAGTAAATGACTACATAATATAGATACAGTAAGAAACTAATTGGACTTATGACTGAGCCCTTATGGTCCCCTGTAGTGATACACTTTAGGATATGAGTGGATGAATGGATGGATGGATGGATGGATAGATAGATAGATAGATAGATAGATAGAATTATTTGTGGATGGATTTAAGAAAACAAAAAAATGTGAAGGCAAGATATAGAAAATGAAAACCAAATCATTAATCAATAGTCAAAAAGAAAGAATGAATGAAAGAAGGAGCAAACAAAAAGTCAAAGACGTCCAATTAAAAAAGATAAGAAAAAAAAAGAAAAAGCTCAGACCAGTCGTGATCCGGATCTGCTCATGGTGCGACTTAAAGATCATAAAGAGTCAGTCTTATTAACCCAGTGTAATCACACCCTACCTTTAGTCACTTTTCTTAACAAACATCTTGGAAGTTAATTTTGAGCTGCACCCCTGCACGAGTGTTATTTTTGACTGTTATGACTTTTTCCAATTGTTGTTCATTTCACTCCTAGCTGTAGCTGTTTGCTGGTTCTGACCTCCACATGCCTGTTTCTGGATAATGAGTTTATGGCAGTGATATTTGGAACAGAGGCGCTAGTGCTGTGCCTCAGGCTCCAGTCGGACATACTGCACTTGGCTGCTCTAACCCTGTTTACACACCTGACAAATCGTTCCACTCTTCTGCTTTTCTGCAGGAGAACCCTTCATTTGCTTATTCACACCTCGCTGCTGGATTTATACTCGACATGTTTTCCCACCCGTGACCCTGATAATCAGTGTGTGAGCTGCGTAATTGCTCACTAGCAATTTAAAGTGCAATAAAATGTCTCGTATTGGCAGAACTAATGACTCTACAACTCTTAAAACTCAGAGACCTACAGATTAATGAAGCACTAGGTTTAAGAGTTTTCCACAAAACTCAGAAAAGAAGCATGAACTTGCACTTGGGTGCTTCAGGAACATGGCAGCCTCTGATTTTTAAGACAGTCTGGTATAAACAGACATAATGTAAGGGGGTTTGCACATGGATGGAGTTTGTCCAAAAAAGAGGCGTGGCTTAGTTCAGAACAAATCTGTGACATCAACTTGAGGGAGGCGCTGTCAAATGATCAAAAACATATTTTAAATAAAAAGTGAAATAAGACAGCAGCAGACAGTGGTACAGTGCTGTGAATAAATATTTATTTTATTATAATTATATTTATTTAATATCCATAATTCTTAAGATTGTGTAAAACTGCTTTGCGACAATGACAATTGTTAAAAGTGCTTTATTTGATACAAATAAAATTTAATTGATTTGAATTGAATTACTGAATTTATTTATTTATTTTTGCATATTTGTCACACTTAAAGTATTGAGATAATCAAACAAGCTGTAATATTACACAAAGAAATCATCATTTAAAAACTGGATTTTGTATTTACTTGGGATTTCTTTGTGTAATATAAAAATTAGTTTGATGAGCTGAATCATTTAAATGTGACAGATATGCAAAAAAAAATAAAAAATCAGGAAGAGGCAAATACTGCATAGAGCCACTGCATAGAGGATAGGACTGTGACCTCACATTTCCAGGGTCAATTTTCAGGGTTCGATTGCTGCCTCCGGTTTGTGTGTAAGAGTTGAATTTGCATGTTCTCTGCATGTACTCTAGGTTCCTCGCATAGTGCAAAGACATGCAGATTGGGCAAATTGGTGTTTTTTAATTGCCTGTATTGTGAGTAAGAGTGTGAGAGTGTGTGCTTGAGCCCTTTCGTGGACTGGCACCCCATTCAGGGTGTACGCTTCCTCCTGTACAGAATAACCGGTCTAGAGAATGAGAGAGTAAAATAAGTATGTAAAATAAGAATAGGAGTGCTGATCAAAGGCTGTAGATTTATTTCTTCACAAGTATTCTCTTTCAGACCACATCATATTACTGTTTTTTTTTTTTTTTTTTTTCATTTTAAAGTTATTTCTTGCTTTGTTCCAGAATATTACATTTTACAACCAGGAACTATAGAAAAGCTTCATCTTAGGTGCTTCTGCTCAAGAAAATTCAGGCAATGTTGCTTGGAGGTGATCTTAATCATTTCAATGTGAAGCTCAGAAAATCCACATAAGCTGCTGCATAACACATCTCTGAATTTCAGGAACGTTCTCCACATAAATAATGGATTGGTTTTTAGATTTAAGTAGCCAAGACTAAATCAATCCATTGAAAAAGTGGGTTAAAGTTGTTTCATCTTTCTAAAGGGATTCCATTTTCAAACTGAGAGGACCCATCTACTCGAGGTTCTATACATGAAAGACTTAAGGATTTCCTCAGAGTGACACGCTAAGAAACACCTCAGACTGTACTGTGGTGTTACAGTATATCAGCACATACAGTATGTACTCTCAGGAGACTTAATAGAGAAGAACTTAATCTGGCCTAAACTTCTCTGTTCTGCACACGCTCACTTTCTACATGGCTATTCTTTCACAAGTGTCACTCACCATTTCAGCAAACGGACACTATTTTTTATTAAACGACCATTAAATCTCTCTGCAGAGCGTCAACGTACTTCTAGGAGCCTGTCAGAGGGAAAGAAAAATCACTTCTTGTGTGGGAGCGCCAGGCGGTCACCCCTATTTGCAGAAGAATATTGATTGGATCACACAGGATAGAGATGAAATGAGAACATCAGGCTTCTGCAGGTGGGGATTGTGGGTAATAAGTCAAAGGCACCGCAGGAGAACGAGCAGAGAAAGAAACGGAGAGGGAGGGAGAAACAGACGACTGCGGCGGACCTGCCGCGGGGAAATGAAACTCCAGCTATTGTGAGCAGAGCCGAAAATAAAAGGCTGAGAGAAAGAGAGACCGCTGGGAGAGAGAGAGCGAGGCTAAAAGACGAAGGGAAGAAAGGAAGAAAATAAAAAAGCAGTGGAAAGAGAAAGAAAGGGAGAGAAAACGAGAGAGAGGCTTTTAGAGCAGAGATCCAAATTTAACAGCAATCCCATGAGGGACAAAAGTGTAGGATGGAGAAATAACATCACACCAGAGCTTGAAATGCTTTCACACTGTTTCCCCAAAACCCAACGAAACACGGAAATAATATTTATATAATTCAAATGCAACTCATATGATATGAAAGTGACCGGAATATTACCGCATTTCAGTTGTTGTGGTTCATATTCATCATCACCAAGGAGACAATAAAGGCTTTCTTCAAATGATATCTTAAAATGAATAATAATATAATAATATAAGATAATGGGACGTTTTGACAAAGTGTTTGAGCAATTAAGTTTCAAATTTTTTTTGTGTTCTTTTTTTTAGCAAAAAAGAAATCTCCTTACTATTATTAAAATTAATGCAAATAAGAAAACTTTTTTTTATTCCTACTATTGTTCTTATATTCTTTACACAATTGGACACTGTCCTGTCAGAGTTGTTTTCATAGCTAACTCAGTTTTGAAAGAATTTATGTCCCGGGAAAATGAATTTGTTGCCTCATGCCTTCCATTCAACATTTATTTATTTATTTATTTATTTATTACTTTTAAACATCATCAAACAGTAATCTCATGGCACTCCTAGTATATTAAAACATGGCAACACATGTACAAGTCATCTTTTTTTCCAGTAAATTGTTTCTTCTTCTAAGGAACTTATGGCAGGTCAAATCATTTCGGCTGAGATTTTTAATCTACTCTGTCAAGGGTCTTTCAGCATTTTTGTTATTAAATTGTTTCTAATTTATTTAAGTGCTGATGCTGCACTCTAGCAAATTCCCTGGACATCTAACGTGAACATGCAAAGAATCCGCACAAACCCCTCTCATTCTGTATTGGACCATTCTCAATCGTTAAGCTAACACTGAGGTTACATATTCTACTTGTGTCTTTACACTTTGTGTCTAGCAATATCTTTATCAATATCTAGCAATATTCTTTGCTTCCATTTGCTGGGACAGCAGTGTCAGTAGCAGTGACTCTAAGAAACCTAGCAAACTCATCAAAAATGCTATTGGGCTCCACTGGAGTGCTTAGAGCTGGTAGTGGAGACAAGACTGCTGAACATGATCTATCATGAAAAATCACCAGAATGTCTGCCTTTTTATGTAAAGTGAGCAGGAATCATATCGGATAGAGCCAGGTTAATGTTGATCCTGCATAGCTTTTAATCAATCCACAGTTAATATTTTTTTATAAACCAATCTGTTTTAATTCCTTAATTCTGACGTCTGATTTTTTTGTTAGATTTGTAAATTTTGCAGTAAAACATTATCTACTTAGCTTAAATAAGCTTTTCAGATTCATCCCTTTGAGAAGTGGTATGAACAATAACAACCTTCAGTACAACAAAAAGTTGCGGAATCAGCAAAAGAATAGGATTCAAATTTTTTTTACTTTACTTTAGAGCTAATAAACAAATCACACATTTGACACAATAATTTTATTTATTTATTTATTTATTTTTATATCTGAGCATTCAGGCTTCATGAAAGATACCTCAAGCAACTTTTTCAATTATTTTAATTGTTTTCAGATCAAACAGCCCACTTGTAACTGCTTTTCTTTTTCTATTTAAATGTTTCTGGATGTAAATCTTTACGATTTCTCACAGCTCTGTCACAATCATTGACGGTCTTCTGTTTCCGCCCATTTGCTTTGTTCTGAATTTTCCTTTCTCAAGGCATATTGTTTGAAGTTTTCCTGATACTTTGACGGTGTCCTTATATAACCTTATATAACCTTCCGATGTTATTTTGACTTGCACTAAATTTTAGACATAATTGACAGGGAAAAAAACATCTTATCCCACACTCCATGTTGCATTTTCAGTCAGAAAGGATTTTAAGGATTATAATTATTTCCATTGTTTCATTTTCCTACTCCATTGTTAAAGCTATGTTTTCTTTCAGTTAACCAAATCAATCAGCTTGTTAAGATAAAATAACTCTTTAAACAACAGACTAATGTGTATTTTTAGACTTGTATTTGTTTCAGATGCTTCCATTTTTTTTCTTAAACATCAAGTAATTCCATATTGTTTCTCTATTTATAAAAAACGTAAGTCAATTTCTTTGAGATGTGTTTCACAAAGCCAGAATGTTTGTGTCATATCTGTGATTCAGCTACAAAATGGTCTACTTGTGGTGATTACATAATTTTTGCGAGAGGTTATGGTATATTGACTAAAACACTAATGAAAGCTGTCCAACATTCAAACCTGTCCATCAAAAAAAAAAAAAAAAAAAGACAGGAATAGGCAATAGGAAAAAATATACAGTCAATTTAAAGATTCAAAGATTCATTTAGAAAACTCATTACAGGTGCTATGAGCATGAAATATACCTGCCTTTTCAAAAGATAAAAAAAAAAAAAAGGCTTAAGACAAACGAGCAGCTGAGAGATTGCCTACGGTGAATAAATGTGAATTAATGACACCCTTGATTATCCAGAACATTGTCACGCTGACTGTCTCAGGAGTCTACATTTCAATGTGATTCTTTAAATACACTTTCATTTACCGCAGAACAGTACTGAAGGACAGGAGCCGAGGACAGTTTCATTTCCCTTTACAAACATAATGCGTTTTTTGCTTTTAAAATAATACTAAACATATACAATTACAATGGGTGTTCAAGCCAACCCAGGACTTGTGATGAAATTTCTGGTGAATGAAGGTGTAAAACCGATTTTTACAGGCGACTTTAAGCCCTGTACGGTGATGAGACTCAGAGCTGCAGTAAAGCATTTGAACGGAGCATTTAAAAGAAGGTCATACTCCATCAGTGATGCATCTCTTTAATGATGTGGTGAGAAGTTATCCAGCATTTCTGTTCCATTCTCTGTCTGTCAGAACAATGTGATACAATCATACACCGACACCACTTGCACATTAAAGGAACTCGGCTGGGAGTTATTGCCACATCTCCTGTACAGTCCTGTCCCATAGTACCTCCAAGCCATTTCCACATGTTTAGGCAGTTAAAGGAGTTCCAGGGAGGCCAGTGTTTCAGACGCAAAGCAGGCAGTCCGTCAGTCTGTGCACCAATTTCTTTAAGTCTGGAATGATTGATAGTTATGGAGGTATTTTTCCATCGCCCCTCTGCACATCTCTCATTAGTAATCTTTCATCTCCTCTTGATTTTCATGATTCTCAGCATCTAATATCCCATTAATTAATTCTCCCCAATTATACTCCTTTTTAATATGTTAATGAATCATTGTTACAGAAGCAGTGATGGGAGTAACATGCTATAAAAGTAACGCAATACTGTAATGTATTGAAATTTTTAGTGATGACATTTTAGGCAGCCTAAAATGATGTAGAGGAATAGTTTTGGTCTGTGATGTATTCAAATGCGATTGACAGGTGAAGCTCTAGGCTACCTATCTCGAAATGTCAGACATGAGGAAGTTTGAAGGTGATGCTCATAAAAGGAAAATTGTTACGAGAGGAAGACCTTTGTGATAACTTTGCAGAGAAGGATTTAGAAATGGGCTGCATGGGCAAAAGCATTGTGCCAATGGCGACACAAAGAAAACGAAATGGTGGTCACGATCATTTTTCTGTTTCTCATTTGTTCATGTCACTATGTGGTTGCAGCCATGATTCTTGTTTGTGAGGCAGGCTACTGCCCGAGAGCATCTCTCACTTAGTGTATTAGATGGGGAGGGGGCGATGAGGTGTATTCCACCCTAGGTCTCACCACTGGAAGCCTGAGTGCCGGGGGGAGCCGGGGGATCGGTTTGGGGGGGGGGGGGGGTGCATTTCTAATTTCATAAAGCAATGCAATTAGTAAAATCAATCACACCTAATAAACTGCAGGTTCTTCACAATGAATTCACAGTGAATACACACTATATAGTGTCACAGACATTTTGTTTCTCATTTGTGTCAAATCATTAAGCATAATATAAAACCAATCTGCATACCCCCCATGGTGAAACTGTTTAGTCTTGACTCCTAATGGGAGGTGGGTAATGTACTGATGTTAGCCAAATGAAAAAATACAAAATAAAGAAAGGTCAAAGCAATCAGATGCCCAGTTTAGACAAAAAGAGAAAGAAGAATAGCATTTGATAAATTGTTGTTAATGAATATACTAGTGCTTAATAATTATACCTGTGCTGGCCCAAATGTTGGGGAAATAACAGTAACGTTGTAATAGAACCTTTCTTCGTCTTTTTCTTTGGTGGGGTACTGACAGAGAGTTCGCCCAGGGTGCCATACTTGCTAGGATCAGAGATATGAGGTCTCATCAGTCAGGTGGAAGTATTATTAATGCTTTTACTGCTCGTTCCTACCTCCTGAGAGGAGTTTTACTGCCCTGAGGAGGCATAAGACATGGCTTAGATCACAAAGGAGTCAAAAAAGGCTGAATAATGTGGCCACGTGACATTCGTCAGGAGAAACTGGACAGACTGAAGGAAAAATGACTGGCTCAAAAAGACGTTTGGATCATTTGCTTGAAAAATTAAATTATCCTCTCCAATTATGACTCCAGGGCTATGGCCATGATCTGGTTAAATGTTTGGGTATATAGTTGCTCATGCATCACCACTGCTTCCACCTTTGTGTGTTGTCACCACCATCTAGGGCTGGATTGGTAATCTTGCATTTTCCCGTAGGTAGATATACTTTGGGGCAGAAACAATCAATTCACCAAAGGATTTACAATCAAGAAATGTCCAACGAAAGTCCGTAATGAATAATATAATCATTATGTCCTTAATTTATTATCACTGAAAAGTAAATAGTAATAGTAACATATTAAGTATAAATAATAATAAATAAAAATCATTAATACATTAATAATATAAATCATATTATTAACTTATTCTAACTATTAACTTTAACTTATAACTACAGTAGCACAACAATGCACACTAGAGGGAGTGCTGTTGTGCAGGATATCAGCACAGCTGAGGGCATAAAGATGATATCCAACTGTTCTGAAATTTAGCACAAGAGCATTACTTAAAGTGTAAGATTGCTTTTATACAATAGTTCCACAAACAGCATTCATTATCAAAAGATTATAATTTGTTTGTCTATTTACCCAGTTATTTTGCTCTGCCAAAACACATCCTTCTGCAACAGGTGAACTAACTGCGAACAGTTAGCGACCGAAGGTTAGTGTTAGGAAAGGTACTGTGTAGCCAAAAGGTGAGGAGAATAAACCATGGAGGTGATGGACAGTCCTGTAAATCTAATAAGTTTCTCTTTATATTTTCACTTATTCCGCTTTAGAATATCAGCTCCTTTAATTTCCAGGTTGAATCCCAAATAGCAATAAATTGAAAGCTGGAGAGTAATTTAAAAATCAGCCTTGTGTTAGGAACTACTGTACTTAGCTTAGTAGCCATAAATAAAAGGACATGGATGGCTCAGAGGCATTAATTATTATTAATTATTAGCAATTAAAGTTTTTTTTTTTTTGATGACATAACATTATCAGGGGTTTTTTCGTGCAGAAAGTACTACCATGACTAGATTTAAATGTGTTTTTTGGCATGTACTGTAGTTTCACCCATGCTTCCAGTGCTATTACCATCTATTGTCACCACTCATTTTGCCGGTCATCCAGTCATATTACACAGTCTGAACTAACAATTGTAAAATATTATATATGCTGATTAGATATTATAAATATGTGTAAATAAATGATCATTCATTTATTTACTATACTATATTACTATCATCCATGTTCCTAATATAGTACTTGTTCTTGTTGTTCTTGTTGAATTCGGCATCCTTTTGAAGCATTTGATTAGCTATCCAGCCAGGTTTTCTG
Source organism: Clarias pachynema (assembly GCA_030014365.1). NCBI lineage: Eukaryota > Metazoa > Chordata > Actinopteri > Siluriformes > Clariidae > Clarias > Clarias pachynema. The sequence goes on along the minus strand of JAQMYL010000005.1, from coordinate 24,611,305 downwards.
TTCAGGTTTAAGTAGCAAAAGGTTTATTGAGTACATTGACGAGACAACGATGAAAAGTTTTTCCCATGACACACACTGACACTCAGTCGGGTTCTTTTCTTCTGATAAGCGTTGTGCTAAAACTTCCTGTAAGCTACAAAAAGATAAAATGCTGGGACATCCAGGAAATTAAAACAGTCATAGTGAATAAAAGCATTATAACAAAGGACTGGTGAATTTTCAAATCATTGGCTTATTTTAACATAATTTTTTTTTTTTTTTTGCTTTATTTGTAACGTGACAAGATTTTAATATGTTTTTTTTTTGATAGAAAAAAAAAGAAAGGCTAGAAGGAAGAAGAAGGCAAAGTGCAAACGCTGCTGTCCTGAAGATGTTAATTTGTTCTTTCATTTATTAAAATTTGTAATTGTTATAAGAGGAATGAAACACTCGGAGACTTGATGTTAGTGGAGAATAATCCACTCCAGGGTGCTGACAGTAACTCCGCTTCATCACTCTGACATTTTAAACCCCGCAGTCAGTGAAGGAGGAGAAACACATCTCCGTGGTAACTCTCTCCATCTCCATCCAGCGGCGCTTCTGCAGAATGCCTCTTGAACCTGTTGCTCTGCTCTCAGCAGAGACATGTTTGTTTGGAGATTAGCGGCTAATAACACATGTTCAAAATGTGCAGCCCTGTGTGCAAACAACGGCGTGGAAATGTAGTCACATGTGGGAGGCCGAGATAAGGAGTTTACAGCAATACAAATTCACTAATCCTTTTAATTCATGCCTCTTGACTCTCAGTCTTGACTTCCTGCACCTGAGCCGTGGAGACACGAAGAAATAAAAATGTCAGAAGAGTTCACATGGTGTTTGGAGAGAGAAAATTATGTGAGGGGAATGACTTTGAACGCTAACACACCACACACACACACATACACACAAAACAGCAAAAAAATACAGCTAGGTTAACATTTTAAATAATTCAGCTGTTAATTACAGAACACAATCCTGTATTTATAGAATAAATACTAACACGGAACATTCACCTTCTTACACCACAGCAAATCCTAACAATTATCATTTGTGTTTATTCAACATGTCATAGCTTCTATCCATTTATAGTTACAGCTAATGCTTGTGAAACAGGTTAGATTCTGTCCTCAATTATATTATAGCAGCAATAAACAATCATTCTTTCACCAGTCTCTTTTTTCCTTCTCTTTTTCTTTCTTAGGTTATTGAATCAGGATCCCTATGGCGAGTGCTCATATACTGTATCTGGTGATGCAGGTACAGTATGTCGACTGGGGAATCAGTAATCCAATGACTCCAGCCTATCTAGTCAATCACCACAATATCCACAAATTTAAATATCTGACTGCTGAACACCACTGTCATCCTCTACTGAGCCTGGGATACCAATGAATTAATCTTCCACTAGACTGAAACACACCCTTCCCAGGACATCATAGTGGAAAGCTGCCTGTAGTTCACTGGACAAGTTCACTGGACTATAAAGTTTTCCACCAACATACCTCCTTCCCAAGGGAAATGGGCGCAAGGGTGACTGTGTGGTACCTGGCACTGCATGTTCACTGATTGACTAAGTGGACTGAAGGTCACCTGCCTTCCAATGTTGAACTAAATGTAAGAAACTTGTGTTACTGAGAAACTGCAAAGAAGTGTAAATTCCTTGTCCTGAAGATGTAGGAAAACATCGAATTACAGCTTTATCTTTGACTCGTACAAAGAAAGGTGGCACAATGGCATATTGGTTAGCACTGCTAATGATCACATGTTCTCCCCATGCTTGGTGGGTTTCCTCTGAGTACTCCCGTTTCTGCCCACAGCCCAAAGACATGCTGGTTAGGCTAACTGGTGTTCCCAAATTGCTTGTAGAGTGTGTCTGCCCTGCAATAGATTGCCTCTCTGAATAGGTTACACCCTGTCTTGTGCCCAATGCGCCAGTTGTGCCCAAAGTCTCTTGGGATAGGCTTCATGCCTCCTGTGACCCTTTACAGGATAAGCAGTATAGAAAATGAATGAAAGTTACAAAACGTTGATACTGGAGACTACTTTCACTAATGATATATAAACATCTCCTCCTTAAGAATGAAACTTCACCATAACATACACTGTTTATTTAAAACCTCTGTAAAATAGCTGTTCCTACATAATTGATAATCTCGTATGCATTTATAGCATCTGATAAAATTTAATTGGCTCTTTTCTTGAAATTAGACCTGATTACACAAATAACAAATTATCAGTATGTCATAGAATGGTTGCTCTTGAATATTCAAGAGTTCTTTAATGTTCTTTTAAGCGTTATAACTCTACAACAGAGGGTTTCCTTATTTAAAAAAAAATACTGGAAAGAATCTAATTGGTGAAAAGAGAGTCTGTAATTACCCAAAGAACCCTGTGTAGAAGGATTGGGGGTATTTTTAAGAAAACGTGCTAAGTACTTTTACTGCTAAGTGCTAAATAGCACCTGTAATTTATCATCATTCATTTTATGAATAGCTGAAAAGGTTGATTTGGTAAGTCTGGTGATTTTATGTCTATTAATGAATATTTATAGATTTCACATTTTTAGTTTTAATTAGAAAATTAATTGCATTGTTTGTTTGTTTATTGCACTTTACTTTGAATAGTGTTGTTGTATTTTTTTATGTATACCGTGCTCTGAAGCCCCCTCACTCCAACTTCATACTAAATCCCAACTAACAAGTTTAACTGAAGCATGTTGTGTGAGACGGAGGTGAGATAAACAAATCCACAAGTTGTTGGCAATAACCAGCTAAAGAAAAAAAAACTGTAATAATAATAAAATAAAAGCGGGTCTCTGAGCTCGCCAGCTGGCTGCAGCCGTCTATTGTTTCTCTCCAGCAGATTTTGGAGCCGTAACAGATTTGTATGATCCGGAGGAGATCACGCTGCCAAATGTTGCTAAAGCTCACACTTAAGAATATATCACACTAACAATATCTCATTTGGGTGAGGCGGATAAATGAGCCCGGATAACCACAAAGCAGAACGAGGCCATAACAAGGACACGCTGTTTAACACGGGCGGGAAAACAATAACATGTACGCCTTTGTGTGTGTGTGTGTTTCAATTATTTCTTCATATAAGGAAGTATTAACATTTACCATATTATTACAGTACTTTGTTTTATCAGGACTTTTAATGCTTCTCACCAAGCAAAGTACACATTATGCATCACGTTTGACTTCCAGAGAATTCCAGATAAAATGAAAAATGTATATTCTTTTTAACTAAAGAGTTTAAAAAGAATAGAAAGAAAAGAGCTTCTTGTTTTTGTCCCAAATGCATTTTTTTACACCAGATTTACATTTTGTTTTACAGAAATCTATATTTCACTGAACTTCAAAAAACTAAGCTTCTCAAACACTTTTCTATAAATTTCTCTCTTTTTTGCAATTATTCCTTTTAATGAAACAATTATCATTAAAAAAAAAAGTAATAAATAAATAAATAAACAAATAAAAATGAGACCGAAAATTCTCTGAGAGATTGTTAACGAATATTCACCTCTATCTTATCCACACTACACTGGCTCCCAGTAAATTTTTTACTGTTGAACCATAAAACACTGAAAGGATTTATTTCATAGTACTTGAGTGAACTGCTGGTATTATAGAATCGACAATACCTAGTTCAAACAAAGGGTGCAGGCAATTTGTTGGTATATTTGTTAGTTGCTTGTATAATAAAAACTATTACAGGAGGCAGAGATTTTCCTTTAAAGCCTTTCAATTAGTATTCAGGAATCAGACACAATCTTAATGTTTAAGTCTGGGCTGAAAGTGCCTTTGGTTAATCAAGCTTTTGGGGAATATATATTTTTTTTTTGGTGAAAGGGAAGAGTTCATGGGTGTAGAGTGTGTTATTGCGATGTTTGGATGCTTTTGTCTTCAGGACAAACAAACCCATCCTGGAAGCCTTAATCATTAAATAAGCCCTTTTTTCTAAGAAAGTTGCCATTATATGGGTACTAAGTGGGAAAATTCAAAATGAATCCTCAGTATTTTCTTAGCTGTCTGTCAGACATTTAACACAGGAAAATTGCTAAATTATTTAAGGACTTACAGTATGAAAAATAAATTTGCCTTCAGAATAGGTTCTACTTGGAACGATAAAAGGACTTCTGCTGTACTGATTGTGGATGCGGGTGCGTTATTCATTGTCTTGACGCGCAGCTTCGTTTCAGATTAGCCAAATACGACACGAAGTCAGA
>JAQMYL010000005.1:24478506-24509506 GCA_030014365.1 Clarias pachynema | reverse complement strand
TGTAAAAGTTATATCATTAAAAGGTTGATTTATATTAGTAATTAAATAAGAAAAAGGACACTCATATATTATATAGAAGTGTTTATTTCTGTAAATTTTTATGATTATGGCTTACAGCTATTGAAAGCCCCAAATTCAGTATCTCAGAAAATTATAGTTAAAAAATTCTAACACAAAAATGTTGGACTACTGAAAATATGAACAGCATTCAATACTTGGTCAAAGCTCCCTTTGCATGAAATACTGCAAACAAACAAAGCAATGCAACAAAAAGGACTGGAATGTTTGCACAATGGGCCAAAGTCCTCTCTTCAGATAAAAGTAAATTTTACATTTAATTTGGAAATCAAGGTCCCAGAGTCTGGAGTAAGAAAGGAGAGGCACAGAATCCAAGCTACTTGAGGTCCAGTGTAAAGGTTGCACAATCAGTATTGGTTTGGGGAGCCCTGTCATCTGCTGGTGTTGGTCCACTGTGTTATATCAGGTCCAAGGTCAGTGTAGCGTCTACCAGGAGCTTTTAGGCAGGACTGAAAATGAGTACTTTTGGCAGTCACACTGCCGTACCTGCCGTAACTCGTACCTGGTTTAAGGACCACGGTATCCCAGTGCTTGATTGGCCAGCAAGAATCAATGCGATATTGTGAGGTGGAGGATGTGAGACACCAGACCCAACAACACAACTCAACGACCCAACAACAGCTGAAGGCCGCTATCAGAGGTGCCTGTGCTTCCACACCACCTCAGCAGCACCACAGACTGATCGCCTCCATGCCACGCCGCATTGCTGCAATAATTCATGCAAAGCGGGCCCCGACCATGTACTGAGAGCTGTAAAAGTTCATACTTTCAGTAGTCCAACATTTCTGTTAAAAATCTTTTTATTTTTTGGTCTTGAGCAGTATTCAAATTTTCTACTGAATTTGGGGTTTTCATAAACTTTAAGCCACAATCATCAAAATAAAAAAAATAATAAAAGCCTGAAATACATCAGTTTGTGTATAATGAATCTATAGGTTTCACTTGGTTAGCACTGCTGCCTTGCACCCCCAAAGTCCTGGTTCGATTCCCGCCCAGGCTCAATTCCCGTCTCTGTGTGCAGGAAGTTTGCATGTTCTCTCCGTGCTTGGTGAGTACTTCGGTTTCCACCCACAGTCCAAAGCCCGGCAGAGTAGGCTAATAGACTTTTCCAAATTGCCCGTTGTGTGGGAATGTGTGCATGTGTACTCTGCGATAAACTGTCACCCTGTCCAGGGTGTACCCTGCCTCTATAAGCTAAAAGCATGGCAAACCAGCATTTTATATAAAATAGAAATTTGACAGAAGACTACATTACAATACAATGTACAATACAATACAATACGAGCATTATCAAGCGTCAGCTTTCAAAATGAAATTCCAAGAAAGTGCTTAGTGATATAGTGATACAATGGAAAGTTCAAAGGACCACCCAATTTTTTTTGCAGATGCCAACATGTTTTGCAGATGTGCCATATGCTACTACATGGCAGTATCAGCCACCATGAAAACCTTCCCATGGCTGATTGCTTCCCTCTATAGTATACAATCACCATTTATATCAGTTCTATAAGGATGCACAATGAGTTAACTGTTGCATCATGTTAAACTCTCAAGATGAGCGCAGTTTCATCACATTCACATTAACCTTGTTAACAAGCAAACAACAAAAGCATGAACACTGCAAACCTGTTGATAGCTGCACATGGATATTTCACTAATATCACAATTCACTTATCCCTAATTAACAGAGACTAAATAATTAACTTTAGAAGAAGACCCAGTGCTTTTTGTCCTGCTAGAGTAGCAAATAATCTGTTAATGATCTATACTTAGCTGCTTAATATCCAAGTCTGTTCTGGCTCTGGGAACAGAGTGTAAAAATAAACTGCAGGATTTTTTTTCTTCTCCAAGAGCAGAGAGATTTGTTTGTGTTCTTATTTGAAACCTAATTACAGTCTTCTGCTGAAAATATAGTGAAATATTATTTTCTTTTATAAGCTTTATATAATCTTTTGTGAGTTTCTTTCCTCTCTAAATAAAATCATGAGACAAGATGAAATGAGTCATGTGGCGAGTGTTTGGGTTTATTCATGTAGGACTGATGTGCTAATTAGGTAGCTGGACTCTCTCACATGCATGTATCGTAGCGTTTCCATCACGGTGATGCTCACTCAAATATCAAGCTTTGCCAAATATTAGTGAATAATGTGGTTCATTAGCGAGAGTTGCGGTGACTGAGGTGATGCCGGTTTGTCGAGCCAAATGCAGTTTTGGCAGAAATATGACAAATGAATGCCAGAATTGTTATTTTTTGAAAGCTAGGGAGAGAGAGAGAGAGAGAGAGAGACTCTGGGCATTCAATCCACCTGTATTTTTAAACTTTTCAATTACTGCATGAGGATAAAAAAAAAAAAAAAAAAACATCCTAAAAAGATATGATAGAAAAATTGTGGAGGGATTTTTAATATCTCGAACGGGTCACCTGTGATAATGCTTAAACTTATGCCGATAAGTCGTTAATAACTTTCTGTGTGATATTATATTAAGTGACATCAAATTAAGTGACATCAAAGTGTGATGCTTTTTTTTTTTTTCCAGCATCTGGGGCTTTTTGAAGGTCTAAACGTAAATGTTTTTCTTGCAGTTTTCCTTCATTCTGTGTTCACAAGGAAAGATATTCGGATAGAAGATTCACAAGCCAACCTACATAAACACACCTGTGAATATAGAATTTCACATAATTATGCCCCAACCAGGACACACACAGGTTTATGGGATTTTTCCCCTGATTTTCTCCGTAATTTAGTCATATCTAATTTCTCCCCATCACTATTGGGCTCCCACATTAAGGCTACTACAACCGTTCAGTTGGGAGGGCTGAAGACCATCATGTGTTTTCTCCAAACCACGTGATACCACCGACCACATCTTTTCGATTATGTCCACACTCGGAGGACGGTGCGATCCACTCCTTCCGCTTGCATGAGCTCACAGACGCCCCTGATTGGCTGTAGAGTCATAATTAATGTGAGAGCACTAAGTACCTCCCATCCCACTAAGAGAGCTCGAACAATTAACTCTCTCTAGACCGTCAACTGCGAGAGGCTACAGCATCACCCGGGGATGAAACCAGCGATCTCCGGATGATAGGCAAGCACTTTACCACTGCGCCAATTGGGGGTCTGTTTGTGTCTATTTCAGGTTCAGATTCTGAGATAACAAACTTATCCTTCCAGGGAGCAACACCTCAACTAATGAACCAACAGTGTTCTGTTTCATAAAATAAATAGTTTCCAAAGGAAACTATAAGCAATTGGAATTTGTGCCTCAACCATCAAATGCATTAATTCCATTATGGCAATTGAGAGGGTCAAAAAGTCATGCGCTTAACATATTCATATTCACAACAAAACAATGTGTCTAGACTTTTTTTTAATTATTATTATTGCTTCTTTCACTTTTGCTATTATGATATTGCTAACGCTAGGTTTAAAAAAAAATGTTCTCTGGTTGTCATAATGAGAAAAAGTAATAAATTCAGCACCTGATGCACCAATAGGCTAAATCAGATCAATGATTTTTGTATAAAAGTACTCAGTTTCCTTGATTAATATATTATACATTATAAATTTAAATTCTAAGCTGTATTTACATATGAAAATTAAAAATGAAAATATAAACCACATGGATTGGCACAGGGTGTACCCTGCCTCGTGCCCTAAGCTTCCTGGGATAGGCTCCAGGCCCCCCGCGACCCTGAATACAAGGATAAAGCGGTATAGAAGATGAAGAAGAAGAAGAAGAAGAAGAATATAAACCACGGAAATCTTTTGAGAGCACTATGGCTATCCTAGGCGGTAGCTACAGCACCCTCCAGCCTTCCTTCAAATCCTCCTTGGCACAACCAATTACGACAAAACTGTCAAGTAACCTTTTAAATTTAATATGATAATCTAACAATTGGCAAGCCAGACAGGCATGCTAATAAATTATAGCAAGTTGGACATAAGCTCCAAATTCAGTTGCAAATTATAAAATATACATGTACATACAGTATGAAGAAAAAGCCAGCATTAATCTGTATTTACATAAAAAACGTATTACTTGTCAACAATGTGTCAAATGGACATGTATATCCATCTTTCACTAGCACATCAAAGCCTAAAAATATGCAAATAGAAATATAGATAATTAAAGGACCAGCTGTATGAGACCTGAGTTAAGAAACCTTTAAACCTTTTCACCTTTAAACGCATCCAGTGTCACATAGCCTTTTATATAATGAGTGATAGGTATTACACTGAGAAATGTTTTAGCATTTTTGTCCTTAGGAATTTTGGTGAAGCAAAAAGAAAAAAAAATGTTTTATATCCCATTTTTATTGACTTCACCCCAGCCAAGCCCCCAAACTGCTTTATTTAGAGTATTGTTTCTTGCTGTAATTTAAAATTTGCATTAAAAAAGCTAGATGGAAAGCTCATGGAGACAGCCACATTTGCTCCTTTTTACAGTCTTTTGTCTTCTGTGTTCAGCAGCAAGTGTAAGAGTCACCTCTACACTTAACATTCACTCTTAGCCAGACTGTCTAAGTGGATGAATAAACCATAAAGCGTTGTATTCGGTGAAGTAATGACTTAATCTGCCATATTTACTTTTAGCGTGTTTTTTAAAATCCTTATCCAGGAGTCACCTTCATCCTCAGCTCATCAGTTTGCTTTCTTTCAAGTGGTCCCGTAGGGAAGATTTCCTCTTTCACCTCACTGTAAAGCACCTCAGATGCACAGGTTTGTTTTCTACCATCTCGCGAAGATTACCTGGATCCATTCTGCTAATACACATCTGCTAGGCCAGGACATGCAAATAGGTTTATTTTAATCAGACCACTGAGGCAGATTTAAAGATCTTTTGCATCTCAGGGTTTGGTTTTCATTGCACTGCCTCCTGATTTGGATGGAAATCAAAATGAGACAACATAAAGCCCATCTGTCCAGCTCGAGTAAGAGATCATACCAGGGGAAAAAACATTAATGTTCTTATCTTTTTTCTCACAAAATTCCAATTAGATCAGTCTATGGCATTTTGCGCTTTACGCAAATGAAAGAAAAGAAATGGGAACCTTTTAATTCAGTTCACAGGAGAGAAGCACACATTTACAAACATGCACAAACTTCCTGCGTGCTGTATCCGTTAATTTCCCCATGCGACTGTTGAGGCGACATCCCCTACAGCCATGCAATCACTACAATACATTTGCGGGAGTTGTTGCTTTAATTTCGATGCTGTTTCTTCCCCTGTAGAAGCATTTATCTAGCCACAGTTTGCCACGATTAAACAAGCAACGCCTCCAGACATTTGTGTTCTCCAGGAGGGAATTGATAGCGAATTATGCTTCATGTTACTCGCATTATCTTTGAAGAATGTTAGGTTTTAAGTAAGGTCCATTTGAACCATAATAACTCTGCTGGGATTCCACACTACAAAGAAGGTGATTCTGTTTTGGTATTATGCTGGTAGGGTATACCAAGGTCAAATGTGTAAGTATAAGCAGCCATGCAAAAAAGTGTCCTTGGCAATTGAAGTGTGAGACACAAGTTGCCCAAATCCATTAATTTATCCATTGACATCATAATGATCCCTGCATGATCATGCTCACATGATTATTCACTATTATTCTTATGTACCAACAGAACAAATTAATTGTTTTAATGAAATAGGAATCACTTTTTTTTACAAGTCACAATTTTCTTTAACCAATAACTTTAATACAATTTGATAATTTAATTGGTTTGTGTCAGAACTACAGCTAACAAGAACTAGAACTCCCAACACCAACGCTCCAGCTTACACATCTGAGACTAATTACAAGACGCAGATATAAGAGACTCACATACTTCCAGTCTTTGCGAAGTATAGGCCCCCTGTGACTATTTCCAGTGCTCTCTCTACTTTGCTGGACAAGACATGTCAGTGAAAAAGGAAAAATAGCACAATTCATCAATATGCTCACCAGAAAAGCCTTAAAATGGGCCACTGCAACATGGAATAAAAATGACAAAAGCACAAACTCGATTGACCACTTCCTTGAAATGTTTAAAAGAGTGTTTGGTCTTTTGCTGGAAAGCAAAGTGTGGCCAGATAACGTCTCAACTTCCACACTCTTGCTGTGGGTAGCAAACGGAATGAATCGGCGCTAAAAGGAGCATATCGCCGAGGACTAAATCCCAGGATTGGGATGTAGAGATGATAATGTCTTGTTAAATGAAATCATTGATCTAATAATCAAAGTAGATGCATACTGTAGATGTCAAGAAAACTATATATCTGTTCTCATCCTCCTGGACCTGTCAGCTGCATGTGACACAGTGAACAGTAAAAGATTCTATTATCTATTTTTACAAACCTTGGAATCTGTGGAACAGTGTGGCAATGGTTTACTTCTTACCTAGAAGACAGGTCATATGAGGTGACATGGAGGAGATCCACATCTGCCCCACGCAGACTCTCTAGTGGTGTCTCACAGGGTTCAGTATTTGGTCCTCTTCTGTTCTTCCTCTATACCCGGACTCATGGTAAGGTCATATCATCAAATGGCTTTTCATACCATTGTTATGCAGATGACACTCAACTTATTCTCTCCTTTTCTCCCTCAGACACTCAGGTTTCCACCCAAATCTCAGCATGTCAGGTAGACATCTCATCCTGGATGGCAGCTCATCAGCTGAAACTTAATCTGAGTAAAACCAAACTGCTTTTCATCCCTGGTGACTCCTCCCCCCGGTCAAGACTTGTTATTTTTGTTATCTGCCAGCAATATTGGGGTAACTGTGGAAAATCAACTCTCATTTTCCACGAACATTGCTAACCTTACTTGCTCTTGTCGATTTACTCTTTACAACATCAGAGGAATTCGCCAACAGGCTACTCAGGTGCAAACCCTAACCCTAACCCTTGTTATTTCAAGACTGGACTACTGCAACTCACTACTGGCAGGTTTGCCTCTGTCCACCATTTGTCTTCTGCAGCTCATCCTGAATGCAGCTGCAAGTCTCGTTTTCAAGTTCACCTTTCCAAGTTCTCCCACACCTCGCCACTTCTCCGCTCTCTGCACTGGCTTCCTGAAGCTGCCCGCATCAAATTCAAACCCTGATGCTTGCTTACAAAGCTAAGAATGGCCCAGCACCTACTTACCTCTCAGCTCTAATCACACCACACACCACAACATGTTCCCCCCTATCCTCCAGCACTGCTCGCCTGGTCCCGCCGTTTCTCAGGGAGATATTCATCCAGACTCTTTTCTGTTCTGTGGTGGAATAAACTTCCTCTGTACAGCTGATGTCTGTACAGCTGAGTCTTAGACAATCTTTAAACGACGACTCAAGACGTATTTGTTTCTTCAGTACTTCCCCCCACCCACCCACCCACCCATCCATTTAAAAAATAATAAGAATAATAATCCCTTTCCCAACTGTGCTCTGTCAGAACTACAGCTAACAAGAACTAGAACTCCCAACACCAACGCTCCAGCTCACCTAAATACTAACACACCTGAGTCTAATTACAAGTCACAGATATAAGAGACTCATGTACAGTACTTCCGGTCTTCTCTCTGTGACTAGTAACAGTGTTGTTACCAAGACTTTTAATCTTTGCATGCTCTTTTGGATTTTGACTTTGTTTCTGAGTTTAGCCTGTTCCAGTTCATGCCCGTTGCACAGCACCCGACCCTTGCCTGTTTATTGGACTGTCGATTTGGATTATCCTTACTGATTTAGATTGTCGTGTTTCTTAAACAGTGTATTAATAAACATCTTAACTGCAATTGCATTCTTTGAGTCTGGGTCCTAACAGTTTGACTTATTTTTATCAGTAAAGGACAAATATCCTACTTTTTTTTTTTTATCAATTTAACCTTGCAGAATGTCCACAATAGTAATATTTTATCAGTGCTGACACTTGAGACTCATTCTGTACACACTGATTTAGAGAAAACATCACCATGACAATGGTGGAGCACAGTTTATGTGGATTGTCAACTGCATAAATTAGCTGTCACTATAGACATACTGTGTGATAACGAAAATGTATCATTGTACCAGGCTAAGGAAACTTTTCAAGCACAATTTTTAATCATATTAGTGTGAAATGAATGTCTCAATGTTAAAAATAGAGCAGTTATGTTAACAGCTGACTAAATTCATTGTTGTATTTGTTTTCTGCTGAGAACCACTCATGGTTATAGGATACTAAAGGTACTAATAAGATATTATAACTTAAGAATTTTACTGGAGACGCTACAGATTATTCACAGAATGCAGACTAGGATGGAGCTACTGTATTAGTGGTTCAGGGGATTAAGAGTAATCACGCTGAGGGTCAATTAAATTAACTAGAGCCTAAAGCAACCAACCATATCTAACGCTTGCACAGTATTTCTACTGTGACCCAGCTGTAAGCTCTGGCCCATGTCACACTCGAGATATGGCTGAGTTCTGGCAGCTGGATCCATTCCTCACCAGCATGTGGTTGAGATAAACGCAGCGAGCGTGGCCCTAGCACAGAGCTGTTCCTCTCTGGGTTATCTGGGATGAGTTGCTGGTCAGAATGCAGCACAATCTGGCATGTTAATCATCACTATAGAAGCTTGTTTTGCTGTTGTTGTGAATGAATAGTCCAGAGTATTTAGTCTGTGAGAAAAAAAAAAAACTAGGAAAAAAAGTCTAGTACTCATTTATTGATCAGCTGCAACAAATTGTTCCTCAGTCAGAATAAACAGGCAACATCGATCCATAAAACAAATGGAGCAGCAAACACAAGACTGAAATCTCTCCATTTGTCCCCATGTAAACGGTTTTCGAGGAGCGCAGTCTCTTTAACATAAATTACAACTGGAGATTGATCGTCTTTATGTCATTAAGCTGCCAGCAGTGCTTCACTTCAAAAGAAAACAGAAAAAAGAGCTCTTGTGCTTAATTGGAGCATGACCAAGCCGTCTGGGTTTGAGCGGCTCGTGGAGACAAACAGCCATACGGTTCATTACGTTCCAAGCAAATAGACCTGCTTTTACTTTCTGTGAGAGAAAAGTGCTCAAAAAACAAAAAGTTTCACAATCCTCTAGGCGTTGGTGTTTTTGTAAGAGCCGTTATTGGAATTATGCACTTTTTGAAAAGGGAGTATATGGTAACGAAGCATGTGCCACTTACAGAACGTTATCTGAGAATTTTTGTGTGCATGTGTATGTTTTTTTTTTTTCTTACACTCCTTTCCTTTTCAAGCAGGATGTGGTCGTCATGGTAACAAGGTGTTTCTACGGAGGCTGATGTTTGCAATAAAGGAAATAGGAAGTGTCTTTCATGAGGATGGTTTAGCCAGGGTGCATCGGTGATGTCTTAAAAGCAGCGGTGGGCAAGAGCAACCATGCTACGCTGATCACACTTCACATCTCCAATCAAGTGCGTGCACGTGTGTGGATTGGGTTATTATCCCAAACTTCTGGAGCACACAGAGTGAAAATGTTTTCTATATTTAATCTGACCAATTTTGCCTTATATCACAGATGTATAATCAATCATCTAAGACATGTTTGGTGTTAGAAGCTTGTAGCCATTCTAAGCCTCAATAAATGTTTGCTCCATTTCCATTAGATATTCACATTCACATTCACATATATCTATATCGTTCACATTAGCAAGTGGCAAAGCTCTTGTGTTGTTTGTAGTTTTTCTTGTGGGCATCAAGTGCCGAGTGCTGTTATTATTGCTTGTAAGCATGCATGATCCAGATAAAAACACAACCTTAACTCTATGTGAAAATCGGTTGTTTGATTTACATGCTTTGTCATGATTTTGCTAAATTGTACTGGACTCACTAGAACAAACTAGCTACATAGACATTATTGTCATGATTGTCGCTATTCTATTTTAATGAGAGGGTAAACATGTCCGTTATTCTCCATTTTTTGTGCATCAAAAAATAAAGTTTATGCATGTACATAGAAAAGGCATCAGTGCTTTTGTCACGCGGTTGTATTGTAAATGTAGGGTATGTAGTGAACAGTATAAGTATATATACTTTATATCACTCTTCGGTCTGCAAAACAAGCACATTTCTGCTGTAATGCTGTGATCCTCGTCTGTGATTTGTGTTTTGCCCCACAAGAGCCGGTTTTGCCACTTCACTTACTGACACACTTCATTTCAGTTACCTTGGAAACAGTTCAGACCAGAATAAGAAGTCTCAGAGAGTGCTGGAAATTTCATCAGATGTGCACGCCATAATCCAAAAATATGTCAGTAATAAGAGCTGATAAGTTTTTTTTCTGATCTCATTATTGAATGAAACTCAAACAAATCTACTAATAACACTGAGCGCATTGGAGCTGTCACTGATTTCGGGATAATTCAGCCCCTCAGTGGGAGTTTCGCAGTGTGAAAAAGAATGAGACTCACCCAAAGAGAGACAGAGACAGTGAATTTAATCAGTGAGTTTAAGGTAAAGAGTGAGATTTCTATACCTTGATCCTTCAAATCCTTTAAAAACATAGGGAATTATGTAAGCAAGGAGCGATTTAAATCAGTCTTCTGTGCCTCACTAAGATATTAGAGGAGCTGATGACTGTATGCTCATTAACCTAAAAAGACATACTGTAGTTGATGTAGATGTTGATCCCAGTAATAAGGGCTTAACTTGCTGAACTTGAGTAATCATCAGTCACAGTGAAGTAGGTGTGGCTTGTGTCTTATAAAACAAAAATCCTAACCAGAACCTCAAGTGCACAAAAAGGAAAAATGAAACATACAGTATAACTGTAAAATACTCAAGTAAACATGTAGAACTTAAATTATGCTCCTTAAAATGTACTACTCAAACCGAACATAACTCTAAACTGTTACGTGGTGCGGGTTGGAGAACCCGAGATATAAGAGCCCTAACCCAGGGCTTCAGAGGGGGTCAACGAAACAGGAGATTGTGAGAGTGCTTATGATATGCATGGGAAGACCTTCCTGTTTGGGGATAGCATGGGATTATTAATTAGAAACTAAAAGGGAAACAAAAGAAAACTGATAACAAAAATAAACAGAGCTCTGCTGTCTGCGCGAGACTGGACGGGGCTCTGGTAGCTAAAAAAAAAAACTTAAGATGTCAGGGCCTATGCCCTTACCGAGAATTTATATGAGAGAGTTTTTTTTTTTTTTTAGTACTTTATATTTAACCTGAGAGCGCACGCTTGAAAGATAGCATGCCACTCTCTGTTTCTCTCTTGTTGGCATCTTAGAAAGACAGAAGCTGGTTCTTTGCATTTGTCTTGTACTTTATACTCACTTTCTTTTTCTTTGTATTCTACTTTTCTTTGTCTTGGCCATGATACCTTACCGGTGCTACTTACACAAAGTGCGGAGGTATCAGGACCCTTAAATAAACACACCGCCAGGTGTAGCGTGTCCACACTGATTGCCTTTCGGTGGCCTTGCCTGACAACCGTGTGTCTAGCTGACCATGCTTCTGCCTGTTTAGAACTCCGCGGGGTAGCAGACTGCGGATCTGCCCGTTCTGGAACGTGCAGAGTATTTTTGTGCGGTTCTGCCCCTCGCAAGACACACATTGTTACATAAACGCACAATGTACACACAGGTCAATCTTATTTCCATATGGCTTTGGTTAGAGAGGAATGTTTTATTATCAGCAGGTAATACTAAACAATTACTTCCATCCATCAGCCCTTATGGTTTAAGTGATGGGCTCTATTGTTTAAAATAAATTGCTCAGTTTCTTCCTTGTGCGCTCTGGTAATAAGAGTGTGCTGCTTAGAACTTTAGAAAAATAAATATAAACCATACATAACATTGTGGGTCATTAAGTAGTTGGCACACCTTATGCACGTGTGCAAAGAGGCGGGACCGCTGGAAATGAGCACGGCTGGGGAATAATCATCATTAATGGAGCTCAAGCTTTTTTCCTGAAGTTTTGCCGAACAGCGTTGTGTGGCGGACTCTAAAAACGCAAAAGAGTGGCATGCAGGTGGGGTGATGTAATGCACCCCAGGAACTTCAAAGGCCATAGAACTGAGTTTAGCCTTTTGATCTCCGAGTTCAGGACAGCCGCGAAAAGACTGCATAAGCTCCTGCAACATTCTCACTCTTGTGTAGAGCCAGCCTCCGGAATCCAGGAAAACTGCCTAATTTCCTCAACTCAACGTCAAAAGGCACTCCCTTTTGGTAACCACACAAAAGGCTGGTTGGCCAAGACAGCTGGAGGAGTTGCTTCAGGAGCATGCAGGAGCTGCTGCCAATGCAGGCCCAACGCGGTGGTGCTAACTCAACACCACTTGTCTTGTGCCCACATGCCAGCTAGGCACTGCCTCCAGGCCTGCACATGCACACCTTCACTATTTTATCTCCCTTTTTTTGGTCCTTCCTCCTTAAAACTTTCTCATTTTCCAAATAAAATGACACTTTTCTGTAAGACCTTAGCTGCGTGCCTGTGGTGCCACCCATGCGTTAAACATGTTACAGTGTATACAGTTCACTTGGGCAGGAACGAGTACTGCCTCTTAGATGAGAAGGTGGTTTGTGCTGTACATGCTAAATAGTGAGGACACAACACTGTAAGACCAGAAAAGATGGGGCCTTTGTGTGTGTTAGTCCTGGTGAAGGAACTGTGATGAACTACAGTACCTAATGAAGGAGGTGCTCAAATTGTAGTAAAGGAGGTGTGCTGCCTGTGTTTTTCCATAGTGCTATGGAAAAAGTTGTGACGAAAATATCTGCTACTTCATTTCTAATGAAGGAGGCAGAGCTTCTATTACTTAGTTTGAAGAAAGAAGCTTTCATTCTGTGTTTTTATGTTTATAATCTACTGATAGAAGATAACAACATTTTTGTCTACAATTACTCTAAAGGGATTTTAAAACAGCCTGTTCTGGCCAGTAAGGATGCAGCACTGTGAGACTAACCCAGAAACAGCTGGCCAGAGAGGATGCATCATTGAAAGCCCCAATGAAAAATATCTGGTCAATGAGGATGCAGCACTGTAAGACCTGCCCAAAACAGCTGGCCAGTCAATAAGCAGCACTGTAGAACTCATTCAAAAGCAGCTGTGCAGTGAGAACAAAGCTATCCAAAGCTACAAGACCTATCCAAAAACTACTGCTCAGTAAGAATATGGGACTGTAACACCCACTCAGAAACAACTGGTCAGTGAGGACACAACACTGTGGGGTCCACCCAAAAACAGCTAGCCAGTGAGGACACAGCATTGAGATCCACCCAAAAACAGCACAGATTTGTCCAAAAACTGCTGACCAATGAGGACTATTGACGCTAACAAAGGAGGTGTGGCACATCAGCACAGTGTAGGAGGTGTGGCCTCTGTTTTATCACAGTAAATTTGCAAAGTACAAAGCACCTGAAACCTTTTATTAGCTAACGTTGCTCTGATTGTCATGGGGACAATCCCCCTCCCCAGTAGTGTACATTAGTGCAAAGAAAGAAGATGTTCCTAAAATGTCTGATATCTCAATTCTAATGAAGGAGGCAGGGTTCTATTACTGAGTTTAAAGTAAGATGCTTTCACTCTGTGTTTTTGTGTTGAAGGGTTTATAATCTCCTGGTAGAAGATAACAAAAAGTTTTGTGTACAACTACCATAAAGGGATTTAAAAACAAAGCTGCCCATAAAACATGTTTAAAAACAGATGGATAATGACGTGCAGCACTGTAAGACCTACCAAAAAGCAGCTGATAAGTGAGGAAGCAGCACTGTAAGACCTGGCCAAAAAGCAGCTGGCCAGTGTGGATGCAGCACTGTAAGTTTCGCCCTAAAACAGCTGGCCAGCAAGGATGCGGTATTGCAAAACCTAACGAAAAATATCTAGTCAGTGCATCTACACACATCTAAACAGCACTGTAAGTCAAAAACTGCTGGCCAGTGAGGACTATTAATGCTAACGAGGGATGTGTGGCCTATGTACAGTATCTGCACAGTGAAGGAGGTGTGACCTCTGCATTATTACAGTAAATTTGCAAGATACAAAGCACATGAAGCCTATTATCAGCTAATGTTGCACTGATTGACATGGAGAACAAGGAACACCCCCCCAGAATATTCTAATACACACAGCAGGAACATGCTTTTACACTCCTGTGGCATCCCATATGTCTGTTTAAGCCTGCAGCAGTGAAATGGCTGAGTAATTACATTACTCAGTGCTAAGCCCAAATACACACACACACACACACACACACGCACACACATGCACACACACACACACACACTCCATGCTTAGTATTCTGCACAATGTTTCTTAAATCCTTAGGAATTTGCAGAACAGAAAGTCTCTCTTTCCTTTATGTTTTCAACATAGCAGTGTTAGAGACAACGCTTCCTTTCAATCCTTCATTTAGTTCCTCATGGCACTGGTAAGAATATGCTTTAATATTCGTTCTTTAAAGGATTAGCAAGCTTGATTGAGTGTGCTTAATCCCTTCACTTCATATACGTGTTTTATTCATTAAACAAAGCTATGAAAGATGCACAGTGGCTAAACAGATATAGTTGAATTCAGAATTTCGCTTTGATGCTAACTGATAGCGGCTTAAAAACACCTCTTTGGTTTTCGCTGTGATACTTTTCTTCATTTCATCTCATACATTTTAATGCTAAATAACTACATAGAGAGAGAGAGAGAAAGAAAATGAAGTGGTCACTATGCATGTCCAAACCTGTAATTTACTCCCACTGAGAGCTGCTGTTATAGAAAATTAATCAACACCTTATGACCAATCACAATCCAGAACTCATTATGTGCCCTAACATACTGTATTATAACCTCATATTGGGTTTGTTGTAACTCTTCACAACAAAAAATAAACACTTACAAACCCGTCCATGATGACAGTCTCTGCCTCAGCTCTGGATTCTGACCTGAATATTAAACTCTGTGTTTACATCCTATCGCTTCTCTCTCCCGAGTTCCGTGTCTCGATATAATCACGCTGTTATTGGTGTAATAGGACTGTAAGTAGAACAGGAAGGCTCTCCTGACCGCATTAAGCGCTTTTATCATCTCTCTCTTCCACTCCCACAGATAAAAGCCTGCATATTTATCACGACCTTCGACTAAATCTCAAATCATCGAGGTCAAATAAACACACATGCTTTTCCCTCCCTCACAATGAGCCGCTGCTGCATCGAACAGCTGCGTGGAATACAGATTAGATCGCAATCAGAGGGAAACGATCAAGCATCTGAAGGGAAGAGAGAATGCTAATCACTTACCTGGAGTTTTGCCTCCTAAATACGCAACATACAGTAAATCTGTGGATCTTGATCACATCGTGTTAGCACAGTGTGTCTGATGCAAGTGGAGCCACAGTTATAATCCAAAAGTTGATGATTTTCACATAAAAAGGTTTTATCCCTAATTTACTGAAGATCAAAATGTCATAAATTTTTATATATGTACATACCTGTATAGTTACACTTAATGCTCAGGAAACAAGTCCGATCCTCTTGCCACTTATGTTATAGCAGCTATAAACAGTCATCTCCTCCACTGCCTCTCTTCTTTTCTCTCTTTAATTTAGGAGAACAAAATAATCGCTTGTCCTGTGATTGGTCAGAAGGTGTTGATTAATTTTCTATAAGAGCAGCTCTGACAATAGTGCAGGTTTACATTTAAATATACTATCTTTTTTAACAGCTTGTATTTTGGAACGTGTATAGTGGGCGTTCTGCATAATTTTAGACTAATAATAATAATTAAAAAAAAAACAGATTGTTAAAAGAAAAAGCTGTTACAGAATGAAAAGAAATGCTAGTAATTCAGCAGGGTTTTTTTTTTTTTAATCAAGAACAGGAGATGTAGGTTGGATCTATTTAAATGATTACCACCCGTCAGCAAAGAAAGGTCAGTCTCATTACTCAGTAAACAAATAACAGAAGCTAAAATGTGATTGCTTTTACCTAAGAGACAGGAACACAACATTTAAAGAGAGTTGAGAGTTGGAATAAATTGCATTGTTCTGAGTCACATTTAAGTTCCAAGTTGCAACTTCCCAATCCATAATGATTCTTTGGGTGTTCCCTGGTGTAATCATTTGTAATCAGCTATGGACCCTGAACAGTGATGCTCTGTATGAGAACAGCAACATACTGTGATGTTATAAACCACAGAAGTCATGCAGTACAGAGACTCTCGAGACCCCAAAATAGTGGGCGCTGGCATCAAAGGTCCCCAAAAAATGGAGGGTGGAGAGAGAGCTAGATGTGGCAGACTCAATCACCATCGAAAACTTTCCTGTTGGAATGATGGCAACAAGGAAACTGGGCATAAACTAGTTCCCAAACAGCCATTAGCAAGAAAGCCATGGCAAAAAGAATCATCTTTATTATCTTCATAAAGGTAAAGAGAAGGTACAGTATGAGCCAGGATGGAAAATGGAAGATCACTTTATCAGACTTCAGAAAGGCTGACTTACACAGTGTCAGATAGTTGGTCCAAACTGACCATTACATCCTGCCAAAATCAGCTAACCTCCACACCTGGGCCAAGATTAAGGTCCCTTCCTCCCCTTTTTGCTCTGGGAGTGGGTACTTCAAACATCTTAGGGGCTTCCCCAAAACCCTTAGTGATGAGCACTATTGCTGGCACTATAACTTGGTGTTCAAAGCAGGGTTGCCCCAAGTTTGCAAGGTGTTCATTCTACAAAATTCTGATAAATACCTGTACGATTGGAAGCTGCAGTCAAGGTGGATTCACCTGGATAAGGAGGTCTACTGTTGTAACTCCCAAAACCCTTAAGAATTCTAGCAGCATCAATGATGATACAGTGTATCTTGCATCATTGTCAAGTTTTTGGCAATAGTTTCAAGTTTAGAAGCTAAGCTTGCTACCTGGCCTTCTGGTTTTGGTTGTATTATTTATATCCAAATCATTTTGATTTGGTGTTTTTCTTTGATAAAATAGTTTAAAATCATAACAACAACAGACCACTCTACTTAAAAGTGAGAAATAAAAATAATTTGAGATTTTAACACGACATATAGTGTTAGACACATGCAAATAAATGTTACGCTGGGATATGCGAAGAAGGAATTTCACTGTGCTGTAATGTATATGTGACAAATAAAGGCTTAACTTTAAACTTTAAACTTTAAATGCTTTAGAGCAAGCATATTAAATTCAAATTGAATAGGTTCCATTCAATAATATTTTCTTTGAGTGAAGGTCAGAATGTTTGTGTTAGGATTTAGATCTCTCTAAATGTTTAGTTTTTATAGTCTTTGTCACACTATTGTTTCTGTTTATTTTGCACACTATCATGTTGATTTGCTCTGGTGAGTGACGCAAGAGACCTTTTGGAAGAAAAAAGTGCTAGATCACTGGTATATTAATTATTCTTATTTATCAGTAAAGGTTCGGATAGAACTGTCACTCAGTCCAGGTCCAGACAACGGTGCATCATTTAGTGATACCTGCTGTAAAATAAAGACGTCTTTAAAAAAAAAAAAGAAATGAGAAAAACTATAAAGCCTAGTAAGTCAGTATTTGGTGTGACGATTCTTTGAGGACCCTTTAGACTCTGGTAGAATTAGCTAGTAAGTTTTACTGAGCATCCTGCAGAACACCCCACAGTTCTTCTTCTTTGACTGTTTCACCCAGCAGCTACCCTTTTTTTTTTTTGGTCTAAAATGTGGTCGCTTATATAATATGCCGCTATCTTTTTCGGCATACAAATCTTTTCTGTAATTTTTTATTTTGCGATGGAATACTGATATTTATTTGAATATTTTTATAAAATCTATTACAAAAAAAGCTTAAAAAAACACACAAAAAAACTCTTAATGATGGTTAAGACTTTTGCACCGTGAATATATATAAATCTCTCCTGAATAAAAATGCTTTTAAATCAGTCTAAAATATTTTATTTTATTTAAGTTTGAATTTAAACAGAATATGCCATGTTTTATCATTAACTTATTTACTATGAACAATCTTTTTGGAAGTTAAATCTATAAGTGAAAAATTTTATTGGTATAAATGGTTCCAAAACATGAGTGGAACTGCATCATTTAAAACATTAAAGAAGCTTCTGAATTTATTTGAAGATTACATAATTAGGAGGAAAAAAAATTTTTGTTTTATTTTCTGTAGTGTTTTTATGTGTTGTAAATCTGAAATTTTGACTTCTGAACTAAACTAAATGTAATTAAGCTAAATAAAATGTCCTTGGAATAAGCACTTGTGCTATATAAATTATAGCAATTATTAGTATTAATGTTAGTATATTTTTCTACATGTTTATTCATTCAGAACCTGCTATGAACTCTGTTTCAACCTCATTTATTCCAAAACTCTCTCGCAAACAGTGAGCACAGAAAAAGAGTACAAAGTATAAAGCATAACGTATAAGAAAAATAATCTGTCATGGTGAAACTGACAAGCAAGTTTGTCATCTGTAGCAAATGTACTGAGTGATGAATAAGCAGCTGTTTGTGGAAAAAACAGATCACCATGACCGATATATTTTACACTGAATTTTAGACTCTGGCTGCGTTCTGTTCCAAAGTGTATGTAAACCTCCCGACTCCCTGCTCTCTCTTCAGGAAACATCTGTTAAAGATACTTCCCTGACAGAATTCTTTCATTCAAGACCCAAGGCAGTGTCACCAATGCAGATATCACTTCTTCCGTGTGTTACCCTGGTATTGTAAACATCTCAGATACCTGTTGTAGAAATTTCACACTACTGAAATCAAATTTTGAATATATATATATATATATATATTTTTTTTTTTTTAAATGCGTACATTACAAAGCGGATACTTCT
The DNA here is from genome assembly GCA_030014365.1 of Clarias pachynema. Classification (NCBI taxonomy): domain Eukaryota; kingdom Metazoa; phylum Chordata; class Actinopteri; order Siluriformes; family Clariidae; genus Clarias; species Clarias pachynema. Next base: position 24,490,662 of record JAQMYL010000005.1, on the reverse strand, counting down.
AAACTGTATATAACTTTGCTGACTAAAGGCTAAAGCAAAAAACTAATGAGGCAAAGACTCATGGGTAATGTGATTAAGTGATTAACCTTTGCTAGGTTATCTGAACATACCCTAACTATAGTGTAATGATATAAATCAAGCTAGCTCCTGTTCTCACTTCTCTCTTTATTCTCTTTCTTATCATGTTGTAAGTGGGCATTAGGGTAGACGAAGGATGCCAGGAGACGCGATTGCAGTAAAACAACTCAAAGTTTTTATTTTTTTAGTGGCTCAGAATGAAAATAAGGTGTGCAGGAGAAAAGGCATAAACATAAACTATTTTCAGCAAGAGCCTTCTCAGTTAGAGAAAAAATTCCACTTATGTTTCAGACGAGGTCCTGATGCCTGGTGCAGATAGGGTACTCTTGGAGGCGGCGACAATGCCGTTGCTAAGACAAGCTCGATTGCGTGTCGCGGGGAGAACGCAGGCGGTTTGCTGTGTGTCTAGGCGATCATGCTGGATTGATCTGAGTCTGTCGGGGGACAGGATGCCCTGACCATCCTACTCACCAAATGGGAGGGTCCCCGGCCCTTTTATAGACAGCGGATGACAGCAGTACGGTAGATATCAACAGCCTGCTGGGCGTGGTGAGTTAAGGCACCCCACCCACTTCTTATGCTTAGGGGAGCTATCCGTGGTACTGAACGCGTGCTGTGTGTCTTTTCACCCAGCTGAGCACAGATTGTAGGAGGCACTGGCCTTATGCTCGCCATAACAATGCTTATCGAGATACCACAAAGAAGCATACACTCCTACTGAAGATGTCGGGAAAAAATCTAGTTACAGCATTAACTCTGACACTTGAGACTCCTTCCATTCATCTTAAATAAACATCCCCATATGCCAAACCTCACCTTATTATGAATATATTTTAAGTCTTATTTTACGTCTGGACACATCTGTGAACAAGCTGTTACCGTACCATAGAAACAACGATGTAAAAGAAAAAGCTTCGGCTTCAGAGAACAACAGTTTCTACAGTATATTGAGTTTTAATTTATGAGAGGTTCTATGTACTACCTGTAACATAGTCTTTCCTATAAGTCACCTTGACATTTCATCACAATGAAAAGTGATATAGGAATATAGTTTTGCAAATCAATTTCAATGTGAATGTCATGTTTATTCACACAGAATTCTCCTTCAAGCACTATCTCAGAAAGCCCTCTGAATAGATCATGCTAATATGAGGTGGCAGCAGGGTGCGGAATGAAAAGATGCTTTCATATGAATGAGATGTGAAAATGCCAATCAAATGTCCTAAACTTAGACTGACATGAGATGATTTCCTTGTAATTAAATACTAATTGGATTACATTTTAATAGACTGGATTGATGACTTCCATAAATAGATGTGCATCTATATTTATTTATTCATGTATTTATTTATTGCTATATCTATCATGTTCATTTAATTCCTGCCTTATTTCACTATGGCTTGTGGCAGATTTAAGCAAAATATTAATAACATAACTAATTAGATTTAGATGTAGTTGTGTGTTTCTTTTATTTATTTTGGTTGCGCGTTAAGTCTCTGCAGAGTTTGTGTGCTCTGCAGTTACGACTCCTCTCCACTATTTGGAGGTGTGGTTCCTATGCCACTGTGCTGAGGCTCTTTGACACTCTCTTGTGAACTTGCTTTGCTCAGATAAAATGGGAGGGTTACGTCTGGTAGAACATCTGCCGTAAAAACTGTGCCAAGCTGTGTGTGGAACGAATGATCCACTGTGGCAATCCCTCGATGGGTGCAGCCAAAAGACTAACAACAACTTATATATATGTATTCATTTTCAATGTAATTTTCAATTTAAAAATTATTTACAAAAATGTAATTAGCACCTGTTTACAACTTAAACCCTATCACAATTTAAACCCTATTAATCACAGTAAATGCTTATTTAATTATTTGTTAACTTATTTGCTTACAGACACTAACAAACCTAAAACCTAATAATTACGTCATTGAGAACTCAAATACTCCTCACTACTGATTTAATCATTTAAAAACTACTCACTTTCTACATACTTATTAACTTACTGACAATTTCATCTTACCATCATACCTAATCAATCTTTATTTATTTTTTATTTATTTATTTATTTTACTTGTTTATCTACACTTTACTACTTTCCTGCACACTTTTTATTTCCTTTATGTACTTACCTATAATTACGTTTAAACAAATTTTCTTACACACTTGTATAAAGATTGCACTGGAAATGAAAATTGACGTATGAATAAAATTCTCAGTATTACATTGTAATAAAATTTATTAGAAAATATCAATGTGCATTTCCTCATAGTATATAAATCTGCGTATCTGAGTAGATTGTAATTTAACATCTTTTATCTGTGTGCAAAAGCATTGTGTAAGAGATTTGTATTTTCAAAGTCAGCGAATCGTGAATATCTAATGTGTATAAAATATGCTTGTGTCTCAGAGCAATATGTTCCCCTCGGAAACAGACGACGTTACTCTAAATATGCAAAATAATGAGACAATTCGATGCAAATACACAAAATAATGACAATCCAATAAGCAGGTGAACACAATTATGGCGTGGTGCTCTTTTGCTCAGTGAGGCGTGTTGGTCCTGGAGGAAGAGATGTGCTCTGTAAGCGCAAGCACAACACACTGCACGTCTGCAAAAAGAAATACAAATCAAACTGCAAGGTCGCTGCGACCTCCACGTCCCAGCTCGCTCGGAGTTATCCAGGCCGTGGAATTCAATCCTGTTTGTTATGTTAGAGCTAATATTTTTGAGTTGAATGAAGTCTGAAGTGCTGAAAATATTACACAAAGCCTAATAAGTAACAAAAAACTCTCAGTGAATGTGAAATGAAACTCTGTTCGATGATTCTCCTAATACATGAACTCACTTCTTGTCAGAATGGTTTTATTCTAACCTGGTAGAATGTAATAATTCAGGTTGTTTTTTTGTGTATGTGGTAAAAGCTTCTGTAACACACACCGACCCTAATTGAATTCAGAGGCGGCGATTTCATGATTTATTTGAGATGAAAGGATAAAAACAGGACGTGGTGAGAAGCGGGGATGTCAATATGTTCAATTAGTTTAAGCACACACATGCACGCATGCACACATGTACAAAAGTCCAAAATAGAAACGCACACCATCAGACTGCACACTGAGGAAAAAAATTCAAATATCTCCCTAAGAAAAAACACTACAGATTACACACTTGCAGAATTCCCTTTGCCTGTTGCGGCATACTGTATGCAATATTAAACCAACAAATAAAAAATGACAAGTTAGCTGTTGTTATGTTGAGAATGTTTCTATACTGTAATGTGTTTCTGAAATGTATATGGAAGGAGTCTCCAGTGTCAGTGCTTTGTAACAGTCAAAAGTAAATATAAGCTTCAGGATACTTATTTTCAGAAGTTTACACTTCTTTGTGGTTTCTTTGTAACATGACAAGTTGTAATTCATTTTAAAAGCAAAGAAGAGAGAGAGAGAGAGAGAGAGAGAGAGAGAGAGAGAGAGAGATGTGAAAACAACTGTTTGTAACTGCTATGATGTAAGCGACAACTTTCAAGATTTCAGACGTTCCGCAACATAAAAGTATGGTTTATATTCATAAATAGATAAAAAAATAGTAAGTGGCATACTAGGAATGGATAGTTAAGATTAGAAGTGAGAGGTCTGAGATAATGGGCTGTAAAAAGAACATCATATTATGAGTTAAACTCACCAATCCTCTGTCCTGTCCCTCTTCATATCATATCTTTTTACTCCTTGTATGAACCAATCTTCCAATGCAACACAATTTATAAAATTGTTATGAAAATCTTCTTTTTATATTTATTATAGCTGCACTTTTAAACACAGACTCGTGATAAATGTCATGGAATAATCAGTCTTATTCCCAGTTCGAACAAATCTGTGTGCACATTAATAAAGGGAGGAGGGGGAATAAAGCAGATTTGCAACATGCCGCAGAGTTAGGTGATGATTAGAAATTTTTCATGCACAAACACAATTACTGCTGAACAAGTTCGACACACGCAACGTTCAGCTGGAGGCCAAAGAGAACACGCTGACAAAACACTCCGTTACATTGCTCGGTAGGGGTAAAGAAGATCAGTCAGGGGAAGGGTGGATTGGTTTGTATAAACAAACCACTCGAGCAGACAGACAGATAGACAGATTAATCAGGCATACAGAAAGACAGACAAATGGACAAACAGTCAGACAGATGGAGACACAGAGATAGACAGATGGACATCTCCACACAGTATGTGGCAATATGTTTATAATTAATAAACCATTGTGTGTGGTGCTGTTATAGGACAATAATCAACAGCAATGCAGTCTAATGAAGCAAAGTTACTGTTACATCAATTTTATCTTCATAACACCATGTACTGTATGCCATCAAGTTACATTTGCTGTTTATTTATAGATACATTCAGTGTATCTTAAAACATTTCTTGGCACGGGTAATACACAAAATAAATATGATGCAGGCATTCCAAAATGTGCACAAAACCAGAAGTACTGCCGAAGATTAATTTATGCAAATTTATGTGAAGTGTGTGAAAATCAGATGATGTTCTTCTTTCAAACCGTTGTCCTGTGTGAACTCTACTCTGATTAAAGAGTGTTTGATGGCACTTTACGTCTCCTTTGCAGAATCTGTTCTAGTTCTCTTGCCTCCAGTAGCGTGGCTAGACATAAAGCTCGACTCAGGCACAGGAGGCTGTTGTGTGGTTGAAATGTGCTACAGTATATAAATGTGCTTCCTTTGTTTAGTCCACTATTATTCTCACTGCCATACAGTACTGCTGCTGCTCACACTGCAAATATCATTTCAAACAAACTATCATTTCATGAAGTGAGTCACTCATGAAACAACTCGTGAGCCTATTATGTGTAAAAACCCAAGCAGGAGATCAGCAGTTTCTGAAATAATTACACCAGCCCACCTGCCGCCAACAACCAAGCCATGGTTAAAGTCAGACAGACCATTTTTCTCCATTCTAATGTTTGATGTACCATCAGCTGAAGCTCCTGACCAGTCTCTACAGGGTTTTATAAACTGTGCTGCTGCTGCTGCTGCCACATGATTGGCTGATTAGAGAGCTGCAGAAATGAGCAGGTGTTCCTATTAAAGTGGGCAGTGAGTGTACATATCTAATCTAAAAATAAACAAGTTTTTTTCCCAGCTGTTTGTGAAATCCTTTCATGTCCCTTCAGCAAGTCCAAACTGAGTCGGTTCATATTCTTGAGCATTAAACTATATAATCTAATTTTCATTTTGGCAAAGCGCTCAATCACAAGACTGTGAATCAAATCACAAAGTTCCTCCTCCTCAACTGAAGCGAAATCTGATTAAATGCAGCCCCCACAAATTCATATCATCATTCAGGCTTTTATATCTGACAGACCTGCAGGTAAGTGAGATAAGCAAGCTCGCTTGTTTATCACCAACTACACCCAGGTGCTACCCCTCTCTCTCCCTCCATACTGCTTTCATATCTCTGACTTGTCTGAAGGATTTTATGATGTCCAACTACAGGAGTCAGTCATGTTTGATCATCAGTTTTATTTAATACAGTGGAACCTTGGCTTGCGGTTTCTGAGTGTTCCGCAAGATGAGCAAAGATTTTTGATAAATTTTGACTTGAAAAACGAGCAAATCTTGGTTTACGAGTACCGAGTATCATGTATCACGCATGCGCTTCTTATTCTGACGTCGAGCGTCACGTGATCACAACTTTTTTTCTCTCTTGCGCTGCGTCATTTTGGGTAATCGTCTCCCCTGCTGGCTTTTAGTGCGCGTCTCTTACTGGCTAAAAATTGAATTGAATTGAATAACACATGTGTGCGCGCATGTAAAAAAAATTTTTTAGATCCATTTAAAGATCCATTTTCTCCTTCTCTATTTCAGCTTGTCGTTATGTGTGTGCACGACGTAATTTGACACCATGCCCCTTCATACACACACACATACACACACACACACACACACACTCTCGCCTTTACACCACCCCCACTCTCGGCTTCACACTTCACACACACACACACACACACACACACACACTCACACACACACTCTCTCTCTCTCTCGCCTTTACACCACCCCCACTCTCGGCTTCACACACACACACACACTCTCTGCTCTACACAGAAACACTGCTCTTTCGCGATTCTTTTCAAAGGTAAAGTGCAGGTTCATTTGTTTGCTTGTTTTACTTTACAGCAGTGATTCTGTAAGTATGCGCTCACATGAGTGTCATTAGTGATGTTCCTTGCTAATTTTTCCGACAAAACAGTCTTTCTGTTAGTGTGTGTGTGTGTGTGTGTGTGTGTGTGTGTGTGTGTGTGAAATTCAAATAAGAGGTGAGAAAGTTTACTGTGTAAGATGAGAAGAGGGAGATGGGAGGGGCTGAATGTAAGAGTCTCCTCTTACTTTAGCTTCACACACATACAGTACACACACACACACACACACACACACACAGCGCCTGTGCGCACATATTGTACGGAAACACTTATCTGTCGGGATTTATTTTTAAAAAAATTTTAAGGTAAATTGCAGATTAATTTGTTTTCACACTTTTTTTCTATATTTTTACATAATATTTTGTATTGATGATTTTTATGTATTTATTTTTTTTGAGTTTCCATTATTTCTTATGTGAAATTTTGCTTTGCTTTGGTGTGAGTGTTTTGGAATACGAGCCCGCTTCCGGAACGAACTATGCTTGTAATCCAAGGTTCCACTGTAACTTCCTTTAGTCCTGTCACGCTATCACACCTACAGTATAATTAATTCAAGCTGAATTCAGTTTTAAGATCAGCATTCTACTTTCTGTTGGATTAAAATAAACATTTACAACATGTTTTGACCCCTATTGTCTCTGAGGATTCCTATAGGACACGTTAATCGCTCATGCTCTTTGATGTATTAGTGGATGTAAGTAATCAGGGTGTTTGGCTTAGGACATAACAATCTTCTTTTTTGCGAATAAGCTAGATAACATTCAGACACCATCACGTGTGTGTGTATGTTTCTCTCCCAGGGTGCCACTGTGTCAAAGCCGATCAGCAGGCGGATTGAAATTCAGTAGACAGATCAAGTGGTTAACTCATTATTATTTTAAACATGACATGGCCTTACTTCAGTTATAGCTGCCATCAATGGGCATTCTTTCATTAACCTCTCTTTCTTCTCTTCCTTTAAGTTAAAAAGACAAACTCACTGTAACTGAACCGATTTGGGGAAGAAAAATACACCAATATGCGGAACTATGTGCTCTTTTTTTTATTTAGCTCTACAATAGAGTTCAGTGGAAGAATACTGGCACTCACACACACACACACACATACATACAGAAGCACTTTGTGCTCGGGGGTGCTCGGGGGTGAGGGTGAGGGAGGTGCAGAAAACGCAGCCTCCACGCTTGGATGAAGCAACATCCTCGGTGGGGTGCGGCGCGGTGCTGTGTGAGAAAGCCAGGGAGGCTGTTCAGCCAGGGAGCTTCTTTGCTGGAACTTTCGATGCACCTGAGCTTCCTTGGAGCGGTATGAATTTAGGGGGAGAGGACACGGGCATAAGTCCGTTGTCCTGCAAGTCCTACTCGCCATATGAAGCAGCTGCGAGCTTTTTATAGCAAGCAGGTGACTGCAGGAGGGTAGCTGATTATTCGCTGCCAGTCACGGTAAATTTTGGCGCCCCAGCAAGGTGGTGTAGCTGTCCATGGTGTTGAATGCGCACTGTGTCTTCCCTTAGAGCGAAAACTGGCTTTAAGCCCGCCGTCACACAAAATTACCGCTTGTCATGTTCCAAGGAAACCGCTTTGCGTAAACTCCTTTATCCTGAAGACACAATGTGTAGCATAAGCTGTGCACGTCTCTGTCAATAAGCTGTTACTATAGCAACCATAACAGAGTGAGCATATTAATATAAACCTGGCACACAACTGCCAAACTCTGCTGTTACAGAGAATTAATCAGCACCTTCTGACCAATCAGGATGTGGAACCCGTTTCTGCATGAATTGCATTGTTTAGTCTAGTTTGTTAATTCATTTTGTTTTTCCTAATTTGTGTATACATAAATTGTAAATTTTGCATATACTGTACAGTTTGGGAATATTAGCTTTCATGTGACATGTTCCCTTTATGTTTCAATAAATATTTGAGTTTTAATCCTTGTTATTAATTATAAAGGGTTTCACATTTCAGCTGAGTAAGAACAGTAAGTTTGGTTGGTGTTTTCGTGCCACTGCACAGCTCACAGCCCTACGTGATGCTTTCCTCTGGTCATTAACCTCGGTTTTAAAGGTTGATGTTTTGTTGTGTGTTTGCTGACAGCTTTTCAGCTGTGATTAGACTGCACGTCACTCAGATTCACCCTGAAATCCGCCCCTGCTCCTCCACTGTGCTGTGATGGGGAGAATATAAGCCATCCTGACCTTTCCACAGAGCTAGACAACACCTTCCTGTCAGAAAGTTATGAGAGTTATTGCATTAGGATACACTTTATACAGCTCGGAATCTTCATAGAACTTTTTTCACACATACAGTACTCACCTGGCAGGTTCTGGGTTTTATTTATAGGAACAAAATATAAATGTGTGATAATTGATATGTTTTTGGCTGTTTTTCTAAGGATACACATATTGAGGTTTAATAACAGGCATTTAATTATCTAACAAAACCTTTAAAGAAACTTTGAACAACCCCACCACCTTCTTTAAAACTGTACCCAGTAGGAGGAAGCTACAGTAAATGTTAAACAACAAAACAAGTTCTAAGTATTAAAAAGAAAATACTGTCTAAGCATTTGAAAAAAAAATCAAAAATTTTTCACAAGTTAACACGTAACTCTGTGTGTGTGTGTGTGTGTGTGTGTGTGTGTGTGTGTGTGTGTGTGTTAATGCCCCAGCTGAAATTTAGCCCCTCAGATTAAGCATTTTTTTAAACCTTAATTTCCCTCTGTTTTACTCCTTCACCAAATGTCCCATTTTATTGTTTATGTAAATGAGCTACTGCTGACTCACACGCCTTCAGAAAACTGCAGAGCAGAACAACAAGCCAGGGAAAGGGTCTCTCTTCTTATATGAGGTCAGATTGTTTAAACCGCAGTGGTCCAAGTCAAAAAGCAGGGAATTTATTTAATATTTTCTGTTATTTTTTGTTTGTACATGCACAAGTGAGTGGAGACATCTAAATGTCTCCACATGACTTAAAAGGTCTCATTTAATGGAGTTCTCTGCCTCTCTGGAGAAACCCTTAAAACTTATTTGGACGGAAACCTATATTTGGTAACTTATAACTTAATTGTGCCTTTAGGTTAATCTACATTTTAAAAAATTATATTTTTATATACAGGCTGTCCCATCCATACGAACAAGTTCTGTTCCTGGAGCACGTTCATAAGTCGGATTTGTTCATAAATCTGACAAAGTGAGTCTTACACGCCTTTGACACGAATATACCAATCAACTTGACTAAATCTGTCCCCTTTCCCAATCCAAAAACCGTAACTGCGCCTAAGAAATTGAATGTAAGTAAAATATTGTCTCTACGTTCCTCTCCTAAATCATGAGAGGAATCCTGGACGCTATTTTGTCTCAGAGCAAATTTTCCAATAAGAAATAATGGAAACTCCAATGATTCATTCCACAACCCACAAATATTCATATAAAAATTATAATAGAAAATATAAAGTAAAAGTAAAATGAATTAACATGCACTTTACCTTTGAAATTAATCATCCCTAATAGGATAGGGGGAGGGGGGTGTTATTGTGTAGGGCTTTCACACATACACACATGCACACACACACACGCACAGATGTTGACTTTACTTAGACTGCAAACTTAGTTATTCGCAATGCCAGGTTTTACTGGTATATGAAATATAACAGTGTTGTCTCTGCACCTTTAAATTGTGAGGGGAATCCCATTCTGTCAGCTGTTTTCCACTTTCTTTGACTGTGAGTTCTGTTTTGTTGAGAATTTTCCGAAATAAGAATTATTCACCATCAGGACAGCTTTATAGGACAGCCATTTTATCATCATGCTTCCGGACTGATTCATTGAAACCTGTGAGGCAGACTAATTTCTCCTGCATCCCCACACACACACACATACAATATACCTGAATGTAGACATTTTACATATTCACTTACACAACAAAAATATTGTATATCATTGTAAATAGTGGCATTTGGTATACTGCAGAGTGTATTTTCTGTACAATACATGTGAGCTACATCCACGATTTGTTCGCATCTACGAACAGTTCGTTGAACTGTGGCATATTTGTATTTGTGGATATTTGTCAGGGACTACCTGTACATTTTTGGAGAAAAAACTATTGCCCTAGATAGGTGAAGAACTATATATGGTACCTTCAATGACTTTGCTTTGCAACATAAAAATGACAACAATGATTTTAAAAAAAATTTATTTTACAAAAGTAAAAAAAAAAACATCTTGAAAAAAAGTCCTGTTGGAGTGTCCTATAAAGGGTTCTATGTAGAACCAACGTTTTTCCATTAAAAGCTCTTATGTAGAACCCTGAACCCTCCAACAAAATGTTTCCCCATTCAGCAAGGACATATTAGTAGGACGAGAACACTGAAATATAATACTGAAATATCTATGTTTTTATTTAAATGTTAAAAGATCTTCAATGTTGAATCCTACAGTATAACAACTTCCTTTTTTAGAAAAGGTTCTAAGTAAACAATTACACAAAGCTAGAACCATCTAATCCATCATTATTTATCATCTATCAGTCCTTTTCATTATACAATCCTATAGACATGTTTGATTGCACTACGAAGAAGGACCTGGCCTCAGCTGATGCTGACAGCTGATCTCTGAGGACTTGTGACTGCAATCGCTCGATAATTCAGGACTGGAATTTCCTACCTGGGCTTCCAATAATGAACTGGACTCCATATAAACTTAGATATCAACTTTTATACTGAACTTCAACACACAGTATGACTGCAGATCAATCACTGTTGAGTCCGGTTCCTCTCAAGGTTTCTTCCTATTGCCATCTCAGGTAGTTTTTCTTGCCACCTTCGCCCTTGGCTTGCTAATCAAGGACAGTCTAATCATTTTAATCATACACATTCACATTCATACAAACTTTCATAATTTCTTGTGTAAAGCTGCTTCATTTATAATACAAATTAAATTGAATTAATTGAATTCAATGTGTGGCACCCTGTCCAGGGTGTACCCCGCCTTGTGCCCGAAAGCCTCCTGGGATAGGCTCCAGGCCCCCCGCGACCCTGATCAAGGATAAAGCGGTATAGAAGATGAATGAAGATATATATATATATATATATACAGTTCATTCATGACTTCTGATGATGGCAACACATTTTTTCGTTTTAAATAATATATGTTGGCATATTCACGAATCAGGACATTTGCATAGTTACCACTATCAGATAGCCTACTATCAGGAAGTTAAATTAATTTCAAGACCATTTAAACCGAGGCATTGCCATGTCTTTCAGTATTTTGTAATGAATCTTTTTTCAAAAGAAAACTGAAAACACAAAATAACCAGAACTCCGCCGTCTACGCGAGAATGGACGGGATTCTGGAAACTAAAAGAAAAAACTAAAGATGCTCTCGGCATAAGCCTTTCCTGAGGATTTACTGGAAGAGAGAGAGTTGAGTTTGTGCTTTGTGCACTTTAACCCGAGAGCGCGCGCTAAACTGCTGCGTGTCGCTCTCCCTCACTCTCTCACCGGTGTCTTAGACAGACAGAGGCTTGGGCTTTGCCTGTGTCGTCTCCAGCGCGCTTTGTCTTTGGCCCTGACACCTTTTACTGGTGCGACCGAATGATCACACGAAGTGTCGCGGTATCACCACCCGGCCTGTTCTGAACAGTTTATGCGAGGCTCTGCCCCTCGCGCGAGCCGCGTCGTTACATACATATCCACACATACTTTAACAATGTACACTTATCATGAATTGCATTTTATATGAATGTTACATATGAGACGCGCGCACAAACACATACTTATATAATACATTCACATACAAACACATACTATATACACATAAAAACATAATATATTCAGTAAATTTGTGAATTACACTCAAAGTAA
>JAQMYL010000005.1:24464775-24474776 GCA_030014365.1 Clarias pachynema | reverse complement strand
CCTATTTATAACCTCCAGGTGCACCTCATCGGTTGACGTCACCTGACCGAGGTTATACATGCCAAAATATTTGGCGTGTTTGACACACACGTGCTTCACAACCGGTCACGAGGAATCGTTCCCATAGCGCTTTCGCGCAGCATCGAGTGTAGCTTTTGAAAGGGAACTACATTGGTCCTCAACATCATGGAAAGGAAAACCATGACATCATTAACCTCTGGAAGGCATTCTATCAATGGAACTATATGTGTTCACATGGATCCTGATGTTCCACTAATAAGGGAAATAATGGCCCAGAATAAAAAACAAATGCATCATGTAAAAACCTGATCCGGCCTGATCTGAATGAAATTTCAGGGGCAATGAGAGGAACAGCGTAAACCTTTTGTAGACCATTTAATTGGTAAATATTATCCATGTAAACACTTGATATGTGTCATTTTTCTCTTGTTAGAATAAATATATTCATTCCGCACATCTTTGCCCCACATAGGGTGATATGTTTCCAGGAGGAAATTTAGCTTCCATTCCTCATCTCTGTAAGAACAAATTTTTTTCATTACTCCATCACCTGCAATCAGATTAAAACAAAACAAACATATGGAATGTAATTTAAATTCAGTTGCACATAGCCTGAAAACAGCAATATTCTATATTACCTAAAGCTTTCGAAAATATATTTACCCTTGTCTTTTTTACATGTTAAAAGGTCTAGCCCATTGTTACGCCTGCTGATGCCAAACAGAACTGCAAGGCAATTTCTACTTTATCTCACAGTATACTCTGCAAAAGTCTTGACCCCCCATAATTTTTTGTATGGAGTTTAAAGAAATGATGTTGATTAAATAAAAAAAAAAATGTAAACAAATATTTTGTGCCAAAAGATACAATTTAAAACTGGTTGTTTATGTAACAACCTCATTTCCCCTCTCGTCTGTTGCAACCACTCAGCATTCAGCATCATCAGTATACTAATCACCAGCCTGATCATCTGCACCTGTTATCTACACTTGTTTCTCACTAGGTTAGATTGTGAGTGTTTTTGTATGCTTGAATGATTCATAGGTCAGTGTATGGATTAAAAAGAAATAAAATAAAATGCTGAAACTGGTCATGTACATGTACTGGACTGGAGAAAAAGTACATAGAGAACATGGAGAGTACATGGAGATCTATTTCTCATGGCTCTTTGGAAGATAAATATTAAGAAAAGCATGGCCTAAGACTTTTGCACAGTACTGTATGTACTGTACTTTCTAACTTACTTGTATCTACTGTACCAACTGTATGTACTGTACTAACTTGTATCTACTGTGGCATCTAGCTGTTGACTATTTGATGATTATTTCTTAATACAGTTAACAGAAAATTAGCAAAAAGGCCAGCAGTGTTGGTAGATAGAATAATCAGCAATCAATTACCAATTAATTCCCAATCTCGATGATATATTTTTGTGACAGAAGTGTTAATCATTTTGGCTCTCGTTGCCTGGGTCTATCTGAAAGCAGGGAGAAGACCCCTCACAGCCCAATATTAAAGAGATATCACCTCAATAATTATCTTTTCACTTTCAGGAGAAATGGTTCCAGGAGAATATGTGGCTTCATTAAAGGTTCCACTTTATTATGAACAGATTTGACTTTTATGTCAACATGTATAGTATCCTGTCACATACACTGATGGATGGATGAAGCTTTCTGAAAAAAAAAAAAAAAAAAAACTCCCTCTCCATGTATACTGTATACTGCCTCAGGGACGTGTGTTTAATCCAGTCTCGGTCTATGGTACCTGTGGAGAGTCCATACCTCCCCAAGGATAGAGCCACATTTGTTTGAAGGTTGTTCCTCTACACACACTCATCATAAAACGATAACTGTAGCTGTACTTGCATTCTGAGCTGGACACTGGGATCAAGAAAGCAACTCTCTGTTCAGTGTAGCTTGCCACCTTGTCCAACAAACAATTAAAATAAATAATAAAAACTGGGCTCTAGTAGTCAGGTAGCCAGCAATCTAGAAGGTTGTAGTGGTGTCCATCTACATTGACTTCACCAACGACATGGCGCTCATTGTACTTCCACATGTATGTCAAGGTGAGAGTGGACCCTCTATAGAAGATTTACTTTGGTATTGGGTTCAGTAATAAACCTTCTTCATGTCTGAGATCGGTCACTTTGACCTGCCTCCAAAGTCATGTGTGAACTTAAAGCAAATGGTCTGTAGTCACTGAAACTTCTCAGACATGCTTGTTTTTAGAAATAGAACTGGACAAGATTCCATTTTTTTTCCAGCATGTACTGTAGATACCTCACTATTCATCATCAAATCATAATAATCAAATATCCTCAGACTAATTCCTGTCTGTGACGTACTGTAGAGGTGGTGTATCTTCTGGGTCTATAATGGGATGCACTCGGAAGCTAAGGGTGGAGAACAGGGGCATTAGCGCCTTGGGTTTGGAGCTCTGAAGTGGGACAGTTGAAGACCAAGTTTTGGAGTGGTTGAAGAACTGGTTCAGCTCATTGGTCCAGTCAGTACTTCCCTCAGATAGCTCATCGCTTTTTAAGAAGCCAGTGATCAGTTTTACAACACTCCACACATCCCTTGTATTCTTCTACTGCAGCTTCATTTAAAGATTTTTTTTCTCACAATCCCACAATTCTCCTCACTCATTATAACCACGGTGAGCAGAAAAGCATCTCAGAATGCACAATACAGTAAATTAATACATTTTGAGGCAGATGGACTATAACAATCACAACCGCTTTCACTTCAGTCAGCCAAGAACAATTTACATCTCTGTTGAGAATTGCTGAGTGATTGATCAATGTGATGCCAAACTGGTGGCAGTAATCTTTAGAAATGTGTTTCCTACACTAGCCTTGCACATCCAGGGCAAAATTTAACACCATACTTGTTTTGGGTGACTGATTATATTCAGAAGAAGAAAGTGTTTATATTGTTCAGGCTATTCCTTTAATCGCAGTTCATAAGTTTAGAAGAGCATGTCATTATATGGAGGCTGAATGTGAGCTCAGATACATGTGTGTGTGTATGAGGATAGAAGTTTGTGTTCGTGTGTGTGTGTGTGTGTGTGTGTGTGTGTGTGTGTGTGTGTGTAATGGGAGCAATTTATGAGCCGTGTGCTTTAGGGTGTGTGTGCATTTGCTCAAGCATTATCAGCTCTATAAATTACACACACTGCAACGAGCCTGGCAAAGTGCTCTGCTCCATCATACTTAGCTGCTCTCCCCTTATCTGTGCTGCCTCATGTCCCCAGAGTCCACATTCTCTCTGTTTCTCTCTTTATCTGTCTCTCTGTCTCTCTCTCACACTTGTTCCCGAGGGACAAATGTGTCCTCGTCACTCCATTTGGACTCAGAGAGAAACGCTGTTTAGGCTGACACGGGACTTTCCATCCATATCAGCACCTGCTGCTTTGAGCCAACACACACACACACACACACACACACACACACACACACACGTTCCAGCATGGAGATGAAGTTGTAAACTTTTCAGGACAAAAGAAAGTTCTTTGTGGTTTCAAGGCCACTTTTTATACCAGAGAAAATTATGCTCCATGATGTCAACGATTAATTAAATCTAAGTAGGATACTCATTTTTGGTATCAGTATCAGAGTATGCATCTATAAGTCATCCCCCTGCCAAAAAAAGAAACTGATAAATAATTGGAGAAACGCCGACAGTTGTGAAGTCTCTATGCCTTTAAATTGTGCGTATAGAAATGACTTATGTCAATTCAAGTCAAAACTCAGCATGCAGTTGCTAAGCAACAGTGCTCCCTCGACCTCAAACATTCAAGACAGTAAGCGTATCGTGTTCTTCGACTCGCTGTGATGATCTCAGCATGAGCGTAACTTCATTACAGAAGCTACACGACATGTCTCATCATTTCTTACAATAATGACTTTCAGATTGACTTGAAATTTAAAGTGTGAGATCAGAAAGTTTTAAAAATAGGCCACCTTTTTTTAAAATCCACACAGGCACTTTCCTTCTGTTAATTGAAATTCCTGAAGTGTTTTGCCTCAGACACATCGTTCTCAACAGCTGCATGCACACGATTGCACCGTTCAGTGTGAAATTCATTAATTTTCAACTCGCGCCTCGTCGAGATGAACCCGTGAAAACCAGGTAGCACCTTTCCACCGTTGCTTTGGCAAGATGCTGCGAGACGCTGCCTCTCTCGATACGGCAACAATGTGGCGTACACAGCTGTCCTCTGTCATCAGAGTGAGTGAAGAAAAAAAAAAAAAAGATTTCACCCAAAACCTTACCTAAAGCATTGAGAAGACTGAGTATGCCTTTTTTTTTTTCTGAAATGCTCGTTCATGATCGTTTGAGTGTTTTCACTGTTGCACAGCTCATTCCTTTTTTATTACAGCAGGTTTGTATTAAAAAATATATTTTTTTTATAAATATATACATGTATTATATTGTGCTTGTTGTGATACATTATTGTTTCCTTGGTAGCCGCTCACTGACAGAGGATGTTTAACTTAAATAGATTAAAGATCACAGGTAATTTGGTTTAAAAAAAATATTGTGAAGAAGCTGTGGTGTTGTTTAATAAATAATTGAATTACAGTAAGACACCAATATGTGATTGTGCAAGTTAGATCACATGTCTGGTATACATTGTCACGTGCAGCACAAGCCCAGGATGACCGGAAGCATGCATAAAAGCAGTAAAAAGTGATGAAGCTTGTACTGCTAAAAAAAATGGCAAACGTTAAAGATAGAGACAGAAGTGAAAATAATGAAGAGAATGGAGCGAGGTAAAAATATGGCAGACATTGCTTGTTCATTTAACACAAATTGTTTAACCATCGGGTTAACAGAACACTGTACTATAATATATTGTGTAGAGTACCTAGTACCTAGACAATGTTTGTTGGACTTGAACTTGGAATGGATCTCGGAATGGAACTCGTGCTTATGTAGGGAACTTACTGCTCCCTTTCAAAAGCTACACTCGATGCTGCGTGAAAACGCAATGGGAAAAGGGTTTTCTTTGACCGGTTGTTGAAGCATGTGTGTCAAACACGGCAAAAACTTGGCTTATATAACCTCGGTCAGGTGATGTCATCTGATCAGGTACACCTGGAGGTTATACTGTAAATAGGTATAAACCGGAAACCTCAGGTCTTTTGTCTTCAAGGACTGTTTTGTGTGCATGTGTGTGTGTCTAGCGATACTGAAACGCTACTGTTAAAACAGAAAGCGAAAATAAAATGGCCGAATTGAGGAAGTAATGTTTACCTCCGTGTGAGAGACTTCTCTCCGATGATGATGGCCATGCTTTTTGTTTTGAGTGTTTGGGCGAAGAGCAAGCTATCCTCGGGCTCGAGGGACAGTGCGAGCACTGTGAAAAAAAATGTATAAAAAATGGCGAGGTGCGTCCAATTCTAGACCATTGCGGTTGGAACCACTATCTCAGAACATACAACTTCAAAATGTTGACGGGCAAGATGATTGGATGTAGAAAACAATCAGAAGATCGAAGGACGCATATTTTCACATAGGAATATTGCCACAACACAGGAGGTTCCTGAGGTTCGCTTTCGGGGGCGAAGCTTACCTGTATCGGGTCCTTCCATTTGGCCTAGCAACCCGCAAATATATAAGAAACACGGATGCAGCTCTGGTTCCTATACGGTTCCAGGGCATCCGTAATTTGAATTACATACACGACTGACTCAGTCTTGGGAGCTAACGCTTCGACATCGGCATGTCGTCCTAGCTCATCTTAAATCTCTAGGGTTGAGACTCAACACCCAGAAAAGCGTTGTCTCTCGCGCTCACAGGACAACGTTCTTGGGGGTCGTATGAGATTCGATCAGAATACAGGCACAACTGTCTCCTGTATGTATCGAATCCATTTTTTTGGTACCCTAATGAACATCAAGCTAGGCCAGAAAGTGACTGTTCGTTACTTTCAGAAAATTCTAGGTCTCATGGCAGGTGTATCCATGGTGATACTCTTGGGCCTTCTGCATATGGGACCCTTTTCTGTTGTGGCTGAGAGCCAGGGATTTCATCCAATCCCCTGAGGCAAACAGGGTACGCGCCAGGGGCTTCCTACCCTTTCTATGTCGTTCAGACCCCGGTTCTGACTTTGGGTCCCACTCTAGGTCTCTGTTGTCATCACAGGATGCTAACGACAGAAGTTTTCCTTTGGGTTGGGGTGCGGTCTTATATGGCCGCCCAGCTCAAAGGATCTGGAGAGGTCATCTTCTCGCATGGCACACCAATTGCCTCGAAATGATGGCTTTTATTTCTGGCCCTGAAATACTTCCTCCAGTTGAGAGGCTACCATGTCCTAGTGCGGGTGGACAACACTATGATAGTCTCTTATATATAGATTCCCACGGCATGCGAGCTATCACAGCAAATTGCTTTGGGCAAAGGACAAGTTCTTGTCCCTCAGGGTGATCTACATTCCGGGGCATATGGACGTAAAAAAAAAAAAAGGATAGAGGGGAGCAGACTTGCTGTCCAGACAAGCTGCCACACATGGGAGTGGAAACCCCATCCCGAAGTGGTCATTCATTCCATGAGGGAATTTAGCTAGCAGAGGTCGACGTCTTTGTGTCACAGGATACGACATGAGGCCCCTTTTTAATACATTCTGAATCCCAGCTCCCATGGGCTGGACGCTATGGCCCACACATGGCCTAGACTGCGTCTTATGGAATAAAACTGCTCCCTGGAGTCCTATCTAGAGTCTGTCCACAGGGATTCTGCCTCTTACTAATAGCGCCCTGTTGGCCGACCAGAGTATAGTTCTCAAGTCTAATAGCCCTCCTCAACGGCTCAAATCGGCTCGAGAGTGTCCCTTGATCCCAGACGCAGGGAATAAAAATTCTTTTTATCACGAGACCCGAGCTTTGGGACCTTACGTTTGTCCCCTGAATGGGGCTAATGTGCTAGGGCTCACTCTACTAGAAGAACTTATGCCCCCAGTTGGAATGGTTTTTGAAAATTGGTGTAGGGCAAACCATGTAGACCCAGTCCACTGCCAGATTGTTTCAGTGCTGGAGTTTCTGCAGGAGAAACTGTCCTCAGGCATATGTCCTAGCACTCTCAGAACGTATGTGGCCGCCATTTCGGCTTACCATGTTCTGATTGAGCGGGTTTCCGTGGAAGTCACCCGTTAGTTGAAACCCGTTTTTTTATTCGTGGATCTAAACAGTTGAGGCCGCCCACTAGAACAACAGTCCCTTTATGGGACCTAGCTATTGTGTTCGAAGGTTTGGCTGAGTCCCCTTTCGAACCTCTAGAAGCTGTGCCTGTTAGGCTTTTAACCCTTAAGATGTTTTTTAATTTTTTTTCTAATAGCCATTACTTCTCTATGGAGAATTGGGGATTTGCAGGCTCTGTCAACCTCGTCATCCTGCCTAGACTTTGCCCCTGAGCCCCTGAGCTGGTCAAAATTATCCTCCAAAAATTCCATTCTTGACGATGCAACCAGTTGTTCCCGAAGCCTTCTGTTCTCCGCCATTTAATGCCCCGGAGCAGGAAATACTTCACTTACTGTGTCCAGTACGTGCTCTACATATTTACGTCCACTGCACTAGCCAGTGGCGCAAATTGGAGCAGCCCTTTACAGTATATGTCATGGGGGGACCGCAACCAGGCGGGGCGTCTCCCGCTAGACAAACCAGGTCTGGATGTCCATGCTCACGGGTCCTAGAGTCAGCATCCCACAATCAGATCTGGACCTCTTTGATGATTGTGCGCACACGCTACACAACCCTGGGGTCCAGACACTTCCAGTGCGGCGGTGTTGGTATTCTCGTTCCCATAGCGTTTTCACTCAGCATCAAGTGTAGCTTTTGAAAGGGAACGTCTCGGGTTACTTTGATGTAAGGATGCTGCGCTCCAAAGCCCCACTGTACGCGTGACTGGATGTCCTTTCAGACAAAATTGACCTGAGGAAGTTTCCAGTTTAGACCTATTTACAGTATAACCTCCAGGTGTACCTGATCAGATGATGTCACCTGACCGAGGCTATATAAGCCAAGTTTTTGGCGTGTTTGACACACACGCTTCAACAACCGATCAAAGAACACCCTTTTCCCATAGCGTTTTCACGCAGCATCTTGTTCCCGCTTTTTCAGGGAACAGAGTTACAGCAAAGTAACCCGAGACGTTTTGGTAAAGTGCTTTGTAGAAAGAGGATTAAAACGCTTAGGAATGTAAAGTTACAAGAAAATAATTAGTTTGTATGTCAAGCTTGCATCATGTAATTATCAGACCCTGTTGTGTTACTTCTCTTTATAGTATTAAAGAACCTTTCTCTTATAATCTTCAAGCTAATGTTAGTCATAAAACACACTTCAACAGAAAGTGAACTAGCTAAATAAGATTAGCTAGCTGGCTAGGACCAAAGGAATAACTGTGAGAGAAATCCACTCTGATCTCTTATTGGTCCATTGCTCGACTGCAAATCTTCACATGTAATTTTATTTTATTTTATTTTTTGTACACGGGTGCATTCTCAGAGTAATAAATCTATCTTTCATTAACATATAATACATACAGTAACCACTACGTAGAAAGTGTTATACATTAATTTGTAATGGTGTCTGATGTTTTTCAAACAGTGTAATAGTCTGGTCACAGTGCAAAGCGTTCTACCGTCAAGTTCTACATGTGTATGTATGGTATACGCTATTAGGATTCAACAATTCATCTAATTAAGTTTGAATATTTCATGAATCTGCAGCTGCATTAGAATCCGAAGATAAAGCGTTTGATGTAAACCATTACACCGAATCCCTTCCGGAAGTGAAAAATACCTCAAATGTTTTTATTCAGCACAGGAAAAGAAAAGCAAGAAAGAAAGGGTGTTAAAAATAGCTGCTCGTCAATTCTCAGGCTTTCAGCTTGAAGAGAGAGCAGAAAAGAGAATAAATGAATGTAGTTATGGATGAATAATTGAAGATAGATCTGCCTTTGCAAGCCAGAGAAGCAATCTAACATGAAACAGAGGCGGATGGTTTCCAGAAGCACAGCAATACATTCAGGTAACGAGAAGCGTCTAACGACTCTGACAGCTTTGGAGAAAGAGGGTGAAATGCAAGAAAAGTGTGCGAGGTGAAGATCCAAGCAGAGACAGGAGACAAAAGTTAGTCTGTGCTTTACAGGTGGATGAGCAAACAGAATGTGTGCATTTGTATTGATCATCAGGTTCTCTCGAGGTTCTCTCCATTGACACGAGGCTCCTCCTCCAAATTCAAATTTCTAATTTTATTTGTCACATACACAGTCATACACAGTACGATATGCAGTGAAATGCTTATTTGACCGCCTGTGACCTTAAAAATTTAAAAACAATTAACAAGAAATAAGAAAGAGAAATAAATAGCTGAAACTATAAGAAAGTAGAACAAAATATAAAAATTTTCAAAAAATGTATAAGAAATATAAAACCTATCTGTACAAAAGACAAAATAGCAAATTTAAATGGAAATAAAAATGGAAATAAATGGAAATGTCCAGAAAGTGTGCAAATGTGCATGTATGTGCAAATGTGCAGTGTCCATGATTGTCCAGTCTACAGTGTACTGGGGTATGTGCATCTGTGCATGAGTGAACAGATGAATAATTTCCATAAGTGTCCAAATTCTTCTTCACTGGTTTTATTACGCACCAAAAACTTTCTCCACCGATTCTCTATGGAGGTCACTGAGGAAAGATCTCAATGCTATATTGTCCAATTTTACCTGGCCTCTGGAAGCCCCAGCCCCCTTACCCTTACCCCGTCTCACATTGGTACTCTTGTGCCTCATCTCAGTTGTACCTTGTCTTAGCCATTAAAACCATTATTGATATGGCGTCCTCACTTTCTGTCACAGAAATGAAGAACATGTTGAGTTTCACTAAATTTTGAAATTTACATTTAGGCATTTGGCAGACGCTCTTATCCAGAGCGACTTACATTTTCATCTCATTATACATCTGAGCAGTTGA
>JAQMYL010000005.1:24435479-24449723 GCA_030014365.1 Clarias pachynema | reverse complement strand
TCCCAGTGGAAAACCCCCCAAAAGTGAGCTGAACTGAACCGTGTCGTGCCGTACTATGCAGTGGAAAAGCGCCATTATAATGTCATGCTAGCAACATGCTAATCGCACTAGCATCATGTTAGTAACATGATAATCATGTTAGCATTATGCAAGCAACATGCTAATCACATTGGAATCATGCTAGCAACATGCTAATCACACTAGCATCATGTTAGTGACATGCTAATGATGTTGATAGCGACCTGCTAATATAGTTAGCATAATGCTAGCAACATGCTAATCATGCTGCCGTTACCAGCACTTTAAATGTTACTTTTCACCAAGAAATAAAGGAAACATTGTAATATTGAGGCCCGTGTTTTGCTGTTATAACACACAGCAAAAAAAGGGGGGGGAAAGGTGACTAAACTAAGGTGAATGAATTAGTATGCACAAAGTAATTTCCTTTCTTTTGGTTACAGCTGACTGAGAATCATTGTTTGAATCAGTGAATCATTTTGATCACAAGAAGGATTCACCCGTCTGTTCATGACCAGGTCAGCGTTTAATTTAGCTAATCATTTTCGTCAATGTTTTATTATTTGTGTTATGACTGAAATTCGCTGAGTTAGTGAACTAAATCAGTGAGTCATTTTGGCCGGTGTTTAAATGAGTGAATTGTTTTGTCAGATTCACTCCTACAGTATGTCCTGCAGCAGGCCAGAGTTTCTCCTTCTATAGGGAAATCAGTAAATTTTTCCCATTTGGTTTCAACTGTGATTCACTATTCTGTCATTTATATGTCAAGGTAGGTGAACCATTTCACAACCATGATTAATTTATCTGTTGTTCATCAGCTAAGAGTTTGGAGGTGATGACATTTATTTTAATAATTCTGGTCACTATCCGGATTCACTTCACTGTCTTTTATCTCATCTGTGTTTGAATCAGTGAAACATTTTGGTGGAGACTGAGATTTGCTCCAGCCTGTGTAGTTCAGCAGGCCAGGATTTCAGGATTTGAGTCATTGACACATTTAGCTTGACACACACACACACGCACACACGCTCACATGCACACAGGAAGACCCTGGAGAGCAGCAGGCCATTTATTCTGACAGGTTAGTGACTGCTGTGACCAGCTCAGGGACGAATCTGTAACACATTAATTATTCATGTTGGTTCAGTGCTGTAATGTGAACGGCAGCAGTTTTAGGGGTAAAAAAATTGCCAACACCAGAAATACAGTATACATATATATTACCGCTCAATAGTTTGGGATCACTTGTAAATTTCTTTTTTTTGTTTGGTGATTTATTTTCTGCATTCTACAGCAACACTGGGAATTTCAAAACTGTGAAATAACACCTATGGACTTAGGTACCTATGTAACAGCAACAACAGACTTAAAATAACAGTTGTTATTTTAAGATGCAGAGGTCAGCCTTTCTGGAACAGTTCTTGCAAGAACAGTATTGTCAAGTGCATTTTCAAAACCCATCAAGCACCATGAAGAAACTGTCTCTCATGAAGACCTGCCCAGGAAAGCAAGACCAAAACTTACCTCTGCTGTAAAGGCGAAGTTGATTTAGCATTACCAGCCTCAAAAATCACCACTTAACAGCACCTCGGATTAGAGCCGTTATGAAGGCTTTACATCTCAACATTAACTGTTCAAAGGAGATTATTGCATATTTTGTACGGTATAATAAAATTAATAGAAGTAAATCAATGCCATTAATGTAAATATTGCATGAAATGAATGCCAGATCTGGTGAGAGATTTTTGTGGTTCACCAAGGCACAGTGAATGATTGGTAATTTTGCTTGTCCACTTCTGACAACATAATGGACACAATCAGTTCACTTTCTACCTACACCATCTGCAAGGTCAGTACTTTGTACAAGGTCACTTCCTTTTAAACTAAGCAGTTTTGCTCCCTATGGCTTGGAACCTTAAGTAACATGGCTGAATCTTCTGTGCAGTCGACTTCACAGCAAACTGTTAGCCGATGGGAACGCAGCTCATCACCTACATATGTTGTTTGTTAATCTTAAATTTATGACTTCATGACTTCTAGTTCATGTCCCTAGTTAATTTTTCTGTCCTCATTTTTTCCTTGAAAATATCTGTTCATTCGTCTATTATCAATGAAAAACAACCCTGCATTTGCATCTGCCTGGGGTTTTACTTCACTGGATGATTTTGTCTTCATTTTTGTTCTTTTTCCTTCTGCTAGGATTGCTGATAATATTTAAATATAAGGGGGAAAAGATAAACAGACAGATGGATGAAACCCCAGCAGTGTGTACTAATTGACACATTTCACACTCCCATGCTGTATGTGGATGAGCGTTCACTGTGGATTTGTTTCAGTGTGTGTGTGTGTCAGACTAAACAAGTGACAGTGAGTCTGCATTTCAGCACAAACACTAATGAGAATCTGAACCACACACACACACACACACACACACATTTTTGAAAGTGTCATTAAAATTCAAGTTCAAATAAATCCTGTAAGCAGAAGGATCTATAAAAGCCAACAAACGGTTCTTGTAAATACTAAGAAATAAAAATGCTCCTCAGTAACTCTTCAGGGATTAATTCAGGGTTCTTAGGTTCCAAATTGTAATTCTTTTAAAAAACGGGAATTACAATTATATGGTGCCTACTGCCAACCAAAGAAGTCAGTTATATACACAGAGATATGTTCACAACCCACAATGTCCAATTCAGATTTTTTTGGGGTCAGATCAGTTTTGCATGTCATGATAGTTCACATTCATAATTACAAGTTTCTTTTATCTGACTGTAATGTGGATGTGTCTTTCCTCTAAAATGTCACACATTCACACATCACCACTGTACATCTTACCTCTCGTTATCTGGGCTAAAGCACATCATATCTGGGTTAGACCACTCATTCATTTCAAACAGTGGATGTGATTTTAGCAAAAATATGCTTGAGGTTTTGCTCTGGAGGATGGCAACCAGTTAGTCAGTTGCATTTGTTGACCGCTAAAAGGAGGAAGAAAGCCAGACACATCGCTTTAGCTGTTTTAGAAGCTAATCCTAGTACTGCTATGAAATGACTGACATCAGCGAGCGACCTACAGTATGCATACGCAGAGCCGAAAAAGTTGCATGAATTCTGATCTGACTACAGTATTTCATTCAAATCTCATGATCAAATATCACATATGTATCCAGTCTAGGACCTCATATGATTGTGACTCCAATCTGAAAAACATCAGATTTTTGCATTCAGACAGCCAGAAAAACAAAAATTATTATTGTCACATTAAAGTAAAAAATCGGAACTGAGTCACATCTGGCTGGTGAACATAGTCTTAGTATTAATTGGATAATTATTTATTCTCTGCTTCTAAAATCGGTTCTACTTGAAAGCAGTTCTGACAGTAGAACAATTTTTAAATATCCATCAAGCAACAGGTTCTTACAGAATCCACTCTTAGTAAGAAGTTTGCTTAATGATTTATTAAGCAAAGAGTTCTACTTAGAATAATTTCCAAAAGGGAGATAATGATGCATCAAGCAAAATATTGTTCAATGAATTGTTCTTCTATTCTTAAAGGTTCCTTTAGGGTATACTAGCTTGTTAAAGCTACAATTTTTTATTTTTATTTTTATTTTTTTTTAATAAATTTAGTCCTGTCCAATTCTTTTTCCCCGATTTTCTCCCCAATCTAGTCCTGTCCAATTCCCTCCCGTCACTAGGGGGCTCCCACATTAAGGCTACTACTACCAGTCAGTCGGGAGGGCCGAAGACTATCACGTGTTTCCTCAGAACCACCTGACGCCAGCCGACCGCATCTTTTCGAACTGCTCGCTCACGCACCGTTGGGGGCGTCGTAACACAGTCGAGGCCAGTGCTATCCGCTCCCCCCGTGTGCGCGAGCTCGCAGACGCTCCGAATGGCGTAGAGCCGTGCAATTAATGTGGGAGCACTAATACCTCTCATCCCTCCCCGCTGAGAGAGCTCGGCCAATTTAGCTCTCTCGAGGCCTCGGGATCGAACCAGCGATCTCCGGATGATAGGGCGAGCACTTTACCACTGCGCCACTCGGAGGCCAAAGCTACAACCTTTTTAACAGGAAAACATTTACATTACCAGTCTAAAGTTTGGATATACATTCTACTTCCATGGTCTTTTATGATTTTTATTTCTTTCTACACTGTCAAACAAGACATCCAAAAAATGCAATAATCTCCTTTGAACAGTTGATATTGAGATGTATATCTGCTACTTCTGCTCTGTAAAACCTTCATAACGGCTCTAATCTGAGGTGCTGTTTGTGAATTGTTGATTTCTGAGGCTGGTAATTCTAAATGAACTTCTCCTCTGCAGCAAGGTAAGTAGTTCTGGTCTTGCCTTCCTGGGACCGTCTTCATATGAGCCAGCTTCATCATGGTGCTTGATGGGTTTTGCACTTGACAATACTGTTCTTATTAAACTATTCCTAACTAGTTCCTAACTATTCCTATAACAGCTTTAAGAACAGCTGACCTTTGTGTCTTAAAATAACAACTGTAATATTGTTGTAGTTCTTATTACCTAATGTCATTTGTGTTATTTCATAGTTTTGAAAAAAATCTAGTATTGTATAGAATAGAAATAGTATAGAAAATAAATCCAAACTTGTGTCCAAATTTCTGACTGATACTGTACATGTATATTAAAGATAGACTAAGCCAAAGGTTATCTAGAAAAACTCTAAAAATTATTAAATAATTACATATTTTTACCTTCAAAAACCATTCCACTTTGGTGTTTTTAATAGTGAACAGACAGAAGGTACATATTCAATCAAAAAGTTCTTTGGAAAACCAAAGAATGGTTTTATTCTATAGAAAGGGTTATTCAGTGGTTCTGTAATGTTTTTTATTATTTTTATTTTATTTGTTGCTTACAAGAAAGAGCCTAATCTTTATGATAAGGTTATTAGATACATTATTATTATTAATTTATCAAAATCAGCAGCACATTGTTCTTCAAAGGTTTTTTTTTTTTTTTTTGGAATAATTAAGGGTTCTTTCCCGAAGGTATTTCAAAATAGTTAAAAAGATTTGCTTTGGGAATTTATCATCATAAACCCACTGCTGTTTAACAATGATCTTTGAACTGTGATGCTTTAAAAAAATAAAAAAAAAACTGAAACCTGGCACTGGTTTTGAGCATCCAAAATAATAATTTCTGATATAATTTATAATATAAATGTTACTGTTACAAAATTCTGAATGTTTAATATTTTATTGATGACAAACAACCAGAAGTAACTCAAACAATAAAGACAGACTGTAAAACCAGAACCAAGTGAAACATACACACATACAGTATGCTCACAGGTTCACATGCGTGTGCGTGCATGTGTATGTGAGAGTTTGTGTACGCTTCCCTGAGGTTATCTGTAAGAGAGTGATGATGCTGTAATCTGTTTCTGGCTCTGATGCACGTTTTAACATTCCTCTCTCACATGCTGAGATTTTTCCTCCCTGAGGCTTTAGTCGGCCATACGAACATACGGCATGCTAAACAAGTGTGAAGGCATTTCCCCCAGAAAAACACATTCTACATACAACGTGAGAACAAGAACAAGATGAAGGAGCGATGAACAGATGTTGAGAAAACAACACGTATAAAGGAGAGATGATGTCATGTTACTCGACACTCAGGCGGAGAAAAACATTATTAAACACACATCCAAGCAGGAAGCTAATCATATCATATGCAGAGTTTTAGGCTGAAATTAATGTAATGATGCTGTAATTATATTATAATTATGCGGTAATTAACACTCCGGTGACTCGCATGGAGAGAGTGACGGCCCACGATTATGAAAATAACTCATCTGATTATTTGATTGAAATTAAACTCAATCTGTTTTGATCAGGAACACGATGTGTTTTATCCAACCACGTGCCTCGAGGTGATTTTTTTAAAGTAATCCAATGATCTATAAAACAGAGTTTATTAAGAGTGAATCAGATCTCTCAGAGATACCGAAATCTGATCCTTCAATTACACACTCCAGCACAGAAACATCTCATAAGGTGTAAAAACATCAACTTTTTTTATTCATACATTATTAGCATTGAACATCATCCCAACTATTTATTTATAAATCTGTCCATTTATTATGTATTCATTTATTTATAAAACCTCTATTTTTTTATCCTTCTTGCTTTATCGTTTAAACAAAAAGTACTTCAACACTTTAATTTTCCTCAAAGGTCCTTATGGACTTATTGTAAACATTAATAAAGCTCCATCAATCAAAAAGTTCTTTAGAAAAATCTCCAAACTGTTCTATTGTCTTGGGGAAAAAATACATTTCAGTGAGTGATTGGAAAGATAAGGGCTTCATGACAGAACTTAGCTACCATGAAGGTTTCTACTTTAAACTTTTGCTTCTGAAGAAACATAAAAAATGTTCTATACATGTCTATAGCAAGTCTATAACATAAGTTTCCTCGGGGACTTTTTAAGCCTTGATTGGATTAAGATCTAGGAATCTTTTTTTAAAGGCTAAACCCTCTTGTAGGGTTCATTTTAAAACCACTACGCCACAATACCGTGCTGCCATCTATAAATTGTACTTTTAAATAGTTTGGGGGAAATTGCTTAAGTTTATTTAATAAGTTAAGGTTCCACAAAGGGTTCTACTTAGATAACCATTACATAACCATTCATCAAAACAACCCTTTGTGTTGGGAAACAATTATTAAAGATCCATAAATTTAAATATTCTTTTAAAAAATAATAATGATTATTGTTTTTGAATGAAAAAGAATTAAGGAGTGATCAGATTGTTGTTGAGTTCTACAGGTTGTTGGGTTCCAGAAAAGGGTTCTTGTCCTTCTTTACATAGATGCTGTATGAACACCCTGCTGTATAATACTGTAAAAGCACAATATTCTTTTACATTCATAGAAAAAGGTCATTAAAGGATTTCTTGGGTTAGCAAGCATAAAAGGATAAAATGTTTTATGGGAAATTATTTTAGTCAAATTGTTATTAATAATAATTATTATTTTTTATATATATACTGTAAATAAAGATTTTTTTTTTTTTTTTACTTGTTCCACATTTCTAGGGACATATTTGTTGATAAACCTATGGTTTTTATACATGGTATTTTACATGCTTAGAAAAAGTTTTGCTTGGATTTATAGAGTATTTTAGGGACTAAAACTTCCACAAAGTCTTCAAACAATGACTTAAAACAAAAAATAAATAGAGACAAGCAGATTATCCTCGAGCGATATCCTACATATATTTATCATCAGAAACATAAACATCAAGGATTAGAATACCATCTTTCTCTTTTATATATCTCACAGACTCACGCACATTATCTTGAGACATACCTCAAAACTGAAAATCACATAAAATGATATAAATAAATACCCTTTTTTTTTGTTTAAAAAAAAAATGACATTTGCAGTTTTCTTATCTTTTTTTTTTACTGTGGAAGTGGTGCAGAAATGTGAACATGGTGACCTTTCTCTAGAATTAATGATGAAAAATGCCAGTTTGAGCGATCACATCTTTCACAACAAGCTGCTAAGGAAGTGAGGTTGATTCTGTTTAAATGCCCTGATTTAAAAAAGAATTGTGTTAACCCACATGCAGACTTTATTAAAAGCAAAAACAAAAGCAAAATAGTAACACTTTATCTGTGCCTGAAATGTTGTAAACTTTACAAACACGTCATGATGGCATTGTTTTAGTGCAGAAATCATCAGCAATAAGATGCTATACAGTATGTGTGAAATATGATTAACAGCATTTTCAGGATGACAAAAATGATAAATATTACATCATTTGGTTGGGTGTGTTGAAGATCTGATCACACTCATGTGACATGTTTATTTTTAAACCTGCACAATAAACTCAACCTGTGATTATACACAAAACTGGAGCAGTTGCAGCTCTGTTAGCTGAATTCTGTGCGCATGAATTCCCCTCATTTGCAGCATTTTCTTAGACTGAGCTATAATTAGTGAAGTTCTTTACGGAAATTCCTTCTTATTAGAGTCGAGCTGTAATTAAAACACTGCTCTGTAAACGAAAAGCTTCTCTAAAGATTAAAAGCGTAATAATCATTAGAGATTGAATTGAAATTGGTTTTAAAAAATGGGAATAAAAGACTTGGAAGCGAAACAAATCAAGTCAAGTCATCAGAAGAGGCTCATTTGGCTTTATTAAAAAAGAGAGAAATTATAAAAATCAAACATACAAGTCAATGAGTGCCAGTGCAACAGACATCAATTAACACAAGTCCTGTAGTTTATTTAAATAAAACCACAATAAATCTAGCTGTAAGATTTCATTCCACTACAACTTGTACTTCACCTGCTTTTATTGGAAATAAAACCATTTTTCTTTTATTTATATTTTTTCTCCCCGTGTTATCCCTTCCTAAGAACACTTAATCCTCCAATCAGTTTTTAAAGTACCCATGCGGAACCTTTGTGATATTAACTGAGTAAGTGTGCTTTGCAAAATCTAAAATATTGCTCATTATTTTCCTCATAACACTTGTCAGGAATTTAGAATATGGTGAGCTGGTTACATGGAACATGCCCAGGGTTTGATGGATAATTGAAGTTGTCTTTTGAATATATATACAGTATATGCAATTACATTGTATAGTATCTTACAAAAGTGAGTACACCCTCACATTTTAGCAACCACTTTTTTATTATACAGTATGTTTTCAAGGGACAATACTATAGAAATTAAAATTGTAGTACTGAATGTGCAGCTTGTATAAAAGTACAGATTTACTGTACTTTTTAATTGATTGATTGATTAACTCAACATGCAGACTTTATTGTTTAAATAACTGTAATGAGTACACCCTAAGTGAACATGTCAAAACTGTGTCCAAAATGTCAATACTTTGCATGAGCAACATTGTTATCTAGCATGGCCTTAATCCTCCTGAGCATGAATAGGGTTCAGGTACAGCTGTTACAGCAAGTAAAGATGTACAGTTGTTATCACTTAGGCTGTACTCACTTTTAGCTGTTTGGACATTAATGCCATTATGTCATTATACAGTATATACAGTATAATATTTTTTGATAGGGTCACACTGTTCTACACTACAGAACTCATAAGGGCTCTTTACTTTTTCCTTTGGCAAATGCTCTAAAAATCACGTTCCAAAGGAACAGGATCTACTCTACATTGTATCTTACTTGAAGCACTTTCTGAATTTCTGAAAGAAACCTTTTAAAACTAATACAGTATTGGTTCTTCACCGTTTCCTCTACAATAGTGTTGTTTCAAGTATAACCCTGTTTTTAAGCTAAGAACTGTTAAATATCAAAAGAACCTTACATTTTACATTTAGATTGGTTCTTGATATGGTTCTTCCATGGAACATTGGATAATTTGGTCGGCTGTGGCTCAGTGTGTTAAGGCTCTGAGTTAATATTCGGAAGGTCAGTGGTTTGAGCCCCAGCTCCCCTTGGTTGCTGCTGTTGGGCCCTTGAGCAAAGTCCTTAACCCTGTCTGCTATGGGGGCGCTGTAAAATGGCTGACCCTGCACTCTGACCCTTGCCTACTAACAAAAAGTTGGGATATGTGAAGAATAAAGAATTTCACTGTGCAGTAATGTACAGTATATGTGATGAATAAAGGCTGAACTTAAAAAGTTCTTGGCCTTTTAGATGGGTTCTACTTGGGACCCTACTGATGGTGAGACAGTCTGATGTAGGGTTCTACTGTTATTACTTAAAGTCTGTTTCTTATGATCTTAAGATCTAGAACCTGCCAGAAAGCTAAGGTTTCTCAGCTTGGTACTGGGTACACACCTCCATTTATAACTAATTTGTGATATTATCAAATATTTGTATTCTTGGTAGAAATGTTCAATGCAGCAGAATACACACATACACACACACACACACACACACACACTCACTCACACACACACACACACACACACACATCCTGCTGGCTTCTCCGCTTCCTCCGCCTCCTTTTTCGCTATATGTGTGTGTGTGTGTGTGTGTGTGTGTGTGTGTTTGTGTATATCCTCAGCTTTAGCTCATGTTGATGCAGTCGTATCTGCTTTATAGTGTCATGGTGCGCTTCATCCCCGAGCTTCAATTTAGAGTCAACTCTGATCAGATCAAGGTCCGCTCCGAGGAGGAAATCCAATCTGGCCACCCAGATTCCTTTCAACAAATCTTGCCGTGTGTTAATGTGTCACAGCGGACGCCAGGGAGGAGGCGAGAAGCTGGAAATGGGATTCTGGGATGCAGACAGGATCCAGCTTTACAAGCAAGCTTCTCTCTCTCTCACCGTCATGATCTCAACACTGGAAATTGAAATTTTAATTCCATTAAAGCAAAACGGAGTGGCCAGGTGGAGCCGGCTCGGCCGGGGGAAACCGAGCTGCAAATGATGTGTCACTCTCTCTTTCTCTCTCTCTTTCTGTCTCATGCCCCCCAGTACTGTAGATTATCTGTTTAGTCTCATTCAAATATGCAAATTAGAGCAGTTTTAATTGATATTGATGTGTGTTACTGTACTGTACATTGCAATATTGTGACAAATCACAAATCAATAAGTGAAACAGTAATTGTGAAACTAGTTCAATCTGACTAAACAGGACAATCATCAGAAAAAGTCATTTTTGTTAAAGCTACAAAATTCAGGAACATTGTAGCTTTCTGTGCCCTGCGATGGATTGGCACCCTGTCCAGGGTGTACCCCGCCTTGTGCCCCAAGCCTCCTGGGATAAGCTCCAGGTCCCCGCGACCCTGAATAGAGGATAAAGCGGTATAGAAGATGAATGAATGAATGTAGCTTTCTGACACAACTCACAAACTTTACTTTAATTTGCCAATTACAATTAATTATGGATTCCTGCATCATATTATAAGACAAAGGAAGGAAAGGATGGAGTGAAGGAGGGAGGAAGGAAAAAAGGAAGGAAGGACGGAACGAACGAACGAAAAATTTATTAAACATATCACTTTGAAAGTGGCATAAGCAAGAAAAAAGGACAGAAAGGAAGGTAGAAAATCTTGGACAAATTGGGTTATATCAAAAAGCTAACATGTTTCATAAAAACAAGAAAGGATACACGGAAAGAAGTAAGTAAGCAAGCAAGAACTATCACAAACATTTTTAAAGGAGCCTCCGAGTGGCGCAGTGGTAAAGCGCTCGCCCTATCATCCGGAGATCGCTGGTTCGGTTCCCGGGTGATTCTGTAACCTCTCACAGCCGGAGGCACAGAGACAGCTGATTGGCCGAGCTCTCTCAGAGGGGAGGGATGAGAGGTACTTGCGCTCCCACATTAATCACGGCTCTACAGCCAATCAGGGCCGTCTGTGAGCTCACGCACGCGGAAGGAGCGGCTAGCGCTTTCCTCCGAGTGTGTTACTCCGCCCCTAATGGTGCGTGAGCGAGCAGTTCGAAAAGATGCGGTCGGCTGGCGTCACGCGGTTCAGAGGAAACACGTGATAGTCTTCGGCCCTCCCGGCTGAATGGTAGTAGTCGCCTTAATGTGGGAGCCCCCTAGTGACGGGGAGGAATTTGCCACGACTAAATTAGGGAGAAAATTGGGGGGGGAAATCCCCCCCCCAAAAAAAAAAAACATTTTTAAAGGGAAAATTGGACACAGACAGACAGACAGAAAGAAAGAAAGAAAGAATTGTTTCTTAAATTTTGCACTTGATAATATCAAAAAATTGATGATTCCATATAAAATAAATTGAATGTAATATTTCGTTTCCCTTTTAATCCTCACATCTTGCGTCTTTTAAAACAATCAGATTGTTATTTGTTATAAATATGATTCTTCAAACTTCAGCAGATGTTTTTTGATGAATAAATGATTAGCTGATTTAGTTCTGGGGATTGATCAGATCAACATGACTTTATGTAGGTTTAAAGTGTTATTTAGATTTGGAATGATTTGTACGTCACACTCACACACACATACACACACACACACACACACTCACACTCACAGGAGAAACTGACGGAAATAAAAAAGGAATAGTTGATGTGTGTGAGTGTTAGGAGTCCTTGCCTCCTGCCGCAGAGAATGAGTGTAATATTCATCAGATTTATTATGCTGCTGCTTTGAGGCATCATGACCTTCATGATCCTGCTCTAACCCCTGACTTTCTGTGGCATTTATATAAAGGAAAAACTTCAAGAGTGTAGTGTCTCTAGAGTTTTAATGTCTCCAGAGCTTTAGCTTTTCAAACACATAAAACTAAAGCTGTTAACCTCACAGGAGGTTAAAACCACTCTTGACCATTTACAGTGAAATATATATCATCCTGTCATGTGAAGAAGCCTGCCGAATGTTTGAACTCCATTTTCCCAAAGAGTTAAGCGTTAATTTGAAGTGGGAAGGCTGACATTAGCTTATTAATGTGGCCATGCAGTTCAAGGCAGGACAGAAACTCAAAGGATTCTTTATCAAGGGCATTCTAAATGTTATTATCAAACATTATAGCTTTGGTGAAAAAAAATTTACCATAGAAAGGCAGAAAGAAAACTGGAAGACAGAGAGATGGAAAGTAAGGCTTAGAAACAGACTGAAATAATGAAACAACAGGGAATAAAGAACCAAGCCAGTCAATATGTGAGTACAAGGCAGGAGCAAATGTTTAGGTAAAACACAATGACAGAAGAAAGGCAGAGACAGAACACAATGAGATGAGATGAGATGAGATGTTGGTGTTTGTAATAATGGTGTTAATGCTCGAGTTGGTAGGAGTGGTGGTGGTGTTTGTGATGGCAGGATGGTGTAAAAATGGTCTTCATGTTGGAGATGGTTAGGATGGTGTTGGTGATGCTCATAATGGTAATGATGGTGTTGGTTATGATGATGATGATGATGATGATGATGATAGTGTTGGTTATGGTCAAGATTGTGATGGTTATGGTGTTGGTAATAATGGTTTTAGTTTTTGTGTTGCTGTCAGGAAGCTATTGTGGAAGTGATGGTGTTTGCGATGGTCAGGATGGTGTAATAATGGTGTTAGTGATTGTCTGGATGGTGATGATAGTGTTGGTAAAGGGCAATATAGTGTTGGTATTGGTGTTGGTCATGGTCAGTATAGTTGTGTTGATAGTGCTCGTGATCATTTTTGTGATGTTCAGGATGGTGTTGTTGATGACCATGGTGGTGATAATAGTATTGGTGATGGTCAGGACAATGTTGGTAATAGTGTTTGTAAAAATGGTCTTGGTGTTGGTGTACTGTAGGTCAGGATGGTTTAAAGCACCTTAACCATCATCAATGATGGCAATTGTATTGGTCATGGTGTACAGTACAGTAGGTGATGGTCATGGTGATGATGTTTGTGCTGACGATGGTGTTGGTGATATTGTTTGTAATGGTTATGGCATTGGCAATGGTGTTGGTGATGGCTATAATGCTGATGCTAATGGTGGTGTTGGTTTTAATCTTTATGGTGGTTATGATGCTTATGTTGTTGGGAATTGTGATGTGCAGGTGATAGGTGATGGTCTGATGCTAATGGTGTTATTCATGGTGGTGTTGGTTTTAATTTTGGTGATGGGATTGATGTCGATGTTGTTGATAATGGCGTTGTTGTTGTTAATGTTGGTGATGGTAATGATGCAGATGGTGTTGGTAAATGTCTTGTTGGTGTTAATGTCGGTGATGAGCATGATGCTGGTGGTGTTGGTAATAGTGGTGTTGTTAATGTCATTGATGGTCATGATGCTGAGAGTGTTGGTCATGGTCGTGTTGGTTTTAATCTTGGTGATGTGCACAATGGTGGTGGTGTTGATAATGGTGGTGATGGTGATGTCCATGATGCTGATGATGCTGGTGTTGAAGTTAGTGTCAATGATACTAATGGTAATGGTGATATTGGTATTGATGATGTTGGTGATGTGAGTGGTGGTGTGTGGGATGAAGAAGATAAGATAAAGATGAAAAGCAGAAGAAAAAAGAAGGTGGAGGAGGAGAGTGAATGATGGCAGTAATGGAGCTGCAAAGAGCCAAAGAGGGAAGATGAAGAGACAGACTTTCCTTCAGGACACTGATAACTGCAATTTGTGAGCAGGTCTGTGTTCCTGAGTGCAAAGAGACAGACGGGGAAATCACATCCATTCTTCCATTTCATCCATCTAAAACTACTAGAATTCTCATCTTCTCCCTCTCTCTCTCTCTCTCTCTCTCTCTCTCACACACACACACACACACACACACACACACACACACACACACACACA
>JAQMYL010000005.1:24381388-24391983 GCA_030014365.1 Clarias pachynema | reverse complement strand
GTCACGGGGACCTGGAGCCTATCCCAGGAGACTTAGGGCACGAGGCAGGGTACACCCTGGACAGGGTGCCAATCCATTAATAATAACAAATAATATATAAATAATACATAACGAGACAAACCATTGAACAAGTCTGTACTATGAGACTTTGGGCCTGAAGCTTTGGGCATGTGGGGTGCCAATCCAGGGCACAGGGCACACGCACTATGGGCAATACGGGAATGCGTATTAGCCTAACCGGCATGTTTTTTTGGACTGAGAAACTGGAGTGCCTGGAGGAAACCCACCAAGCCCATGAAAATTCCAGGCACACTGACTTAACGTGCAAGGCCACAGTGCTAACCACAATGCAACCATGCCGCCATATACTGTATATATAGACTGGCTGAAAAATGATGTAATTTCTCAGTCAAACTGCAAATGTTTTCTTCCGTCACAAGAAACTTTACACTCTACAGCATGTAAAACAAAGCGTGTAGCGCCACTTGACCTTGGATGAGTGATAAATAAAGCATGGAATGCAAGTGCACTACCTGTTCCATTATGCATAATCAAGTCCCCTAATGGTCCCCAGCTGTAAAGATAATCGGATCGAACCATCCATGTGCGACATCAGACACTGCTCCAGCTTTGTGCAAACACACACTCACTGCTGTAAACAAAGTAACAGAAGACACACATATGTACGCACACACACACACACACACACACACACACACACACACACACACACACATACAGTATATAGAACAATAGCAGTAATCTGAGGTCTTGTTAATATGAGAAAGTGAACCGAAAACCTCAAAGTGAAAAATGACAGGAGTCCCAATACAACAAAAACAAATAGGATTAGAGTTCGAGTGTTTTACACCATCAAATGTTGTATTGTAAATCTTTTGGCATTTCTTAAACATTTCCTGTGAATGTTGTCTGTCATAGTTGTATGTATGCTAACACCAAAACACTGCACTAGAGTCAATGAATCATTTCCGCAAAACATCCAGCTGAGCAAATACATTTAACAAACCACTTCAGTGTCAGGTTTATTTATATAGAGCTTTTAACAATGGTCATTCTTGCCAAGCAGATTCACAGAATCAAAGAGAAATTATGGAAATGAGTGAAGTGTGGGGAAATATGTATGAATAATAATTATCCGATTGTCCCTGATGAGCAAGCAGAGAGTGTCAGTGGACTCCATGATGGTGTAATCCAAAAAAACCTGAAGATGACAATAGGAAGAACCTTGAGAGGAACCAGACTTAAGAGGGAACTAGAGGGATTCTAGAACAATACCAGATTTTTTTTTAAATCTATGAAATACCACATATGGCATTAGGGAATTAAGTAACAATAACATCACTCATTCACTCATTGTCTATGTCGTCGTCTACGGTATATCGCTTTATCCTGTATATTGCATTGGATATAATCTATTGGAGGAGGATTTAAAATATGGAAGAAACCCACCAAGCACGGGGAGAACATGCAAGCTCCATGCACACAGACCCAGAGGCAGGAATCAAACTCGGACCCTGAAGCCACCATACCAACATCAGTCAGATGTTATTTTAAGATACGAAGGTCAGCTGTTCTGGAACAGTTCTTGCAAGAACAGTGTCATCAAGCACCATAATGAAACTGGCTCTCATGAAGACCATCCCAGAAAAGCAAGACCAAAACTTATCTCTGATGCAAGCCCTAAAAATCAGTTAACAGCAGATTAAAGATGTTCTGAGGGCTTTACAGAGTGTAAATAGCAGACTCTCAATATCATCTGTTCAAATGAGATTATTGCATATTTTGGATGCCTTCAGCATTGTTTTACAATGTCAAAAGAAATAACAATCAGGAAAGATCATGGAATTAGAAGATGTGTCGAAACTTTTGACTAGTATTGTATTTAGAGAGCACCATGTATGGAGTCCATGAGCAGGAGTTCAGTTTACAGTGAGGTGAGTTTGGTGAGGCGGTAATGAACAGATGTGCTGAATGAAGTTTTCTCTCTCTCACACACACACACACACACACACACACACACACACACACACA
This sequence comes from Clarias pachynema, assembly GCA_030014365.1. Classification (NCBI taxonomy): domain Eukaryota; kingdom Metazoa; phylum Chordata; class Actinopteri; order Siluriformes; family Clariidae; genus Clarias; species Clarias pachynema. The sequence continues at coordinate 24,389,931 of JAQMYL010000005.1, read as the reverse complement.
CAGCAGACCAACAATAAAATGCTGTTCAGAAATTCCACAATCACTTCCAGCTCATTAGTGATTTCCTAAGAGACCTCAGTGAAAAGCAGGAGTGCAGATAAAGGGCTGTCGTCAGAGTCTGGAGCTTTCAGCGAGCCTGAGATTTCACTCAGCTGAGTCCAATTAAAACCGACAGCTGCAAGACAACCAGCCTCCTCCCCATACTGTAAATGCTGCACCTCTGCAACACACCCAGCCTCCTCCCTGTAAACGCTGCAACACACCCAGACTTTTCATAAACACTGCAAAAATGCAATATGTTCATCCTCCTCATAACCGTTGCAATACACTTAGCCTCCTCCCCATAAACACAGCAACACGCTCAGCCTCCTCCCCGTAAGCGCTGCTAACGCTCAGCCTTCTCCTCATAAATGTATGCTGCAATACACTCATCTTTCTTCTCATAAACACCGCAGCACTGCAATCCCCATAAATGCTGCAACACGTTTAGTTAGGTACTCATAAATGCTATACAGCTGCAACATTTTTAACTTTGCTGCAACAGCACCCTCAGCCTTTTCCCCACTTTTTTCCCAGACTCCTTTCCATAAACAATACATTGCTGCAACACACTCAGCTCTCTTCACATAAACAATGCATTGCTGCAGAATGCTGAGACTCCTTCCCATAAACAATGCATCACTGGAACACGCTTAGCCTCCTTCCCATGACCAATGCATCGCTGCAACACATTCAGCCTCCTGATTGTACGTCTCAACAATTACTATATAAAGACTGTGTCAGGAGTCTTAGATAGGGAATACTTTTATACTCATGCAACAGTGCTAAAAACTGGTGCTCTGAAGAAGCAGACAGACAGACTGGGAGAAAGAAGGTGAAACAGCCAGGGAGAGAGAGAGAGAGAGAGACAGACAGACAGACGGTGAGAAAGACCAACATAAAAAGAGACAGACACATAAGTAATTAGATAAACATTAAAGTAGATAGATAGATAGATAGATTTTTCACAGATATAATAATAATAAGAATAGGAAATACACTGAGTGCTGCTCGAGGTTGAAGTCTAACGGCTTCTCAGCATGCGCGTGATTCATTTCGTGGAACAACAGCGCCGTCTTATGGCCATGTGAGGAACAGCACTTATCCTTACAGTACATTGATCTCACCATTAAACGCGTCCTCTATTTCCCTGATAATGTCATGCATTCATCAGGTTTGCCCTTTTTATAACGCTAGCATAAAGGAGCTGGAGACAGAGAGAGAGAGAGAGAGAGAGAGAGAGAGGTTGACAGATAGATGTAGGCAGGTAGCCGTCAAAGTAGCCATGTTTTCTTAAATAAACAAACAAATAAATAGCTAAACAATTACTTAAATAAACCAATAAATAAATAAAATTTTAAGGTAATTATTGTTTTGGATTACTGCATTACGCATAACAGCATGAATTAGAAAAACACTAATGCAATCAACCAATGTCTTGTTTATATTACTAGTTAATATAATTTCTCTCACTTTTGAAACCTTTCAATTGAAAATAAAAAATTAATTTAAAAAAAAAAATTTTTTAATCTATAATAGTAATATCGATTCAAGATTCAAAGAACTTTATTAATCCCAGAGGGAAACTGCTAATAATAATAATAATTATTATTATTATTATTATTATTATAAGCATCATAAATTCTATTTTTAATCACTCATCTCAGATAAACGTTTATAACAGTTAAATTACAAGAATCGGGGGCGTGGTTAGCGTATCTAGGGGCGTGGTTAGCGCGCTAGCGAAATTCCTTTGCTCGTGCCGCGGCGAGGGGGGGGGGCGATCCTTTATGGAACAGTTGTTGTTATGACAACGCGTCCCGTACACATGGCGGAGAGCCGCAAAACTTTCTCCAGCCGCTTCCACCCCATTCAGTCTCTTTTTATTTCTCACTGTTTCTGTCATGGCCGCGTGTTTAGTACCAGACTTTCCAGCTGTGAACATTGCACTTGAACATCTGGGCGAATTAGGTAAGAGCATGAATAGTACATAAATTAAATTAATTCATTAATAGCCCTATCAGTCATTACACTGATGTTTACACTGATGGAATTAAATATCATTATGAAAGTAGTTTCATCATAGTTTCATCATGTGAATATCTGCTTAGCCACAGAGAAATAACGCTTTTGCTGGTAATATTTTTTTTAATACAGGCACACATATTTGGATGTTTTATAGGTTGTTCATGTTTTTTGCTTCAAGATAAATCAATGAAGATCTAAAATTCATATCATAAACACTGTGCTGATATAAAAATAAAAAAAAATGTGAAAATTAAAACCAGGACAAAATAAACTAGTAATGTGAAGTTAAAAAAAAGTGCTTGATGTAAAAAAAAATCTAATGAAAATAAATTAATCAAGTGTAAAAATTACACGTAAAAATACATGGGGAAACCTCTATAAAACACAACATGTGAAAACTGCATGTTTAAATTTCGCCTGTGAACTGTGATTCTTTACACAAGATGCTCAGGTGACTTTGACAAAAACCACAACTCATCACACTTTCTCTATATTGCATAGAGTCTTTCACATGTTTTTCATGCTCAGCTGCTTTTATACACACAACTACATATTAATTACAGTGTCTTGCACAAGTATTTAGTTCAGTTTATCAGTTTAGTGTTACAGCCTTATGTATCCACACAAAATTAACCGTGAGTAAGTTCATCCCCATTACTGTAAAACCACTACACTAATTCTGGTGCAACTAAATGCCATCAGAAGACACAGCATAAGTTGCCCTGAGTCGACCTGTGCATGGATCGTTATATGGTCTCACTCTCAGTATGAATACACGTGTTCCTGAAAGAGCCCAATGATTGTTATTTAAACAAACAATATCATAAGGATAAAAAGGAGCGATCAAAACACGTTCTGTTGAGGATTTTTTTTTTTTATCTAAATTTTGTCCTGATTTAAGTTGCAATGCACACATTATTGAAAATGGAAAGAATTCAACACAACTCCTGACCCTATGACTTACAGGAGACCATCGACTAAGTGTCAGTGACCAGGCAAAGACAGGATTAATCAGAAAATAAATAAATAAATCTTTTAAGAGGCCACGGGTAACTTTGAAGGAGAGTGATCCACAGGCCGGAGTTGAGGTTTGCCTAGGATCCGGTGTGCTCACAGCCTTGGCCTCGGTTTAATTGCTGCTTGAGGATTAGTGATTCTTCCAGAAGAATTAAGTTACTGAGTTGAAATCCTAGCAACAGCAAAAGAACTGAAATTGAACATCACTGAACTGTCATTTGTATGTTTCTAATGAGAGCTGGTTAAAGTCAAGCACTCTCAAATCTAAATCAGTGTTCACTTGATACAGGATATTTATTGTATAGAAATAGATGACAGAGCAGTGAATCAAAAGGTGTTTAAAAACAGAATACTCTAAGCACCATGCATAAAAATGCAACCTATTTTATGAGTTTTATTTCTTATTCATAGACTATTGATCATTTATGAGTAAAATAACCAAAACTCTAGAAATCTACACGTGCTGAGTTTTGCTATATGTTTTTCTGTAATGACGATACTCAGGGCACTAGACAGGGCAAACCCTGGACAATCAAAAATCCAGTGCAGTCAATTCAGCATCTAGCCATTAATCTATACTCTTATATTGTATCTTATATACTCTTATATTTTTAGATACTAAACCAGGTGTATAGGTGGGAGGTGTAATGCCCCAGGTGTGTGCTGGAATCCAAATGAATTTCAGTTCTGATCTTAATAACATATGGAAAAGATTAACTTACATAAGACCTGTATATTAAAGGGCACATATTATGCTAAATTCACTTTTTAGTCATGTTTAGAGATTCAGCCAGGTCTCCAGTGTGTCTACAAAAAAACAAAAAAAAAACTTTTGATTGTTTAAATTGGCTGGGGTTTAAAGAAGCTGATTAGATTTTCCCCCTAATGTGACCTCATTTGATTAGGGCCCCTCCCTTGGCTTGTTGCTCAACTCTGCAGGTCTGTGTAGGAGCGTGGCTCAGCAGTAGCTCATTTATATAGACATTAAAATGGCATGTTTGGATGAGGTGTGAAACGGAGGGAGATTGAGGTATGAAAAAATCTATTACTGAGGGTCAAAAAGCATGCACTTTGGGCGAGCTCTGAGACATACTTACTGTATGTTAAAGTCAAATATACCTCACTTAGCAAAAGATACCTTTATTAAATAAAATATAAGACAGATTTAAACATACACTATAGATGTACTAGACTAGTATATTTTGAGTGCATACAAATCATCCATATAATTTCCTTCAGTAATGTAAAGCAACAAGCATACTTTCTGTGACTGTTTGACATCACACCCCTGACACAGACTGCTAGGTGTTACATGTCTCACTTTTGAACAAGTGTCTCACGGATGCTGATCCTGAGCATGAAGTCTGCGCTGTGATCCTGTGTCATTGCACACACCATTAAAATTCTGCGTGTATTTTCTTTCCTGAAGCTCATTTTCACCCGAATTGCTTGGGGCTTATCTGAGCTGATGATGCGTTTGTTTGTACCTGTTAGATAAGCAGCTGAGAGCCGAAGGAGTGTCGTTCAGTCAAGAAGCCAGCCATCACCTGAGCGATATAGCAGAAGCCATTAAAGAACTGGTAAAATAAAAAAATAAATAAGTAAACATCATCACCTCCCACTTGTTGTGATTGCTTTGTCATCAAACACCTCCTGATGAAACCTTCAGTACTGAAACATGGAGGAAATACTGTATTTAGTGAAATCAAATAGTGTTGGTTTAAACAGGTTTGTGCTCTCTTTATTGAAGGCAAGGAAATGAAAATTAAATGAAAATTGAAAAAGTACATATTTCATGTAATTACATTTCTTGAGTAGTTTCAATAGAGAATTCTTTTTATTACTTTTATGCCCTACTTCTACTTTTACTTAAGTACATTTCTGCAAGGCATTGTGTTACCTAAACACAGCGGTGTGTAGTATTGAAGCGGGACTTTCGCCACTTGCTGGCTATTATGTGTAATTGCATGACTTGTCTTTCCCTTTGAGAAAAACCTAATAACATAAAACTTGTTTGAAATGAAAAGAGGAGGTAGTTGCAGACAGGGACAAAAACAGAACATTCCTAGTCAAGAGGGAGAGAGAGAGAGAGAGAGAGGTTTATATTGTGAAAAATCCTGTACTTTTGATACTTCTGGACTTTTACTCAGGTACACAAGTAAATGGAGGACTTCTACTTTTACTTGAGTAATATTTACCACCGGAAATCTCTATTTTTACTCAAGTACTGAATTTGTGTACCCTGCCCACCTCTGCTTATAAGTAGTATAACTTATAGATAGTTCTTACAACTCTACCACCTTGCACAACCATTTATTTGCTGCAAACTTAAACAATGAAACTTCAGTCACTACATGTATCTTGCTTTATTAACATCAGCTTAACCATTCAGGAGACATGCAGAAGAGCCGTGCATGAAGAGCTTGAGGTGGAAACGATAGAAACGGGAAAACTCCGCCATCAGCTCATTAGCCAGCGTGACAATATTGTAGCTGAAATATCAGGTAAACATTTGGCACCTGAACATGATCTCTTTATAAGATTTAGCATTATACATGACATTGTGTATGTGTGTCTTTTCAAGCACATAAAATTAGACCTGGTTTGTCAATTTCTAGCCGCCGTGTCCGCTGCTAGGGATGCAAATGCGGCTGAGTTAAATCAACTCCAGATGGAGATGGTGAACATCCTGCAGGAGATCGAGTCGATGGAGAAGAAACAGAAGCTTCTGGAAGAACAGAACGCCCTACTTCTGTGTGTATTAGCAATAGCATGTTAGCATGGTATACAATTATTATTATCAATTATATTCGAGCGCTATTAAATTCTCATCTTTATTAGTCAGTAGGTGTTTTCTGTAGCTGGAGCATTTGTCAACATTAGCCACATTCTACCAAAGTGAACTTGACCTAGTACTCATGATGTAAAGGTTATTTGTATATAACCTACAAAGACAAAGAACATCCACATAGAGGATAAATGATCACAGTAGCCTTAACCATGTGGTTCTTGAGGGGTATCAACTTGAGATGATAGATAAACATGGCTTGTGTAGCTTAATAGTTAAGATGTTAAACTGCCAGGAGGTTGTAAGTTTAAATCCCTTCACTGTCAGATGGAAGGATTGGAAGTCACAGCCCTGAGTAAGGTCCATAACAACATTTTGTAAGGTCTGTTCTTTGATCGGATTCCTCATTTGGGATCAGATAAATATATCTGCTAAATGAAGAAATGTTACTGAATATTTCTGTAGTCCAGAGCAGCAGCTCCTGAATGCCGCCTACACCGAGGTCATCGAGCAGCTCAACAGCCAGCTGTCAGAGAAAGCTGATACGCAGATTACGCTGAATGAAACAAAGAATGAGATCCAGTCTACGAGGGAGAAGATCACTCAGGTGCACTCAGCAAGGAAAGATCTACAGGATAACCTGATAAGGGAGAAGAAGATCTTTAAAGAAACAAAGAAAATGCTTGAGATACAGGTACTAAAAGTGTCTTCTGGTTAGAGAGAAAGTGTTGATTAATTTTCGAATCTGTCAGTAGTCTAATTGCAAATCACAGGTTTATATTAATGTGTCGTGTAAAAGGAATAAAACACTTGGAGGTGCACTTGTTAGAGGAAAACAATCAGCTTTGAGGTGGTTAGAATAACTCTGCATCATCACACCTCCTCATCACTCAGGTCAGCTTTTTACCATTACAGTATGACAGGATAGGTTTTTGTGGTTTGCTTGTTTTTTAGATTAACGAGATGCTGAATGCCCTTCAGAAGCAGACGAAGACGAACACTGAGATGCACAAAGAGCTGGGCGTGGCTTTAGCCCAGCTTGAGAAGAAAGAGGAAAGAGCTGACAGTCTTTCAGATGTAAACTGTGTCCTGTTTTATTAAAACTCAATGCAGTACGAAATGTAGGCATGCTTTTACTACAGGAACTTTTCAGGAACCAAAACAAGCACTCAACTTTAAATGTGAAATACAATTGATTATCACACTAAAGAAAAGTGATCTTAACGCTTAAAATATACAGTATATGAAAAGGAAACTGGGAAGTGGTGAAATAAATTTGACAGGTGTCAGGCCCACTGAGTGGCGCAGTGGTAAAGTGCTTGCCCCATCATCCAGAGATCGCGAGTTTGGTTCCTGGGTGATGCTGTAGCTTCTCACTGCCGAGGGCCTGGAGGGAGCTAATGGGCCAAGCTTTCTCAGCGGGTTGGGATGGGAGGCTCTACATCCAATCATGGGTATCTGTGAGCTCACGCAAGTGGAAGGAGCGAATAGCCCTGTTTTTCAAGTGTGTTAACCCGCCCTAAGGGTGCATGAGTGAGCAGTTCAAAAATATGCAGTTGGCTGGTGTCACGTGGTTCGGAGGCGACACATGATAGTCTTCAGCCCTCCTTAATTGATTAGTAGCCTTGATGTGGGAGCCCCCTAGTGACAGGTGGGAATTGGATACAACTAAATTAGGCGAGAAAATCTAAAGGTTTATAGGACTCTATAATATCACCAATATATTGCTGCATGAATAGTACTGTATTTATCTGTTGTATTTATCACATTAATCATAAGTTTTAACTCATTTCACACTCAATATTCATTAGCACATGCAGTTCTGCGCAAAAGTCTTGAGACACCCTTCATTTCTTTGTATTAAATAAAATTAAATGAGAAAACAATTGTTTTACTGTGACAGGCAAAGATAGCCTGGAAATACAATTTAAAAACTGGTGGTTTAAATAACAACCCCAGCAGCAACCTCATTTCCCCTCTCATCAGTTACAACAACTCAGCATTCAGCATTACCAGTATACTTCTCAATGGCCTGATCTGTCATCATCTTCTCCTGTTTCTCACTGGTAAAAGTTAGATGGTTTTTATGCTTTAATGATTCATAGGTCACTGTGTGAGTGGCACGGAGGCATAGTGGTTAGCACTGTCGCCTTGTACCTCCAGGGTCCGGGTTCGATTCCCGCCTCGAGTCTGTATGTTCTTCCCTTGTTTGGTGGGTTTCGTCCCACAGCCCAAAGACATGCAGATTAGGCTAATTGGTGACCCCAAATTGCCTGTAGTGTATGAATGTGCATGTGAGTGTTGACCAGGTGTCCTACCACAGTCATAAAAATACAATTGGCCTCCATGGTCCCTAGTTAGACTATAGAGGTTCCTAGATGGATGGATAGAAGACAAAATTCTGAAATTCTGGCTCTTTGGAAGCAGCATGAAGAGCGTCTCAAGATATTTGTACAATACTGTAGAATAGCACCTGAACCAGAACATTGCCTTAACTCTTTTTTTGGATAATTTTGTATACTATTGTGCAATTTTCATATTAAAAAGTCCCAGCATGTGAAACATGCACAATTGTAAAATGTTTTAATATTGAGAACCAGGGCTTGACATTAACTTTTTTGCTCACTGGCCAATGTGGCTAGTGGATTTCCGGAGTCACTAGCCATTCAGC
>JAQMYL010000005.1:24340341-24358388 GCA_030014365.1 Clarias pachynema | reverse complement strand
TCCACTTCTCACGTGTACACCACTTTGTATTGGTCTTTCACGTGGAATTCCAATAAAATTGATTCATGTTTGTGGTTATAATGTGACAAAATGTGGAAAAGTTGCTGAATACTTTTGCAAGCCACTGTATATCAGAGCAACTTGCCATTCTTCGTAAGCAAACGTATTTTCTTTTTTTCGGGTTATATAGTGGTATCTCAGCATACAAATGACCCAACGGCATTTTCAGCATAGAAGCAACCGAACTGAGCTGAACTGAACGACAGCTAAGTTGGCGTACGTCCAGGAACCATTCAAAACTTGTTAAACTTTAAACTTACATTTGTATGCTGTAGTTATATTTCATGTTGTGACACATCTGAGAAACAAGTTATAAACTGTCATTCCCTCACAAGCCTAAGAAAACTTTTCCACGTCAACAATTCTACACAAGTCTTGTCAGTCTCAAATAAAGGTGCTAGCGACCTAGAAGCCGCAAAACACAAAATTGCAGCTAAAGGAGAGAGCTCTTCAGGTAAATAAACAGACTATTTTGTCAGACCAGATAAAATGACCAGATGATGCTGTTACTGCTGTGGAGGGAGTATTTGCATACCACACCACTAAGCATCACGATAGCTATAAATCAATGGACTGCACATCTGTCTGGTTAAAAAAGGCTTTCCAGGATTCCAAGACTAAACAAATGTTTAAGTGCTCGTACGAAGACTAAAGCAATTGTTAACTCCGTGATAGCGCCACATAGCTCTGAAAGCACTGGAAGACATACCTGATTGCGGTATTGCTACTGATGGAAGCAACCATGGTGCTGTAAAAATATTCCCTCTGCTTATTCAGTATTTTGAGTGGAAGAATGGTGGCATACAAAGTAAGTAAATTAGTCGAAGTTAAAAAACACCCCAAATAAATCAGCTGATAAGATCATGCAATACATAAAAACAACCTCATTCATCACAAAGTTTTTTGAAGATGAGTTTAGTGAAATTCTGAGCTACTGAAGATTGAACAGTTTTTGTTTGCTATTCCTTCCGACAATGCAAATGTTGAGAGAATTTTTTTACTGATGCAAAGCCAGTGGACAAAGGAAAGGAATCACTTGTCTGGTGAGTCACTGAAGGGGCTTCTGTACACACAGGACAACTTTCAACACATGTTTTGCAAAGACTTTCATGCCTACTTGATTGGTAATCAGGGACTATTGGAAAAGATTCGTTCCTCAGGAAAGTGTACCAGGGAACATCAGAAGGACTGAAATGATTTTTTATTTTACTTTAACCTGTGGCCTTGAAAAGAAACAGTCATGTAAAATGTGTTAAATGCTAAACCAGTTTTTAAATTTGTTTGTTATTATTCTACAGTCGAGGGCCAAACAGCTAAATGGAAAGGATGTTATTACTTTATGTATTTAAGTTCAGTAACACAATTTCATGGTTGTGATTTACAGTAGTAAAGTATTTACACCCCCCCAACCCCATTTCGATCCTTCCACCCACAGCCCACAGTGGGAGTCCATGTACCTCCTGCCCCCACTGTCCTCTTCTTTGAAACCTGAAATATGGTCACCTTACAAAAAAACACACCCACACACTCGCAATCTTTAACCAGTGGGTCCGGTGTTTTGGGTCACCATTTTGTGTCTAATAAAAAAAAAAAAAATCACTACTAATTTGAATGCAGACACTAACACTGAGAGATCAAACATTCTCTTTTCCTCTCTCACACACACCAAGTCAGTCCCTATTTCAATATGAAAAAACACACACACACACACACACACACACACACACAAAACATAAATTATCTGTGATCTTCAATTTGGGAAGCTTCAAGTTGTGCAATATCTCAACTTCACCACCAGATGGAACCACGTTCGCACGTTTTTCGTCTAAAACACCAGAAGACGAGTTTTCATAAGAAAGTGCTAGAACGTTTTGAGTTTGTTCTAGCAAAAGTCTTCTTTATTGTTCATATGTCACTTTTATACATAGGAAGCATGTTTATAACTCACAGTGCACTGCACCATACATCAGTTTTAACACTGATAAAATCCAGCCGAGTAGCTGTGTGTAACATCCAGCATTCACGTGTCTCCTGACACTCCCCCCCCCCCCCGCCTTTTTGGCTAATTTCTTACAACTGGCTAATTAGCCATTTAGCCAGCAGGCCACAATAGTGCAAAGTTCTACAGTCTTTTTCTTTCTTGACTCCTCTGACTATAGTCTGACTAAGAATGAATTTTTCCTTTAGTTTAGCATTAGCACAGATTTTCCTCAGAGATTGAGTTTGGTGATTGGTCTCTCTCGGCTCGTCTCGAGGTTTTGTGTGTTTGGTCGTTTGCGGTTGCGTTTCATTTTGCTTAGATCTTTGTCAAACACTTCTCCGGAGCGGAGGGCAGAGACGAGGTCGTCAAACTCGCCGTCCTCCTCGCAGTTCTCCTTCGCTTTACGGGCTTTTCGCTCCTTTTCCCTCTGTTCCTTCATCTGAAAAATAGAGAGAGAATAATTATAAAGTCATGTTTACAAATGCTTCAGCTAACTGATTAAGCTAATCTGACAGGATTTCTGAGAAACACTCTAAATCAAGTCAAAGTATAAACCCAGAAACGTTGTTATTAACCATATTCAGAGAAAAGTATCTCTAAGGCATGCTCTAAAAGTTACAGATGAGGTCGTCGATTACTACAATTATCTCATTGTACCTGAGCCTCCAGACGAGCCCTGCGCTCTTCTTCCTCCTTGCGTTTGCGCATATTCTCGTTGTCTTCTTTGGCCTCGGCGAACGCCAACAGGAACTGATCAAAAATCCTGAAGAAATCATCAGGCTGTGTCGAACCGGGTTCCTCGCCGAACACCTTCACTGTCTTCTGGAACTAAAGAGGAGTACAGTAGTGAAGATTAAAGCAAGACTCAGTTTTAGATACTGCATCCTACTGTACTTATTACCGCAGATTACTGTTTAAACCAGTTCAGTGCCCCATTTCTGCTGTCCGTAACTCCTGGTTTTGAAGACGAACTAGTACTGTGGAACCTCGGCATAAATATGCTCCGCATCACAAATTTTTGCCTTAAGAACTGAAATTTTGTAAGAGATTTGCCTCGGCATATGAAGCTTTTTCAGCATGCAAGCAAATGAACCGAGCCGAACCAAATATTGGCTAAGTTGTGCGTACGTTCTGTGGCCATTCAAAACTTGTTTTGTGAGTTTGCAAATTTATTTAATTATTAATATTAATTTTATTGTGGGCTTTTTTGCATTTTGTGCAAGATTTAGTGAAGTCATAGCACCATGGGTTCCAGAAAGTTATCAAGGACGGTAGCAAAAAGAAAAAGGAGCTACTTTCAGTTTCGTTTTTAAAGCAACCAGTGACAAAAGGAATCATAATTTAAGGTTAAGTGATAATTAATGACTATTTATTTCATATTTTACTTCATTTACATGTCTTTTCTAAATGTTTTTTCAAAAATATGATTATACTGTTGGAAAATGGTAATATTGGGAATATTTGTGGGTGGCTGGAACGCATTATCTGCATTGCATTTACATAACATTTACATGTGAAAATGCATTTTGCAATACAACGTTTTGCCTTAAGAACTCGCCTCCAGAGCGGATTCAATTCGTATGTTGATGTACCACTGTATATCACAGAATGCAAAGGTTACTTACAAAACGTAATGTGTTAGATGAAGTAAAGTAGAAGATTTTAACTTATTAGTACTTATTATCAGTAGTTACATAAGTAGGTTCTGTCCGTTATCTGATATAAGCTCCACCCCCTTTAGTTCTGTGATGTGTGATTGGTCAGTTTACAGTGAAATACAGGACATTTACAAGAATCATCATCAAAGATAAATGGCGTACTGTAAATAAAGTCTGTAGGGCTTCATAGTACATAACATGTCTTATGATAAAAAATCAAGAAAAATATTATTCTATGTTTAATCTATGTTTATTTCATATTATCATCACCTCCAGCCACTTCTGATTTTATCATGTGAACAGCTCACCCGCAGTTAGCAAACGTTAGTATCATAGCATGTAGTGACTCTAAAATTGGTCAAAACATGAAATAGCAACAGATTGTTGTTGTAGCTACATTAATTAAATTTAGCTTTAAACCAAATACATAGGTTGTATAAAATAAATTGTGTAAGCATTTTCGCTGATACGTTCTCATCAGAACTAAAAGACTTGGCATAGAAGGACAGAATAAATATCCAGGTTTTTGTCCTCTAAGTGTAAAATGTCTTTTAACTTCCATTTCAAAAACACCCCACTTCTTTTCTCTTTTTCTTTGACCCACATAAAAAAAATGCTGTAAATCCACATCTGCACACAAATCTGTTCCATGTGCCTCCTTAACATGAAAAAAGTGTGCTTTGAAATGGATCTGTGTTTGTGAGACCTGGTTAAGTGTGCGTGTGTGTCTGTGTGTGAGTGTGTTTTCGGCAGTTCTGGGAGGACCCCAATAAAGCCAAGTGTGAGCTCTGAATTCTGATTTACGTCCTTCAGGCTGTATTTCAGATGTTTCACGATCCGCCCGAAAGCAGCGCGGTTACGGAGGAACATCTCAAGTTCCACACATGAGAGCGGTGAGAAAAACACACACGTCACACACAATTATACAGAGCGTCTTCAAATCCTCTGTACAGTATGTGACTAATGATATACAGGTGGAGGATTTGTACACACAAAGAGTGTATACACACAGGACACTTTACTGTTACACTGTGATCTACACACTTTTAAGGAAAAAGGTCAAAAGTTCTAAGGAACCTATAACAAACCTTTAGTTCTCACACATTTATCATCAATCCATAATCAGTCTGTCATACTGTACACCTATTCTTTCCCGTCTTTCTATCCATCCATCCCTACATTGTGGGAAATTTTTGGGAAACCAAAATAAGATTAACAGAGACGTTTAGTAAAAGTAAAATAACTTTCAGTTTCGTTTTTTCTGGCACAGATGGTCAGACTTCCCTTTGTTAAAGCTAAGAAACAATGGGATCAATAATCAAATACATGACTATCCCTTACTACACTCTATATTGTACTACATAACCAAAATTTATCAATAAAGGTTGTAACTTCTATGTGTAACTACTATCTATGATAATTATTAGTAATAAAGGTCCCATATTTGACTCTTTCTTTAGCAAGATAACGTCAATGTTTAAAATCATCTAGGTTAATAATCAAATTATGATTTAAGAATAGAATTATTTTATTAATCATAATTTAATGATCAGTCTTTTAAATAAGGACAGTTGAGACCTGACTGTTGGGAAAGGAATAGGAAAATAAGGAATAAGATTATTATGTGTCTTAGAAAAAGCTAAAAACTTTCTCCGATTAAAAAATTAAGCCATCAGCCCTAGTGGTTGTTATTCTGGTTTGGAAAAGAGGAACAAACCAAACTATCTCTCCCTGAAAAAATTTTTTTGGAGGCCCGCCCCAGACATGAAAAAATAATAAGTAAAAGATGATGTAAGAAAGGAAAGAGTATGGAATTGGGAGTTACCACACCACTAGGCCAAAAATATTAACATATACTAATTGAATATTAAATAAAAATCGAATAAAACTAAGAAACAAGGAGGAGCGATGAAGCGCTTGTCAGGTATAAAAACCCATGTAAAATAGGGAAGTGACGGATTCTGTGGGCTTCGAGCACCTTGTAGTTAGAGCTTTGTGGGGTGTCTGTCTTTCTGACCGGTTCAGAGCTGTCTATCTATGTTGGTCTTCAATAAACTTCTTTGCTTTTTCTCTACTAAAAATTGTCCGGTTTTGTTTAAAATTTGGTAAGATCTGATAAAAATTTGCCACAACAACATCTATACAATTCATCCATGTGTCCACCCATTCATCTATTCTCCACCCATCTATGGATGGATTCATAGATCCATCCATCCATCCTGTTAGTCTAACTGTTTAACCGACCATCCATCCATCCATCTACCTATTCAATCATCCATCCAACCTGTCAGTCTACGTTATCCATCCATCCATCCATTGATCCATCCATCCATCCATCTATTCATTCAGCCACCCACCCATCTACTGATTCAACCAACCATCCATACATCCATACATACATTCATCTATCTACCCATCCTATCAGTCTAACTGACAGTCCTGTCTAGTTTTTATCTATCCATTCATCCATTCATCCATCCACACAACCATCCTGTATACCTAACAATCATCCATCCATCAGTCTAACAGTTTACCAACTTATCTTCATCCACCCATCCGTCATCCATTCATCCATTTTCCTGTCAGTGTAACATTCTAAGAATCCGATCCTGTTAATCTACCCATACAGTACACCCCTAATGATCTCATCCTTCTCTCCATTGCCCCATAAATTCGTCAGTGAGTTTTACCGTCTCCTTGGCGTCCTGCAGTGAATCTTCCACCTCAGAGAAGCTGAATCCTGCCACAGTGATGAACTGGCTGACCACAGACACAAACTTATCACCTGAGTTCGGGGGACGAGTCTTCTGGTACTCCAGCTCCTGCTCATACAAACAAACAAACACACACACACACACAACACTTCATTGTTGAATTAAATGATTACTCTAAGTGTTTGAGTGATGTAGAAGGGTTTTAGTGTGAAATTATGTATTTAATTAATTTGATTAAAAAATATGCATGTCTGTTCCTGGGTGTGTTACTCACCACCTCCATGCTCTTGAGGCCGCTGCGCAGGCTGTTGATGTCTTTCTCCAGCTCTGTCATGCTAAAAGAGTGAAATATAGCATGAAAAAGCACTGAAATATATATACACACAATATAGTGTGTGTTTGTGTGTGTGTGTGTGTGTGTGTGTGTGTGTGTGTGTGTGTGTGTGTGTGTGTGTGTTTTGGAAGCTCATACTTGACTTTGGCAGCTTCCGGGACATTCTGCAGGTCCTCATGAAACAGTACCACTTTGGGATATTTTTTTTCCAGAAGCATTATCAAGTAATGCAGCAGAGTGATGTTCCTGCACACACACACACACACACACACACACACACACACACACACACACACACACACACACATCAGAGAACAGTAAACAATGAAGGCCTGAAGGGATTATTGTCAGTGCGTTTGTACGTGCTGTGCTCCTCACTTGTCGATGCTGGACTTGGTGTCGGCGATCTTGTTTAGCGAGGACACCCTGAAGCCGTATGCGTTTCCTCTTTGACCTTTGTTCATGTAGTTCCCGAGTGCGAGGATGACCTCCAGGAGCTGCCGCAAGTTTTGGCTCCGCAGCACCTCTGTAGACGCCTGACTGAGAGCTGAAACACAAAATCAGCACAATGTGGCAGCTTTAATAATTATAATTATAGCTTTTGCAGGTATGTATTTAAATGTATCATTTAAATACAATTATTTTTAAGCATTTCATTTACACTGCACTATTTATATTTAACCTTTTTTCTCTCATATGTTGTATAAAATACTAAGATTATGAATAAACTGAGTAATGATCCTTAACTCACTCATTCTCAGTCTCTATACCACTTATCCTGTACGGGCTCTGGAGCTTATCCCAGGGAATACATCGCAGGGCACACACATACTATGGGCAATTTGGAAATGCCAGTTGGCCTAATCTGCATGTTTTTGGACTGCGGGAGGAAACCGGAGTATCCAGAGAAAACCCGCCAAGCATGGGGAGAACATGCAAACCCGGATCCCGGAGGTGCAAGGCAATAGTGCTAACCACTAAGTCACCGTGCAACCTTAATATGGAACTATAAATCCATAAATAATCATAACTAAAATAATGAATACTTAGTAAATATCTTTAAGCTGTAAACTATTTCTGCAGAAACACACCTTGGATTTTTGGTTTGATGTCTCCAAGTCTTTCAGCAAACTTCTTTTTAAAGTAGAGTGATTGCAGTCTTTGCTGATAATGATCTATCCTGTGAGTTGGGACAGAAACATAGCGAATAAATAAACACAAATAATAATTAAAAATACATATATTAAAAAGTCAATATCGTACATGACAAAAATGTTTAATACAATCACAAACATTTGTTGTGTTCCAAACAAGCTGCTTCAAGTGTAACCTTTGATACAGTAATGATTTCTGTAAGGCGATGTGTCATTTGAGGAAAGAGTCTCCAGTGTCAGCACTGTGGGATTGTGGGTCTACCTGCTCATGTCGTAAAGGAAGCGGTCAGCTTTGGCCATCCTGTCCAGCTCCTTTTTGTGTTCCTCCAGAAGGTCGATGTCACTCTTTTCTGGGGTGAACTTCAGCAACTGAGCAACCACACACACACACACACACACACACACACACACATATATAAATTAAACTGATTAAAATTAAGTTTGTTAGTAGACAGTAAGTCTTCATTAGGTGTATCACTTCTCATTTGCAAGTCAGCTCAATGTCATTCTGCCTGACCCCGCCCACTTCTCTTCATCTGTGAGGTCCAGGTCCAGAATGAGTGATTTTGTGACAGTGTTCTGTATACAGTGTGAGGATCTGTCTAACATCATTGGATTATTATCCATTTCATATAACCTTACTGATATATCATCACACTCCTAACAGCATACTCCTGTTTACCACAACACATAAAGGTTAGGAGTTATAAGACAGTGAAAACTCAGTCAGTCTGAGAGACCTGCAGAGTCTTTAAACTCTAAAAAGCATTCCTAATTAGAGTTCGGATTAAAGCAGCTCTGTGGTCAGAAGCCTTCTGTATCCTCACATATTGCTCTCCTGATTCAGTTTCATATTTAAACATGTAGTGTGTGTGTGTGTGTGTGTAAGCTGTAGTATTGCTTTATTGCCATGAAGTGTATCCTCACAGAAATAAACACAGACATGAATGGATTATGTTATGTGCAGATATACATTGCCTGGCCAAAAAACAGTCACAAACTTTATCATTTAATTCCATCACCAATTCCAGTAAATTTCAATCTCCTTAGTTGTTTTCTTTGCTTGATGCTACTCAATATTTAGACCCTTCTGAAATGTTTTTTTCAGCCAGGTAGTGTATGTACAAATTTCTAACAGCTATTTCTAACAGTTAATCACCTGTTCCAGCATGTCTTTGGGAAGGTCCTCCTGCTCATCCATGCTCATTATGGCCTTCTTAATCTCATCATTGGTCAACTTTAACCTGCCATAGAAGTTTTTTGAATATTAATGTTAATATTAAAAGATAACAATGAGCACTGTGGAGTAATTTTTAACCCTCTCATTCTGTTCAGGCAACAAGCGATTTGTTTGAAATGCTTAATGAAAGTAGAATAAATAAAGATTTTTTTTTCTTGTTCTTTTAGTTTTTTTGAACTCCTTCTTTACTTAAAATTAATATATACTGTAATCATTTATTATATAATGTTTTTTTATATATATTGTCTATAGACTATAATATTTAATCGTCTAAATTTGATATGGATTTTCAATAAAATATCAACATAATAATTTTGCCTTTTAAAAAAGGATAATTTTGATGTTCTTAAATTTTTTTAAAATATGGCATAAAACATAATAAAAATAATAAAATTAGGATTAAGATCAGTTAATATTAATAACAAAAATATTAAACATTTTAATATTAAACATTCTTAACATAAAAATGAAATTCTGAAAGATGATTTGTGTGTGTGTGTGTGTGTGTGTGTGTGTGTGTAAGGTTCTGAGCTCCAGACTCACCGTGACAGGAGGATGTTGCAGTTTTGTGCTCTGCGGCCATCAATAACCGACAGCTCCTTCACTTTCTTTATGGTTGCGTCATCACCAGACTCTTTCTGCAGAGAGACATACATTTACTGTTAACTTTTTAATGTTAAAACTTTTACTATTAAAGCATTATTATTTATTAAGAGTCAGAGTCAATGTTAATATCAGAGTCAGTTTTCCATCAGTGGCTCACTAAAGCCTTTAGTGTTTTCTGTCCGTATTTAACTACATATGAGTTGATTACATATGAGTCAGATCTGACAACCTTCGCACATTTTTGCAGAGTGAACATAAAGGATTTCTTCTTTTCATAATTTAAACAGCAGATCAGCCAATTTGCATAGGTTTTTCAATCTTTCCCATATTAACTTGTGCTCTCTGGAAGCCCCGCCCCTTTCCCCATTTAGCCTGGGAGATTTTAACTGCAGTAAACAGAGAATGTTTGCTTGATTTAGCTAATATTAAACATAGACATATAGTTAACCTAGCTAAATAACAGTTAACTAAGAAGGTCATGGAACATTTTCATTGGAATGTATTTTTAGCTTTTGCACACAAAATCTTCATGGCCTGAAAAATAAAAACAGGCTGAAATAATTCCTGCATACTGTACATTCTCACAAATATACATCTAAAACATATATCTTTAAGCATATTTAAAGTTGCTTAATGCAAATGAAAAATTTGTTGGTTCAAGTAATAATAATAACGTATTATAAAAAATATTTACGGTATAGTTCATAAATTATAACATGGTGCAATAAATGCTGATAAAAAAAATTGGAAAAAAATCAATATAAAAAAATCTTCAAATTCCATATGTTTCTTCTCCCCAGCGTTAATAGTTGACATAAATTCTAGTCACATGTATAACCTGGATACCTGTGTGTATTAAGGTACACTAGGTACTACTATACTGGGTATACTAGGTGTGTGTGTGTGTGTGTGTGTGTGTGTGTGTGTGTGTGCGCGTGTGTGTGTAATAAATCTTAAATGCGACAGCTGTCTTGCATTACAGCAGCGATAAAAACTTCATTTTTGACTGATAGAGATGAAATGAAAAACACTCTATAAACCTAAGGCCATATTCTCTCTCTCTCTCTCTCTCTCTCTCTCTCTCTCAGATGCACACTTTGACCATCCTGTCCAGTACGTGTTTGTGTTTCTACAGAAGGTCGATATCACTCTTTTCTAGGACAAACTTCAGCAACTGAACAACACACACACACACACACACACACACACACACACACTATGGGATATATAAAACAATAAATGGCACGACAGGACAAGCATCTGGGTAACAGACTGGAATAACATGAGTTTTTATTTTCCCAGAACAGCGATTTCTTTTTTAGTGTTATAATTTTGTATATGAATATCTGCTGTTTGCATGGCGAATAAATTGGATAATTGCTAGCATAAATGATAAAGTTGTCATGAAAATGAGTTACAAATGAGTTGTAAAATATGTGAAAGACGATACTCATCACATATCGTCGTACCAGCGGTCTCTGGTAAGCTGAAAACGTTCTCTCGAAGTCCTCCAGGTCCAGAATTTTGAACACTCTGATATCGTCCAGCTCCGTCCACAGGGTTCCTTCCAGTTTGTTCTACACACAACAACACATCTGGTGAGTGCTGGGGTTTGGAAATGTTCCACTAAAAATTGTTGTTATTGTTCATACACTGATAATTTAAATGTAATTAGTTTCAGTTCCAAATACATCTAAAGCACAGATTTAACATTCCTTCATTCTGGTTTGAAGTGGATTTGATTAAATATGGAGACGCTGAAGTCTGGTTTAAATAAACTAAATAGAGATTGTTTCCTACCGAAGTTAATTAGGTTTTAAGATTAAAATAGATCAAATGTGAATCTATAATGGCAAAGAGACTTCTTGCAAATGCTTTAAAGCTTAAAGGCATTAGGAAACAGAAAAAGGAAACAAAGTAACAAAACAATTTCATTTGAAACTGTAATCGGTATCATTTACACGGACTATTTTTCTTCAATCTGATTGTAATCATTCCGATTTGAGATTCCGGCTTAACTGCTTACATGGATGCTGATCTGATAAGATGTGTGTTTGAATGCTCAAAGCATCTAATCTGGATGTCATTTTTTTGACCTGTGCAAAGTGGTTCTGCTCGCTGTGAAGTATTTAATCTGCTGCAAATATAACAAAAGAAGAAAAAGTAGAAGGAGTTTTTTTTCCCTTCAACTTGGAAGTTAAGCTAGGCTTCCCACCTTTACTGATAGATCCCGCCTTTTCTGTTATGATTGGTCACAAGAATTCAGGCTCACATCTGATTGGTTAGGTGCTTTACTATGTGTGAAATGTGAGCCAATCAGTGCTCCTTCTTTAGCCAGAGATCCGATGAGTTTACTCACCAGGAACGGAAGATAAATTTCCCACCCTAAACTCATCACATCAGCTAATGTTACTCCCATGTGGGGCAAACAACACGAGAGAAATGTTTCACACCACCCCTCTCATTCCCACTGAACATTCATTCCAATCAGGTGATATCAGCTCCGACTGCTCGGACTGACTTGTTTACATGATGCCCATTTATTTTAATTCGGCTTTTATTCCCATTATTAGTGAAATATTAACATCCATATAAACGCAGCAAATGTCAGTCGGTCTCAGAGTTAGTGTCAATATCAAAACCAGTGTAAGTGTTGAAATCAGCAGTGTACATCGCAGTGACTCACCTCACTAAGTTTGGCCCAGTTGAAGGACTTAAGTGGATTTGAAGGTTGAGGAATGTCCTTCTTCTTCTGTGCTGATAATCCAAGAGAACCGAACAGAAGTCCAGGGGGAAGTGGAGGAGCTCCTGGAGGAGGAGGAGGTGGAGGAGGAATCCCACCTGGAGGAGGCGGAGGAGGTGGTGGAGGAGGAGGAGCGAGACCCGCTGCTGAGGGTAAAGGAGCAGACGGAGCACCAGGAGTTTCAGGAACTTGAGAAGGTGCTCCAGGAACAACTGCCCTCTAGAGGAGAGGAAGAGTATGTTTATGCATGTTTTTATTTGCGTGTGTGTGTGTGTGTGTGTGTGTGTGTGTGAATATGAGTGTTTACATACTGTACTGAGCTCCTGAAGCTGAGCCATGAGTGAAGCCACTTGCTGTTTGGTGAGTTTGTGTTCGTTGTTCTCCTTCTCCAGCTTCTCCTTCATCTTACTGAGCGTCTGCATCATCTCCTCTTTCTCCTGCGCCTTCACTTCACACTCGCGCTCCTTCTTGTCCAACTTCTGCTGCAGCTCGCTTTGTTCTACACACAAACACTCCATTTACTGACCAGACATGATGAATGAACCTCCAGAAAATAAAGAATTCCTCAGGAGATAGAGCTTGGAGAGTTAGAGCTGTTTCTGAAAGACAACCTTCATGTTGCTGGGTTCTGTAGAGGAGTTTTAAGAGAGGAAGAAGCTTTTCTTCTAATTACAGTCTCCTATTAATTTATTCCTTTAGGATCCAGTCATTGCATTTTTCTGTTGGTAGTTGCTAAATCCCTGATTGTGGTCTGTGTGTTTATACATAAGCATCGAACAGAGTGAAATAAGAGTTTGATTAAATTTTAATTAAAGCCATGAGGCAGAGCATTCAGTAAAGAGCTGCTTTCTCTTCAGGGCTTTGGCCAGAGCAATAAACTTTTGGAACTGTTACCTAAATTTCAAAAGCTAAAATTGTGAGAAGGAGAAGTTCTTTAGCTGGTTAATCATGCTGAAAATTAATATATGCAAAAATTATTTAAATCCAGAATGTTTGTGTGTGTATGACATATGTAAGTATTATTCAGCATATGTGCATCTTAAGTTAAAAAGGGAAGAATTGCACACTAAAGTAGACACTTTACTTTATGTGTAGAGCAAAAGTTTAATTCGATTGACTGATTGATTGATTGATTGATTGAAAGAAAGAAAGAAAGAAAGAAAGAAAGAAAGAAAGAACCGAAGCTGAGAGAAGATACAGATGTGTAAACACGCTCCTTTGATGTGTGTAAAGACCTGTTTCAAAAGAGATTGAGTCGATGATCAGGATTTAGAAATCAGTGTGAGTGTTTAATAGGGGCAAAGGTCACGGCTGAGTCGTGTACATTACCTTTCCTCATCTTCTCTGCCTGCTCTTTCCACTGTTTCACCTCATTCTCATTCACCAACCTGTCAGATTTCACATCACAAGAGTGAGAGAAGGAGGAGAAAAAGAATGAGAGAAAAAGAATAAATTCCATTCATCCATGAACCTCTATAGTTCAACTAGTCACCCTGGAGGCCAGTGGTGACCACTGTATTTATACCCATTTTGTATGACCATGGTAGGGCCTCCAATAAATATTTACACACTTCAGGCAATTTGGGAACGTCAATTAGCCTAATCTGTATGCCTTTGGACTGTAGGACCCACCAAGCACATGGAGAACATGCACACAGAGATGGGAATCGAACCCACACCCTCGAGTTGCAAGGCGAAAGTGCTAATAATGTTATATGTGATATGATATCATATGATATGATATATTCAATTCATTCATCCTCTATAGCCGCTTTATCCTTTATACAGGGTCGCCGGGAGCCCGGAGACTAAGCGTTTTCTCACTGGGGTCCGGGAACCGTTTCCGAACACACTTGGCCCCGGGACCAGTTGATTTTTGTCTGTGAGCATGCAATCGATTGCAGAGGTGGTCTCGGGAACGATTCATGCGTTCCCGAGCACGGAAGGCGGGACATAAGTACGCGCTCATGCTCAAAAGGGGAAGTGACGTAGCCACTGTTTGACTCCATACACAAACAAACGTGCCTGCAAAAGAATCTCTGAAGTAATGCCAAAGTACTATGTTTGCTAGAAATTTAGACAGACAAAAACATCCAAAGACAATCGGACACTAGACATAAAAACTCAGATATTTACAGAAGTATCCGTAAGTATTTAGACGCGCGTGCGCGTGCAGTTGCAGTAAGCTAGGCCGTGCAGAGTTAAACAAACTGCGGCTCGAGAAGTTGAAAACCATCCAGTGTGATCGAGTTGGAACCCCTCTGTCCTACGACACCATCTATCTACCTTCATCATCCAAACCGGACAGCATGGAGTCTGGTCCAGCAGAGAGCCTGCGAGCGAGCGGTAAGGTAATATTAAATACTAACGATATTAACGCTGTTAAAGAAAGTCTCATATTATCACGGCATCTCCTGTTAATTGTCTGTGGATCTTGTGGTGACATTTTAAATGCATATAATAAGATAAACAGGATGATTCTTTCACATTAGCTCACAACAAAGTTAACTCCTCATGTCTGCTTACTTTAAAGCCCCAGTCATGTCAATATAAAGGTATGAATCATTCTGAAGTATTCTTTTAGATGATGAAGATACACAGCCTGAAAAAAGTTCTTTTACTTACATTCTCACCACGTTCTTCACATTGAAGTTCTCCAGGGGCGCAACATCAGGATCGTGACCTTTATCAGTCTGTAGGACGATCTGCTGGACGATTCGGTCGAGAAGGAGCCAGTAGTGAACCGTGTTCCCGCTGCGCTTATCTGCATAGATTGAAATTACTCTCTTTATAAAATGTATTATTATAATAATAATAATTATTATTATTGTTGCTGTTGTTGTTGTTGCTCACAGGGCATGTGGAGGCAGTGCTGGAGGATGGACATAAAGTGTGGAAAAGCCTCTGTGTGATTGATCCTCTTACGGATGAGCTCGAACACCTGTGAGGCGCTTTTAGTGTTGATGTGAACCTAAAAAGACCAAAGACAGGATCCATGTCATGTGATCAGATCTTTAAAGAAGAAGAAACTGAAAAATGTATCATTAAAAAGTAAGTGTACATTTTCAAAGCGCTTGGCCAACTGCAACTCATCTTCGTTTCTCTTCAGTTCAAAGTAGTCCAGATGCCTTCAAAGACAAGAAAGTCGACTGATCATTACAGCGTCATGGAAACACAGAAGATTTATTATCCCATGTATGAAAAAATTTTAACATTACAAAAAATATTATTGTGTGTACATAGACGTTTTTTTGGATTCAGGTAATCAAGAGCTGAAACTGGGCTCTCACCGATCCAGCGTCTGGTTCTCGTGGGTCCGGAGCTTGTCGATGACCGGCTGGATCCCCAGCATGAGGAACTCGTAGCGTAAGTGAATCCTGAAGTCCAGACTCGACTGTGGGTGAAATATTCACTCTGATTTCTGTTTCTCCTCACATTAAAACACATACACACACACTTTAAACACAGCGCCTCACCTCTCCAGCCCCCTGACTGAGCACAGCATTAATGAAAGACATGACGGCAGTCTTCAGGTTCACCTCGTCTCTGTACCGACCCGTGCTCCTGTCCAATTCGTTCACCAGAGACTGAGAGAGCAGGAGACACAAACACACTCGCATTATACTCACACATAGAGTTCAGGTATTATAATTATTTATTATATATTTTTTTACTTTTTTTTTTTTTTCCATTATTTTTTTCTTTTATTATTAATAAATATTCGACACAACTAAGAGTTCATCACACATGTTTAAAAGAAGAGCAAAAGCAAAATAATGATAAAAATCTTCAGGGAAATTACAAAGTAAATTTTAAATAAAGGAAGAAAAAAAAGAAAGCAGAGAAAGTAAATAAAAGTATATAGAAGATACTGTGTGTGAGTGATTCAGGACGTGGCCCAGGGTAAGAAGGTATTTGGGGGATTTGGGACATGACCCCACTGTAAGAAAACATGTGAGTGATTCAGGACGTGGCCCGGTGTAAGGAGGCATGTGAGTGATTTGGGGTGCGTGTGAGAGATTCGAGATGTGACATGGTACAAGAATGTACTGTATTTGGGGAATTTGGGACACAGCCATACTGTAAAAAGGCACTGAAGTGATTCAGGATGCATCTCGGTATAAGAAAGCATGTAAGCAATTCGGGACATGGCCTGGTACAAGAGTGCAAGTGAGTGATTTGGGATGCAACCTTGAGTAAAGGCATGTGAGTGGTTTGGAATGTGGCCTGGTGTAGAAAAAACATGCAGAAAAAATATAACATATTTGGTGTGTTTATACTGAAATATATATATATATATATATATATATATATATATATTTAAAGATTCGAATATACACCTGCTCACAAAAGTGAGTACACCCTTCTAATTTCAGCAAATTTCACATTTTAGTATATCTCCTCAAAGGACAATACTATAGAAATGAAACTTGGATATATTTTAGAGTAGACAATGTGCAGCTTGTATAACAGTATAGATTTACTGTCCTCTAAAAATGACTCAACATGCAGCCATTACTGTCAAAATAGCTGGCAACAAAAGTGAGTGCACCCTAAGTGATAACAGCTGTACATCTTTAACCGTGCAAAGTCACATTTCCTATTTATTATGTTCATGTGTTTGTCAGTGGCCGAGTACGTCTCCAGACTGGAACCCTATTGAGCACCTGTGGGGCGTCCTCAAGCGGAAGGTGGTGAAGCATCATGTGTCTAACATCCGGCAGCTCCGTGATATCATTAAGGTGTAGTGGAAGAGGATCCCAGCAACAACATGTGCAGCTCTAGAGGATTAAGTTGGTGCTCACACAAAATATTGATCCGTTGGCCACAATTTTGACATGCTCACTTAGGGTGTACTAATTTTCGTTGCCAGTTATATAGACACTAAAGTCTGCAGTTTGAGTTATTATTTGAGGACAGTAAATCTGACTACTCGATGGTATATCCAATTTTCATTTCTATAGTATTGTCCTTTGAGAATATATAATATGTCCATGTCCCACCTGGAAGCGTGTCCTCTCACAGGCGTATTTCTGGTAGTGCACCATGGCCTCCAGTACTTTGCGGTGGCCACCAGGGACGAGACACACGGCTCCCAGGATCTCCAGCACGGCCACTTTGGTGCGAATGTTCTCGGTTTGGAGGCTCTGAGCGATGATGTTGATGCTCGCGGGGTGAGCGAGGACGTGGGAGCGGCCCTGAGTGTTGTTCATCAGAGCCTTGATGCAGCCGATCAGCGAGGTGTGGATCTGAGACTCGCTCGTCTCGTACTCCATGTTCTTCAGGAAGTTCAGCAGACACGTCAGACCGTCCTGATCGATGAAGCGGGTCACAAAACTGCGGAGGTGTATGGGTAGAAGGTTTATTCACTGAAAACTCTGTTCACACTCAGTAGAACACCCTTACACCTTTATACCATACAGTATACTGTACATTATTAGAGTTACCTCATGGGTTGTGTATTCAATGCTGTCTTTAATCCCTCTATAGATTTGTTCCTCTCCTCTTCATCCTCCTTCTCCAGAGCCACAAATGTCTTCCTCTGAGCAAGAGTACC
>JAQMYL010000005.1:24214619-24222119 GCA_030014365.1 Clarias pachynema | reverse complement strand
ATGAGTTCACCTGGCCATGATATGAAAAGGGGTACATTTTGCCCCTAAATATTGGGGAGTTAGATAGATAGATAGAACGAACGAACTTTATCAATCCCAAAGGGAAAGTGTAACGTTACAGCAGCCAGTTCACGTAATAATATACAACATTTAAGCAGCTAACAATGAGGAGGGAAAAATGTTACAGTTAAACATCATTGAACACTGTTGACAATTAAGGTGCATTAAAAAGGTAGAAAAATGCTATCAAATAATATATGAATATGAAAATACTGCTTCTATGTACATGTGCATGATGATTGTATATACAGATGAGAATGAAAATGCTAAATGTTTCTAAAGTTTTGTTTGTTAATAATTAATTGTTGTATAAGTTTTAAATATATCTTAAATAATAAATGCTTAGATTCTGAGCTCAGATTGTGGAGAAAACTCTATTTAAATGTCCGCATCGTGTTTAGCTGCAGCTTCACTGGAACATATTTCAAATAAACTCGGATGGTTGTGCAGTTTTTGTCTGATGGTTTGTGTTGCTGTGTGTGTTTGCGCAGCTCTTATCAGAGGCGGCTCCAGGGCGAGTCCGGATCGTCCACGGAGACGTTCTTGCGTTCGGGATGAGCTCGGCTTTCCCAGCACACATTGCCAGAAACTGGGACGATGGTAAAACGGGTTTCGTTTAGTTATAAAAAATGTGTGAATACTAGCAAATTCATAACTTTATTATGATGCACTTTGTGTGTGTGTGTGTGTGTGTCAGAGCCTCCTGATCTTCACATAATCGGGAATCTCCCCTTCAGCGTCTCTACTCCACTCATCATTAAGTGGTTGGAGGAGATGGCCGACAGGACCGGCCCGTTTGTGTATGGACGCACCAGACTCACTCTGACCTTCCAGAAGGAGGTGGCAGAGGTGAGAGCACGAGGGCTGTTAATAAGCTGAATTCTGATTGGTCAGGTGGTGTTGATTTAATTCTCTGTAACAGCAGCTTTGATCAGGTTAGATAGGGCAGGTTTATATTAATGCGGTCTGGTATGTTATTGTTTTTATAGTAATGCGTACAGTGAAAACTTTACAAAGTAAAAATACATCATACTGTAAGGAGGAATGTGTTTATGCATCATTAGTAAGAGGAGTCTCTGGTGTCAGCACTATGTAACAGTCCGAAGTCAGGCTAGAATTTGAGTGTTCTCGCACCTTCAGGACAGAGGAGTTCACGATCCTTTGTGGTTTCTCAATAACATGACAGACGTGATAGGAGAGAGAATAAAGAGAGGATGGTGAGGAAACGAGGGTTTATAACTGCTGTAACACAAGTAAGAACAAAAACTAACTTATTTCACAGAGGCTCAAGAGAGTTTAACATTACTATAAACTGATAAAATGGACACTGTAGTTCCTAGTCAAATAAGTGCACTTTCATATTAGGGCCCTGGGATTATTTCCAAGAACACTTGAGCCTAAAGACTGATTCAATCTGGTCAGCATCAGTCGTACCTGAGAATGTAAGTAGATCGTTGTTTAGACACGACATCATCAGTGCAGTCAGTCTTCTCCGAGGGGGAACAGTCTGTTAAACAGAAATAATCTCACAACCTCTATTCATTTTACTCATGTTTATATTTGATAATCATGCATTGCTGGTCATTTTGAAAAATTGGGAAAAAGCATCACATACTTGTTTTGCTTCTGTTTGGTGTTGAGCGACTGTAAGAACAATTCCATGGATTAAGAGACTCCACAGTGCACTGCAGCTGCTCAGAAGGCGGAGCTCAGCTCCGGATCTCTGGCGAGGTTTATAGCTGTAGGGATTTTTTTCCTTGTGTTCTGATAAGTCACGTTTATCGGGTGAACTAATTAATGCTAATTACACGGGAATGTTCAAATTAATGAGCTAATTTGATCCTGTTTGTTAGCAGCCATATGTAACGCCTTAGTCTCTTCTCTCTCACACACACACACATGCACACACACACACACACACACACACACACACACACACACCAACCTATGGAGAATGTATTAGATTGCACAGACGTTGTGAGGAGGTTTTCACCCATTCTGGTTAATAATGCAGGTTAGTGTGTGTGAGGAATAAACCAGCGTGTTTGGTGCAGTTCTAGTGCAATAATCAGTGACCGTCCCAAAAACAGAATCAAATTTTATTTGTGAAAGCAAATATACACAATAGTGTTGCAAATTGCTCAGCTTTCCTTAACTTATAGTTGAACTCGCTAACAATCATTGAATCCTTTGTAATTAATAATAATATATATATTTTTAATTTTACGTTTAAATTAAACATCTAGCAGCATAAGCGCATTTTTTTGGGTGTATGTGTGAGAGATTAATGAAGCAAAAACAGTTTCAATAAACAAGCGAAATTCTTGTCCATCTGCTAACTGCAGTGCCCAGTACTGTGCAAGTGTGCGCCCTCTTGTGGTGGACAAATGAACAGACTTGTGCTGCTACTAGACTTCTTGTTAATGTAGAATCATTATGCAAAACAAACATTATAGGTTGGTATATTTTATTATTATCAGTTAAACTGTTAATTAACAATGATTAGCCATTAACATCCCTGGTGCACACATCTGCAGTCAGTTTATCAATCGTAATGTGAATAGTGGATAATAATGGAGACCTAGTTAGAGGAAGTGATGTTAAGAGAAAATAATGAACAGTAATTTACCACACAAGTTAATTTTACGTGTTTTGTTTCTCCTATATTACATGTAATTTTACATGTTTAATATAAAAGAACTTGTTTATAGCTAAATACACTGTGTGTTTAATGCAAGAGTTTTGTGTTGTAACTTTATAGTTATAGCAGCTTTAAACACCAGCTTCTTTTCTCTTGCTTGTAAAAAAAAATATATACGGCTTATCATGTTACTGAAAAACCACAAAGAAACTGGTAGTAGTAGCCTTAATGTGGGAGCCCCCTAGCGACGAGGAGAAAAATACTAATAATAACAATAAAGTTCTGGACAAAACCTTCGGACCAATTAGAATCTATGGTGTAAGTATGGAAAACAAGTAAAGTACAGTTATTGTAGCTTTAGATTGTGAATATAATGGTGAATAATTGTGTAATATGATGATGATGCTTATTGTTGTGGTTCTGCTCCAGAGGTTAACGGCAGGCACTGGAAGCAGACAGCGCAGTCGTCTGTCCATCATGGCTCAGTACCTGAGCACCGTACACACCTGCTTCACCATCCCCGGCCGAGCGTTCATCCCCAAACCTAACGTGAGTATCTGCTGCTCGTCTCTATCTTTCCCGACAGAACGGTCTCCTGACACTCGCGGTACATCGTAGCGCCTGCAGGCCTTCCTCTGAACAATCCCACATTCCTGCGTTTACGATTAGACCCGCGTTTCCCGCAGGCTCTCATGCAGCTTCATAACTGCAGGGGTTTGATACGGAGCCCCAGCGGGATTGTGGGTAACACTCTGTGAATTCCCTCTCGCTCCTTCTCAATGTCGTCCTGTGAATATTTAATCCGACCCGAGAGAGATGAAGAGGAGGGTTTTTGCATTCTTGCATGTTGCTAATAATTATTTCATGCTGCTATTTGGAGAGTTTGAACGCAGCCTCTAGGTTGCTTTGGACTCTCGCAGGAACTAAAGGGTTTAATTGTGATTGTTCTTTAATTGTTACACACCAGTTATAACACAATTACTTTGTAATAGAATTTTTATGGGCTGTGTGAAAGCTTGAGGATGGATTAATCTGGTGTTGGGAGGTAAAAGATTTTAATCTGGTTTTGAAACCCGTCTGAAAAGTAATTATTCTGGAGCAGTTTCTTTTTTTTTCAGTATTAATTAAAGGACAATTCTGTATTCTGAGCCATGAGACATGTTTAAAGACAGTGATGTGATCTGTGATTGTGTGCTTATTTGTTTGGTTTTGAGCTCTATTTTATTTGTCCTGTGAGATGAAGGGGCTTGTGTGATGTCAGATGGGACACGGGTGTTGTCATTGCTGTCATTGCCAGGATACTAGCGTAATTAAAACAATGACTTTGTAACATTTTCCAGTAACATTCAACATGTTATTAATGAGAAATCCAGCCTGGATGTTGCTCAGGCTTTACTACAGATGCAGTACAGCTATACCTGAGACTCGGTTTAGTTAGTTAGTTGTCTGAGAGGTGGCGAGTGTGATGGTGTTGATGGTCATATGAGTGTGAAAGGTGAAAATGTGGAAGCTGTCCTGTGCAGATGAGGAGCTGAGAGATGAACAGACTTCAACACTAAATCATGACTCTCATTGGGTGGTGCTGAGACGAGGGCTGAATCCCACCGCACCCCTGATAGCATAGCATTGTGGGTAATGTATCATTAACTCGAGTGAAAATAGAGCAACACGATAAAAGCAGTTAAACCTCTGGCAATCATTCCTCAAACATGTGGCTCTTTTGTGTGAGTCTGTTTACACATCAATTTTAATCTTAATCTGAGTCAATCTAGGCGTATCTTTTACCATATGCTTCCTGAAAAAGGTTTAAATAGATGGAAGGACATAAGGACATTATTACAGTATGCTTTTTGTGCTGTGAAAAATTTCAATTACAATTTCCTTACAAGCCCCTTCCTGCTTTTTGTTTTTATTTGTTTTATCACACTTAAATGATTGAAATCAACAAACAAATTTTTATATTACACAAAGATAATCTGAATAAATAAAAAATGTAGTTTTTTAAGAGATTTATTAAAAAAATGTCCAAACCTGCCTGGCCCTATGTGGAAGAAGTAATTGCCCCTAAATCCAATAACTGTTCGTGCGAATCTTGGCAGCAACAACTGCAGTTGAGTGTTTATGCTAATTGACGTCGCTGGAGGAATTTTCAGCCACTTTTATTTGCAGAATTCAGCCACATAGGAGGGTTTAACCCGTGTTAAGGTCATTCCACAGCATCTCAATCGGTACATAAGTCTGGACTTTGACTAGGCCACTCCAAAACCTTAATTTTGTATTATTTGAGCCATTCAGAGGTGGACTTGCTGCTGTGTAACTTAAATGCGCTTGAGTTTGAGGCCACGAGCTATCGTCCAGACATTTTCTGGTAGAGCGTAGAATTCATGGTTAGATCAATTATGGCACGTTGCCCAGGTCCTGAAGTAGCAAAGCTGCCGCAGGCCATCACACTACCACCACCATGTTTGACTGTTGGTGTTATTCATATTGAAATGCTGTGTTAGTTTTACACCAGATTAGTTTCCATATCGTCCAGCCCTACACCAGATGTATTGGGACACACACCTTCCAGAAAGTTGAGCTTTTGTCTCATTGGTCCACAACATATTTGCCCAAAAACGTTGGGGGTGATCAAGATGTTTTTTTTGTTTGTTTGTTTGTTTTTGGCAAATGTGAGACGAGACTTTGTGTTCTTTTTGCTCAGCAGTGGCTTTTGCCTTAAAAAGTCTCCCATGAATGGCATTTTTCCCGTAGTGCCAGGTAGGGTTGGACAGCTTTTAATGAGTGAAACCATCATTTAAAAACTGCATTTTTATTTAATCAGGTTATTTTTGTGAAATATTCAAATTTGTTTCAGGATTTGGATCATCAAGTGTGACATAATTCTGGAAAAAAAAAAAAAACAGGCAGGTGGCAAATACTTTTTCAAGGCACCGTATGTATTAAATAGATATTAATTCAGACTTGAATTTTATACCACCAAGAGTTTGACCTGTGTGACCTCTCAGCGAGGGCTGTTCTCTCTGCGTCGTGTGTACAGGTCAGTCGTTCCTGCTTTGTTGATGAACAGTAGCGAGCTGCCGCGGCGCCACCATTGTCCTGCAGTGTAGTTGTAGCTGGAAACAAGCAGGAGCAGATCACGCTGTTCACACACTGGCTTTCTTCCTGAATTAAGGCTGCTGTAGTGTTTCAAGACCAGCCTTGTGTTGTGTGATGCAATGAAGGAGAGAGTGTGTGTGTGTGTGTGTGTGTTAAAGTAAACCACTCTGAATACTAAAGATGCAAGCCATTCCATCACAGAGTGACCCTGGAGCAGGTGTATTTATAATTGACTTTACTGATACTGACGAGCTGCTAGACGTGTTTTTAACGTGATGTGCTTTATGACGTGTTTCACTGCTGCCGGGCTCCTTCTGTCACATTGAGTGACTTTGTCTCGTCCTTGAAGGCTGCTGTAGATGCTGATTGGCTGAGGGGGGTGTGTGGGTGTGGGTGCAAGAGAGACCACAACACACCACAGTTCCCCCTGCACTCTCAACCTATGCTTCCCCACACACACACACACACACACACACACACACACACACTACACACTACAGCAGCTGCTCATTAGGGCTGCACCAGACATCGTTTATTAATCATTATTACGATATTGATGTGTACAATACTGATACAGTTTAAAATAAATAAATATTAAATTAATAAAGCAGCAATAAATTAAACTGAAAATCAAAATAAACCCAAGAAACCAATAAACTTTATATTCATTACTGTTCATTTCTAACACAGAGTGAAATTGCTTTGAAATAAATAAATAAAAACGGTAATAAACAATAAAATAAAAAAGAATAAACATCCTCCCCGTGCTTGGTGGGTTTCCTCCGGGTTCTCCGGTTTCCTCCCACAGCCTAAGACATGCAGGTTAGGCTAATTGGCGTTCCCAAATTGCCCGTAGTATGTGAATGTGTGTGTATGTGTGTGTGCCCTGCGATGGATTGGCACCCTGTCCAGATGCCCCGCCTCGTGCCCTAAGCCTCCTGGGATAGGGTTCAGGTCTCCGCGTCCCTGAATACAGGATAAAGCGGTCTAGAAGATGAGGGAGTGAGAGAATAAACATCAGCAGTTAAAGCCTATGAATGGAGAGCGTATGCAAGTTTTAATCACCAGAATAAAATTTCGATAATTTAAAGAATATCAAATAATTGTGTAAAAATTAATATAGAGTATAATATAAAAAAATGCTAAATATAAATACACAGTATAATACAGAAATATGTAGGAATAGAATCGATTTACAATTTTAAATCTAAAATAAAATGCTCTTTGAGTGGTTTATAATATTATATAAAGATTATATTAAAAAATTTCCCATCTCTCCATCTCAGTTCTCATGTGGTTTCATGCAGAGTTTTGTGTTCGTCCACAATAATCTGTGAAGAATCATTTCAGTGATGAAGCCGAAGGTGGTTTTGAACAATCTTCATATTCCACATTATAGTTTATACTTTATTCACAGTGTATTATTGTCATTATGTAATTAGTTGTATTTATGTTTGCAAAAATAAGTTGACCTGAAAAGGAAGAAGGTAATAAGTTATTAGGATTTCCTAAAATAGTTTTAAATGTTAATATCAGCAACATCGGCCCGTATTTAAATAATTATTAAACAAAAGTTTTGAAAATAAATAAATTATGAAGGTATTTGTATTTATATGATATTACCCAGTAGGGCTGCACGATTTGGGAAAAATGTCACATTGCGATTATTAAGGTCAAAATTGCGATTTGCGATTGCGATA
>JAQMYL010000005.1:24194308-24214519 GCA_030014365.1 Clarias pachynema | reverse complement strand
TATAATCGCAACATTTGCTGTAATGTAATCGCATAGGCTGACATCGCGATTGCGATATTATTAATCGTGCAGCACTATTACCCAGCTGTAATCCTGACCAACGTTAGGCGATCCTAATCATCAGTGATCTAGTTAAACTGTTCCCTTTGCAATTCTTCTTCCCTGAGTGTTCTCCTCTCTGTAATTGTCAAATATTCCTTCGTGAGGCGCTCTAGAGTTTGGACTGAGCTTCCATGTCTGTGTTCCACAAGCGCATGAATCATGGGAGCGCTTCAGGCTTATCAGCAGCTTCTGCATCCAGGCAGCAGTGTTTCAGAGCCAGGATGGACATACGCTTTGTGACCTGACCCTGCAGCTCTGTCTCCTGGTCCCCACACACACACACACACACACACACACACACACACACACACACACATATATACACACACACACAAAAGGGAAAGTAGCCAGAGCTAGATTAACGACTGAGATCGATCAGGCAGCAGACCGAGGCGTGGAGAGGTCCTGACCGATTCCTCAGCCACAAACACACACACACACAAACGCACACGCGCGCGCACACACACACACACACACACACACACACACACACACACACACACACCTACCTCATGACTGTGGGATCACAAGCAACACTCACCAAAGGTAAAATATTCGCTTAACTGCAGACTGATGTCTGGTATTGATTTGTTTTTCTAGGTTTTAGACCTGCGTTCGCACCATACAGTAAATATGACTTGTTTATTTATTTAAAGCGTCTATATACATTTTTCTGGCCCTGTAATTAGCCCAGCATGTACAAAGACCACAGCTGATCCGCCCGCTCATTTTTACAGACAATTTTTACAGTGTTTCCTCTATAATAGTACAGGCATGCCGTGCCGCCATGCCAACAAGACCCCTACCATACCCACACTTTAGGTCAATTTTTTATTTAATATCATCTGATGTACTGTAACAGTGGCTGCATGGTGGAGAAGTGGGTACAGTAGTATTGTGGCCTCGCACCTGCGAGGGTTTGATTTTCTGGGTACTTGGTCTGGGTACTTCGGTTTCCTCCCGCAGTCCAAAACATGCAGAGAACCGAACCTAAATCCTTGTTTCATTAGAACACACGCAGTCTTATACGGGGGAATTTTAGCAATCTGCAGTCAGTCTTCATGCCAACATAAAAGCCAGTCAGGTGTCTTAAAAATACGTTGCTAAATGTACTATAACAGCAAACATATTTTCTTCTGAGTTTACATTTTCCACAAGTAATTACAAATTAATTTTATTAGAGAAAAAAAATAAATCGGCGCTAGCCTGTAGTGCACTCCTGGTAATTACCCAGCTAAAGTCCTGTGCGAGAAAATAAACAACCAGAAAATTGTATCGCATGGAAGATTTTTAGGGGAAACACTGAACTTAAGTGCAAAATGGTGAGTTTTTCCCTCATTAGATTGTGTCCCTAGTTAGATCATGTATGTTTAATCAGTAATTAAGGATTATATTTTTTATTAAAAAATGTGTAACCTGAAAGTGCTAAAAAGTACTTTATTTTTGATTGTTTTTAAAAATAGTGACTGCTAGCGATGGATCCTGCCCCAGGTTAGACTGTGTGTGTGATTTTTTCCTGTTCTCTTTCTTCTATGTGCAGAGCTAATTTCAGGGCAAAAAAATGCTTTAGATGAAAAAGTTAAATTTGTTGTATGTACATTTGTGACCTGCTTATTTATCACTCATTGGCTAATTAGGGGTGTAATTTGTTGATAGTGTGACCACAAGATCAAATTCTTTACTGTTGTGAAAAGTTGGCATGCAGACTTCATTAATAATTTGTTGAACATAACATCTTTTTTTTAAATTAGTAACAGCTTGAGTGAATATAAACATTTCCAGTGTCTCCATCTTCATTAAAACAGATGTATGGCAGGTTTATTCCCTCACAGGTGCAGGCTGGCTGTAATGAAGTGATTATCAGAAATCTGTCCTGTATGATCATTTACGTTACACTTTTTTTCTTTTTTTTTAACTGCCTCAAAAGGTAAATGTGCTTTAATGGTGGAGGTGAGGTCACAAGATAAAGGAGATAAATTCCTAGTGTTTAAATTACAGCTGTAATTCAAGTCTCAAACAGCAGGGGGCAGTAGAAATTACAAACGGCTGCTTTAAACCAATTTTTTTGAGTTTCCATAAAGGAAAAGGAACTTTCCATAAGTCAGAATAGAACGGTGAGCACCATGGGGACCACACGCCCGTCATGATAAATGGGGCCAGATCTGATATCCAAATGGGGTCAAATGAGGTGTCGGGGGATACAAAAGCCGGTGGCCGCTTTTCCTTAATATATCAAGTCTCAAGGTTAAATCTAAAAATAGGTCAGTTTAAAATGAAGCGCTTTGGAAGTTGGCCACTTAAACGGTTCAGCAGAGCAGCGAGCTTAATCACGGCCGAATTTCTTAACGTCCCAGCTGAGAACGTGGTTCTGTTTATAGACCTGAGGAGCGTCGGTGTATTGTTTTCTAATCATCAGTAATCTGAGCCGGGTGTTCTTGGCTGGGCAAGGTCACGCCGAACGCTAAGCACTAAATCCTCATAATTCAGGCAGTATCAGATGAATATTCAGTAATTTACAGCGCGGCCTCGGTGTACACAGCCGCGCTGGCTTCTGTAATGATGTCTGGAGTTTATTGCGGAATTGAGTGGAAGGAGAGAGTAATAAATCTCACTCCCCATGCCTCGGGACAGCTTGATATGAAAATTACTGCCGCTTGTTTTTACTCTGCTCGAAGTCCACTGCAGAACAGCAGGACACTCGGGTCCGTGTGTTACAAAGAGAGCGAGAGAAGCGGTGCGCTGTGGCATGCGAGGCAGATGGCCATGTGTGTGTGCAGGGGTGTGTGATGCTCAACACCTCCCACCTCGTCTGCTTATTACAGAAGGTTTAACACTGCAAAACAAAAGCGTGTTTCTCTACGCCTTCTTAACATCCCGGAGAATTTTTACACAATCTCACAACCCTCGCTTTTCTGCAGCTCGCGTTTCGCTGATAAACAGACCTCAGTGCTCTGACTGCAGATATCTCCACGTCCCCCCCCCGTCCCCCCCCCCGTCCCCCCCCATCCCCAACCAACACAACGGCACTGTTTATTACTGCATCTTTAACGTGAGGTTTTCATGCAAATGCGTACTTTAAAAAAAAGAAATAATAAAAGCCCTAGAGCAGTGAGGCAGCGCTGTGTGTCGAGTGGTACAAGCTGTGAATTGTCAGATAGGATTCTCTCTCGGGTCCATCGTGCCTGTCTCAGCAGTTTACAGCCCACCAGGCAAGGGCAGGATCATCAGTCTTCAGAGATGTGCCCTGGGGTTAGAGCTGCTGAGGCATCAGGGAAAGGTCAGAGAATATACGCGTGTGTGAGAGAGAGAGACACACACACACACATATTCTCAGCTATATTCTCCTATATCATGCCCTGTCCTGGTTGAGGAAAGATTCCACAGCGCGTCCTCATGCTCGTCATTAAAGCTGATGCAGATTGGAGCAGGATTGGTGCTCGGTTTCATCATTCATGCGCTATACACGTATCCGAGTCATTTTGCTGGTTTCTCATCCTCGGTGACCGTACAGCAGTGTGTACAGTGGCTACGTGTCTTTACATCTGTGCTCCTTGCCAGGCTTTTCTAGATAAGCAGATGATGACAGTGACTTTAAGTCTGTGTTCTGTGTAATGAGACAAGTAAGGAGATGTTTATGTAACATTTGGAAGGAGTCTCCAGTGTCAAAGCTTTTTAACAGTTAAAGTGAAGCTTATCTTCAGTAGAAAGGAGTTAACGCTTCCTTCCGTTTCTCAGTAATCTGTCAAGTTTTTGCTTTTTATTTCTTTTTGGTTGTTTATTGATTTGTCTTTGTAGTGTTTCATAGACTAGGCACTGGATTGAATTCTGTAAATAAATTGCCAATTTTGCTGTGGTATTAGAAAAAACTTGCATCGGGAAAAAAAAAATCAGCATTGAGATTATTTATTATAGTAAATTTGCAAAGCGTCAGCTCTTGTTAAGCTCTACCAGAGAAATCATGACCAGAAACACTGCATTGTTTGCAACGTGAGAAATATAAATAGCGCAGCGTGAAACACTAAACAAGCCGAGTGTGTTATGTAATTCTCATCCCTTAGGAAAAGATCTAGTCAGGGTTGTTGGATGCTCACAGACGTTTGGGCAGGTGCACAGCACCTTGCTAAGGTAAAGTCCGTCCACCATCTCGGCATTCCTTCTCCAAGATCAGACCTCCATCTCACCAAACACCATGAACAGAATGGAGAGATGTGCACGTGTTGGATTTCCACATGCTGTTCAGTCTGCTCATGGTGTTGGATGAGAGAGGAGTGAAAGAAAGTGATGAGGAACGATGCCAAGAGGTTGTATGGACTTCACCCACAGGACTTCAATTATAAACTGTAATTAGCTACACACTAGCTCACTAATATATTTATATATATAATATGTGAATTTAAGCTTTTGATTGATGTTTTTGGCCCACTGTTGAATTATATTTTAACATTTTTTTAATGATCATTAATCTCCAATCTAACTTGGATCTTTGTACACTGTACAGGAGCTACAATAGAGCTGGTTGAGACTGAAAAATCTTTTTTTTGTGCAAACAATCGTTCATTTAAATAAGGGGAAATATGCTCAACTTTCTGTAGCTGGCGCTATTGGGACCGTGTCTGAGATGTCAACTCTAGGCTTTATTCCCAACTCCAAGTTCCTCCCTGTTTACAGAGTAAAGTAAAGTTAACTCAACATGCCGCTCAAAGCATCAGAGATGTTAAAACACTTTAGCTTTAAGGCAAACTTCTTTAACGAGGAACCTCCATAATGACACTTTCTGTTGCTTCCCAGGACTTGGGACTTTACCTCCATTCACATACACACCAAAATATTTTATATCTTCAGTACACATTTTGTGCGCTGCCGTGTCCGTTTTGTGTAATACACATTTGGGTTTGTTATATTGACCGTTGGTTTTTGTGACCGGTTCGAGGAGGTACACGCGACCGACTCGATTGCTCGTTTGTTGCTTGACATGGTGAAGCAAAATCCAGCCACAGTGATCTGTTTCGTGCCCTGAATTTTAAAACTTTTAATCATACAGCGTTTATAAGCAGCGCAGGAAGCGACCTATAGGCTTTATCAGGCTTTTCCTACTGTATTGGTTTTAAGAAATATTTTCTGCATGTTTTAATTGATTTAGTTTTTCGTTTATTTGCATATTTAATCCCAATTCGATTATTTAGAAAATATCATTAAAACAATCTTTTTAAAAACAATAGGTTTAACTGAGAAAATCGATGAACTCCTCCTGCTTTAATCCTGCTGTAATCGTAGTTCTTCTGTTTTGAGCTTTTGTTCTTCTCAAGGTTTCTTGCTCAGGTCTTTGGGGAGCTTTTAGACCTTTGCACCAATGTCTGGTGTTAAACTTGCAAAACAGTTCAATTAAAGTTAAAAAGTTTAACTGGGAAGAAGTTTCATCTCTCAGGATTTCAGTCGTGATCCGTCGCCGCTGCAGCGTAGCCCAGAGACCCATTAATCAAATGTGGGTTAAACACACAGGACTCCGCCGCGTTTTAGATTTTCCTTGTGAGATTCCGAACTTGTTTATTTTCTGAATAATCGTCGCTAGATGAATGTTTGTTTCAGAGAGGAAACATGAAACCTCCTCAGTGCCAATATTGATTTAAAGCGTAATTAGGCTGAGGAGTAAACCAGCCGAGGTGCACACCACTGGTATCCGTACGCCGTGTCCTCTTAAGAAGGAGCCATTTATAACGCGGCTTGTCGAGTTTGTCTGCTCGCCATAGGGCACATTAGGCTGAAAGCGGGTGATGAGACATGGCAGCTCTGTGAGGACATGAGCAGGACAGCTCGGGCTGCGTGACACGGCTCAGGGCCAGCCAATTTTAGCACCATCAACACACTCTGGGCTGCAATGTGCTGCAACCTGAATGACTAACCTGCTGCTCCGTGGCTCACTGACGCTCTTTACGCAAACACACACCAACACACACACCTTATCAGTGTCTTCATGTGTATGAGGACACATGATGAGGAACCCAAAAAAGATTATCTGCTCTCTGCTACCTTAAAGCGGCAATATGTAAGATCAATTATGGTTCGTCTTGTTATGACGATGTTATGATTATGGCCATTTCATGGTGCTTTGGCATTTTTGCCACTGAATGATAGTTTGTTTGTTTTTGTTTGTTTGACCTCCTGATTAGTCAGGTCGCAATTTAAAGGGAGAAAAACAAATATGGAGGACAGAGTGGCGTTAGAAACATCTTTTAGTGTTTGTTTTTGTAAAGAATTTCCCCACTGATAGCTCATTAAATGAAATTATTAGTGTAAAAGTAGTTGCTTTTTTTTTTATGCTTCTGGACCACAAAACTGGAGCTTCTAGTGTACCTGAATCTGCTAGTGCCAAATTACAGACAAGTTTATTTTGCAGTGGGAACCAAGAAACCTGGCTAATGTTTTGCAATTGCAGTTTATCTTTCAGGCAGCAGGGGGCTCCAAAAACATCTAAACTGCTCCTTTAATCAGGTGGGAAGTTTAGGAAATTTAACAGGGATGTTTTTTTTGTGTGTGTATTTATTGGTTTTCTTTTCTCTGCTCAGTGTCTCAGTGTTCATCCTACAGACGTGAGGACTGATTTAAAAATAAAGAAATGTGTCTATAGGGATTAAATAGAAATAACACATCAGCCTACACACTGCACTGCACAGTGGGATGTGGGGAAAGAGCAGAGGAAGAAAGAAGAGTAAACATGGACAGTTGGAGAGGAACTGCATCCACAAAATAGTTTTATTTAAAAAATAGAACTACTTGCACAAGCAGACTGAAACAACAGCAGAGTCACACGTGAAGCTCATTTCTCTGCGAAATCAAGAAGTGCTGAAGCATCCACAAAAAAATAAGCTGCGTCTGTTTCCCCCAAGAACCTTTCAGTTAGCCACCAAACGGCACCGCGGCTCCGCCGAGCTCGCCGCTTACTGCGCTAACGAAAGGTACGCTGCTTAACACGGGTTTACGCTCGTGCCTGACGCGCTCCGGACACGCTATTTACACACAAATCTGCTCTTATTTCGCAATATTAGATCAAAACATCTGCAATCATGTGGGATTACACAAGTAAAGGTGTAAAAAAATGCGTCGTCTTCTTATAAAGAAGATTCACTATATAACATGCCTGGGTGTTAAAACTGAGAACTGCATATACTCATAAATATTCTCTTTAAAAGAAAACAAATCAAACTGCCAAACTGGCCAGAAGATATATCTGTATATCTATTTGTAAATTATACATTATAAATTATATATTCATGTGTAATAATATACTGCATCACAGAACTTTGCAGAAAGGAATCCCAAAGCATGAGACATATTTAATAAAAAGATCCTGAACGGTGAAAATGGCTCATGATCGTGAGATGATTGCTTTGTTGGAGTAGCACGTCCATGTTGAACCTGGCATGATGCGAGGTTTGTTAAACGACTCTTTACATCAAACAACAGTACATATAAAGTGTGTGTGTGTGTGTGTGTGTGTGTGTGTGTGTGTGTGTGTGTGTGTGTGTGTGTGTTTATATATGGATTTGGCACATTCACAGCTGAAACAATGGCAGTGTACGGGCAGATCAACAGAAAAAAAAAATATTGCATCGTGTAATGCTCGTCATTATGGTGTGAGCGCTGGCACCGTGGGCTAAGGGGTGGAGTAATCCGCCCCAGGAGGGCATCTTCGTGCCCACTCAGCACGCCCACAGATGCCTGCGGGAGGGAGAAGCTGGGCAGAGCCATCTGCTCGCCTGTGGGAATCTGCTCGAGAGGAAGAACTCACTGTGCCATCCATCAGTGCCAGGGCTCGCTTTGCCAGCTCAGAGCAACATAGAATAAATTCCTTGTTTCAGCAGAGCGAGAAGGCATGGCAATGACGAAGGCTCGAAGAGCAAACACACACTCCTGTGTCATTAAAGCATCAGGAAAGGATGGTGATGCAGTGAAGATAGCTTTTTTATTTTATTATTTTTTTTATTTTTTTTATTCCAAGGTAGCATCCATACCAAAAACAGGGGCGCCAGTATTTATTTACACATTTATGGTACTGACTATAGTTGACAATTCTCTGCTAAATCTTTTATAAAATAACCAGCGTAAAAACCCCTTGACTAGGTTCTTTTTTTTTTGCCATAGTTATCTTGTTAGCCATGTTCACACCTTCGCATATGGACTCGCCGGGAATGAGGGCTGTGTGAGAGGATGAGGATGAGGATGAGGGTGGCACTGAGAAATCACTGGAGCTTGTGATGAAGAGCGAGCTCCTGCTGGTGCAAATCTGACGGCAGATGCACTGCTGAAGGGAACCGGCCCAAAATCATAAAGGGAGAGAAAATGCGTCGGTGCCAAGCATCGTTATCAACGGCGGTGGCACTGCCATGAAAACTCCACCTCGTTAGAATATTGTAATATTCTCGCACACGTGTGTGTCCTGGAGGAGTCTTAGGTTTACTGAATGAACCCGAGTGGACTTTTAAACAGCCAAACACACACACACACACACTGTTTCCCCTCTAGCTCACTGACTCACGTAGACCTCCAGACACACATACACATATTTGGGTGCAGGATTCAGTTTCCATAGCAGTGACTATTGACGTGGGTTTAAAAAAAAAATAGCACACCATGCAGCTAACTGTGTGTGTGTGTGTGTGTGAGAGAGAGAGTGAGATAAAGCAGTAAGCAGCATGCACTGAGCAAGCCTAACCAAAAAAA
Organism: Clarias pachynema; assembly: GCA_030014365.1. Lineage (NCBI taxonomy): Eukaryota > Metazoa > Chordata > Actinopteri > Siluriformes > Clariidae > Clarias > Clarias pachynema. The sequence continues at coordinate 24,205,699 of JAQMYL010000005.1, read as the reverse complement.
AAAACATACCACACATAGAGACATCTTCTGTTGTGTGTGTGTGTGTGTGCGGTATCATTCCAGACCCCGCAGACCCATTCCACTCTCTAATCACAACCCACCCGCACCCACCCCCAACCCAAAATACAACTGGCTGGCTATAATGTTCTATATATTTTTCCTCTGGTGTTTAGGCACAGGCAATGTGGCTACGACTCAAGTCTCTACCAGGCATTCATTCATTCCGCTGCATTATGCGCAGGCTCCGGACAGCATGCTGAGGCAACTAACGTATCAATCATTCCATCATCCTATCAGCTAACAAAATAAGACAAGAGATTTCATTAGTTCCACTATTACTCAAACGGACAGGGCAAAAGAAAACGAGGGAAAACAACAACTGACTGTATCACACTATTGCCTTTAGGGCAGTGGTTCTCAGCCCCAGTCCTGGAGGAAAACTGCCCTGCAAATGTTACCTAGCACACCTGATATATCTGATCAGCTAATTAACATCAGGCTAAAGCCTTCCCTTAATTGAGGTGGGTGTGGTAGAGCAGGGAAAACACAGGGATACACAAGGCAGTGGTCCTCCAGGAATAAGGTTGAGATCCTCTGCTTTAGGGGACGTATTGCCATCTTACTTTGAGCAGACGTTACGGAAACATCGTTAGCAGCTAACTGATTGCTTTTCGTTTCTAATCTTTGGGGAAGGGTTTATGCCTAGGGATGCATCAATACCGACTGGTATTATTGGTCCACCACGCCGTTTATTTACTCATAAAAGGCGTGTCCCAACGATACCAAGTGACGTTATGTGACATAATCCTAGTGCATGTAACAATAGACGGAATGGATTGACCTCTATATGGCCATATTGAGAAAAGGAGGAACTACATCACTTTCATAAACACATGGAGTTTAGCGCAAGGCAAAAAAAAATGTCTACAGATTACGCTAGATACGTGAAAAATAACAGTTCTTTAAATAACAGCACAACGCTACCAGGCATCGACAACAAGGAATTTCGATGCAATGAGACACAAACGTACATTATTTAGTGCAGACGCTTATTTTTTAACAAAACATGCTAACTGCTGTAGCTAGCTAATTCACACCATTTAAAATCTGCTAGCTGATGTTATAAAGAACTAGTCTAGTAGTGTAAGTGCATGAACGTGTCTTTTTATGGCCACAACTTTAACGGGGAAGCATAAACACCGCCGAAGGAAGTGTTCCTCGGCGCCACCTGTTGGTTGATACTAAGGCAGTTACTCGTTATTCGGTATCGATGCACCCCTAGTTATGTCTGGAGGGGATTTCAGTCTAACTAATCCACTCCCCTGGAAATGCCCAGATACAGGAGATCTGCGTTTTATTTGTTGTCTGCTCACTCCGACATCGCTTATCAGTTTGCGCACGACTTGTCCTTGCTGAAACTTTGGGAATTCCTCTGCCATTTTGTGCTTGTAGAAGAGGAGAAAGAGAGGACAAGTGTGTCGAAGTCATTGTTTCCGTTACACGTAGTCCTGCAGGCTGTAACCCGTCTTATTATCCAGAGGTGAGAGAGTGCAGTACTGGTGCTGGAGCTGGTCTAAATGCTGCTGCTGGAGGAGCTGCTGCTGCTGCTGGAGTAAGAGTTTATCCGGAGGCAGCAGGACGAGATCCTGAGGTCCGTGGCGCTTGCCTGGGCACGACAGGCAGAAGATGAATCCGCTTGCCAAAAGCAAACCAGACGACACGAACGCGACATAGACCGCACCGCCCGGTTCAAACTTGTTGCTCTCAGGTACACTGGCATCCAAGAAGCTGGAGATGACCTCGTTGGTGTACCAAGACGCAGGCACCAGACACAAGAACCCAGAGGCTACGAAGCAGGCTCCAGCCGCTAGTGCGGCGTGACGTTTTGCTCTCCTACCGCCACCCCAGTGCGTGCACTTAAGCCCAAGCGACGCCAGGCAGAGCCCGAGTGCAGCCAGGACGCAGGACAGCACCATGGTAGTGCGTGCCGTCTGCAGGTATGCAGGAAGTGCCAGTACGGAGTACTTGAGCGTGCAACTGAACATTCCCGTGCTGTACCAGGTGCAGTCCATCCACAGGCCCTGCATCTGTGAGATGACGGTGATGATGCTCGAGCCCACGTCTGCGCTCACCTTCCAGTTGGGAAGCAGCGTTGCCACCATGATGCCCAGGATGCCCAGCAAGGCCAGCACAAAGCCGAAGATCTGCGTGCCTGTGGACGCCATCTTGACCAATCCGTCTGCCTGGACACAATTCACATGGGCGCTCTTCTAGGTGTCCAGCTCTCTTCAGCACCAGCGCCTTCCTGAGGAAATAAAGAGAGAGCTGAATGAGTGATGGTGTGAGTCCACCGCCTCCTCCTTCTCCTCCTCCTCCACCTCCCCCTTCGGCACTTTTCCCTCACCAGGAACAAAGGATGATGAACGATAGAGTCTTGCTCGTTAAAGTAAAGGGACACCCTGATCATTTTGGTGGCTGTTTTCATGCCCATCTTCTGGGAAGGAGGAGAAGGAGGAGAAATGCTGTTTTTTAAATATACAGTGGGGACGAGATTAAAAACGAGAGGGTCCCATACATACGCGAAATGTAATCAATTAAAGTAACTGTACAGCTCTAATATGCAGTTCGATGTCATTTAAAAAGCTCTAAAAGCTGAAACGCCGCTGCTACGTGTCTGCAGTTCAGAATGATTAAATGAAGCATGCAGCTGAGGTGAATGATTTTGTTTATAGGAAAACAACATGACGCTTTAAATGCATCCTTACCTCGGGCTGATGCAGCGCGACACACGCGCGCACACATGCACACACACACCGCAAACACAACAAAAACACGCGGTATGAGCAGCGCTGCGGGTTTAAAGCGTATGGATACAGCATCCATATTCTCTTCAGCAGCAGGAGAGGAGAGGACATCCCCCATCTCTCTCTCGCTCTCTCGCTCTCGTTCTCGCACTCTGTCTTCCTTACACACACCTTCTCAGATCTGCGTCACGGCCACCGCGAGCGCAGCCTAAACGGACCCTCTGCTGTTTTGCTCCTTTATACTATAAGTGTTGCCATGTTGAGTCAATTCCCCCCTGTGCTGCAGGGCAGGTATAAACGGCTATAGTTGTAGAAAGAATATTAAACTCTTAATTATTTGTTTAATTAGGTCATAATTAGTTTGGATGGATTTAAAAAGTGACATTTGGGGTAAAAGTTAATCCAATCTGGCAACCCTCCTCTGGACTGTTACTGTTTACTTTTAATTTTTTAATTTTTTTTTATGTATAGTATTATTTTTGTTCGGTTTGCATATGTGTGTGTGAATGTGTCTATGTAGGACTTAAAGCACGTATGTGTGTTTGCATATATATGTGTATGTATTTTGTAACGTATGTAAATGTAATTGATTACAGCACAAAAAGTGTTGCCCAGTTCATGTGTGAAAATGATTCTTCATTCTTCATTCTGCATTCTTTCACAATCTGAGTCTTAGAAAAACGCCACTGATGTGATAACTTGGTCATTCCGTACATTCAGGTCATCAGCTGACTTAATTTTATTGCCACATAACGTTGCTGAGCCTAGACCTGACCAACTAAAACAACCCCAGATCATAACACTGCCTCCAGAGGCTCGTACAGTGTCAAGTCAAGTAGACTTTTATTGTCACTTCAACCATATACAGTTCAGTACACAGTGAAACGAAACAACATTCCTCCAGGACCAAGGTGCTACATGCAACCTAAATTAACAACATAAATTAACAGAAAAATAAAACTAAGCTAATTTAGAGACCTAATTAGCTGGCTAGCTGGGACACGACAGATTGACATTTTAAGTGGCCCCTTTGCATGATGGGTTCCCCATGATTGGTTACCCTGCCACACCGGTCGCTCTGAAATACCATTCTACCATTGCTCCAAAACCCAACCAAAAAAGATTTGTCCAACGTCTGAAAATGATGTTAATTTATGCATTTAGTACTTGATCAGGGCTCTTTTAAAATAAATGCTGCATCCCTGTGGTATGGCATTCAGGCAATCAGCCTGTGGCACTGCTGAGGCGTTATTGAAGACCAGGTTGCTTTAACAGCAGCTCGTCTGTATTGTTGGTTCAGGTTATTCTCATCTTCCTCTTGACAGGAGCCCTTAGATTCTCTTTGGGGCTCAGGTCAGTAGAGTTGGCTGGCCAATCAAGCACAGAAATATCACGGTCAACAAACCAGCTAATGGTAGTTTTGGCATTGTGAGCAGGTGCCAAGTCCTGCTGGAAAAGGAAATCTGCATTTTCATAAAGCTTGACAGAAGCATAAAGTGCTCTAAAATCTCCTGGTAGATGACTGCATTGACTTTGGACTTCATAGTAAACCAACATTCACAGTGAACCAACACCATAGATGACAAATCATCACTGAATATTGAAACCTCACACTGCACTTCAAGCAACTTGGATTCTGTGCTTCTCCTTTCTTCCTCCAGACTCTCGGACCTAGATTTCCAAAATTTACTTTCATTTGAAATGAGGGCACTGGACCACTGAGCAATAGATCAATTCTTTTTCTTCTTCGCCCAGATATGATGCTCTTGACGTGGCTTGATGCTAGGAATGCAACACTCTTAGCTGCATTGACTTTCACAAGCTGAAATGATTTTTATATATATTCATTATAAATGAATATAACATAGACGGTCCTTGACCGTTCATCTGTCCAGATGTTTAAGATGCTCAGTCAGTGTCTGGACCTGCCACCTTTATTTTCTACTGTTCCAGGTGAGCTCAGTTTGGTTTAATTTGAATCTCACACACACCGTGTACATGAATATCTTTTTATAAAGCAGGGACCTGAACTCTGAGCCACTGCCCCCCTCCCCTTTTCCATTTCCCCTCCGCAGAGGAGGCGGTTTATACGACCTTGATTCATGAATGGCAAAGAGGACGAAGAGAAAGAGATAAAGCTCACTCTGGGCTAATTTTATAACGGACAGCCTGACCAACATACTGCAGCTAGTCTTAATTTCATTACTTGACTTGGAGCACGTGTGCGTTTGTGTTGTTTGGTCCGGTCGCTTGAGCCTTCAGCGCCTTGCTCATTGCTATTACATTCATCCTGAATCAATACATGTAGTAAACCAAACACAGGCCCTAGCAACAGCTCACACTCGTTCCTTCTGTTCTGCTGACCTTCACTTAACGCATTCTCAGGTTTCAGCGGCGCAAACGATGTCTGTTTTTCAGCTGACATTTAGTTCTTTCACTGTGGAACACCTAAGGCAGCGTTTCTGAATTCTCCAAACTCCTAAAATAGTAATTAGTATAAAATCCTAGTTCTACTATCAGAACAATTCAAAATATTTAGCTGGTGTAAAGACTGACTGACGATGTTTTTGTTTAAAGATTAAAAATATATTGTCACAAATCACTACAAACAGACACAATTCGTAGTACATGAGTCGTTACATTCGCATATTTAATGCCAAAATCACTGGCATCAATTTTTTATTTTTTTTTATACTACTACTAATAATAATAATAATTAAACACTGTTATGTTTTGTACTCTATATTCTATACATTCATTTTATTTGCATGAATAACAGTATAAATAACAGTTGGTGAAAATCTCCTGCCCTGATACAGTTGAGAAGCTGCGACCTGCTGTAAGTGCTGATTCTGCGGGGAAAATAATAAAATAAATAAATAAAGGGAAGTGAAGTAAACTGCTAACATGCACCGGGGGAGTGTGTAGGCACGCAGTAATATTAAAAGCTCGCTGCTCTGATTTTATCACCTCTTCTCCACAGCTTCACTGGACATTGTGATCTAGTAGTTTTATGTCCAATCTGCATTCGCTTTATTTTCAGGACATGATTGCATTTTGTCGCTCGCATCAAAGCCTTTTAAGTTCACCAGATTTAGATGAACATGCAGCTTGTCACCCGAGACCGCCCTCAAAACGACCTTGTTTCAGTGTCCACGCCAGGCGAGCGTCCTTGTTAATATAAATGCAAATGGGTCGCTATTTGTTGCCTGTTTTATTGCGCAATCTTGTATTTCAAATATTGAGTTCACATTGCACCCGTAAATAACATTTCATTCACTTTCTCATTTAAAAAAGTCAGTTCTATTTAACTCCTCCTCGCTTCAAGTTTCTCTTAGAAACGTATATCAGCTGAGATCTGCAGATATCAGGCGACACTTTCGCTTCTCCTCCATGCCTTCGGGTGGTCCTGGAACTCAGGCAGTACTTTTTATTTATTTATTATTCCTTCTGCAAAGCAGCAGGAACTGCAGCACATCCCTCCTTTTTTGATCCATTACAGTAAAAGTATTTGTACGTGTGTCTTTGAGACGCGCCATTATGATTTATGCAGCACTATGTTCTCACACTCGTCAGTTCCCATGTTCCTCTGCTGGATACTGAATTGTTCGGTTCAGGAATGCTGGTTTTGTAATCCTGAAGGATTTCCACCTCACTTTGGTCATTCCCAGTAACAAAAGTGACAAATTCACACTGTCTCCTGGCTGGAGGTGAACATGAATGAGGGGACCCTGAGGATTATGTGAATGTGATGTAGAGATTATTAACCAGAGAGAGTGTGAATTTGGTGGAATCTTGGCCCAGAAATGATTTGTACTACTATTATTGGACAGGATCTGTCCTGAATTATTTATATTCGCTCCCAGAATTGTGTGCACTTATTAGGTACAGTCCATTTTATTAGGTACACCTTGCTAGTGCTAAGTTGGACTCGGTATAGAATAAACAACATGATGATAAATGTTCCTTAGTGAACATTGTCCATACTGAGATGATGTGCAGCCGACAAATCTGCAGGAACTATCAAACTAACATCAATGATGGGAATCTCCCGTTCCACCCGGTACCAAAGGTGCTCTATTGGCTTGAGATTTGTGTGGATTCCTTTTTAGTCCAGTGAACTCATTATAATATTCAACAAACCCAGTTTGCGACATTTTAGCTTTGTGACATGGCGCATTATCCTGTGGTCATAAAGAGATAGACACCAACAATACTTAGCAACATTATGTGGCAATAAAGTGAAGTCAGCTGATGCACTGAATGACCATCAGGTTTTCACATTTTCTTCCCTTATAGCACAACCAAATTCAGGACTCAAATTGTGAAAATTCTGGGAGCATGAGGAATCATTCTCACACATGAACTAGCCACCACAGTGTGCTGTAATCAATGCTAAAAGTGAATAAATGAAATCTGGTAAACCTAATGATGTCGTGTGTACAGATGGTTTTCTACTTATCATGGTTTGACTCTTACATTCGATAGACATGGAGAAACTGTACTTAGACATGGAGAAATAAACTGTACTTTTGTTTATTTCTCAGACTAGCGATATGCAGTGAGATACTCCACAGCCGCCAGTCAGTCACATGATAAACCGCTGGTACTCGGCAGCGTTGCCAGCGTAAATAACATAAAATACTCAACCTCTTCTAGGTAAACATACAGGTTTAGGGGGTGATGTTCAGTATTCAATGCATTTTACATTTTTATCAACAGTATTTCTAACTTACCATGTGGGTCCATTATGATGTAATCGCTTAATAAGTCAAGGTGCATCTGTAAGAGTAATTTATTATGTTTGAGAAATTGGGCCTCAATTATTTCTGAAACAATTAATTTGTATGTTGTTTCAGAAGCATTTTTGAAGAACAATTGTGTTTTATGACAGTATGTTTTTTAGTATTTTAGTATATATGATGTCTGGTCCTGAGTTAGTTATAATGTATAATGCATAAGGAGACTCACTAATGCGACCTCGATTGATCGGCTTCATGTTGTCTCATTAGCGACGAGCTACTTCGCTTTTAATACACGGTTTACACACAAACATTTATTTCAAGTATACACCAATTTACCAAAGTTTTTTAACAAACTTTCTTTTTTTTATCGTTACTGTAAAAATGACAGAGATCTAAAACAAATCCTGAAATTCTGAAGACAAGTATGACTAGTTGTTTAACCAAGGCAAAAGTAATTGCACCCTGTAAAAGGAGGAAGTGTTGGTGTTTGTTCAGCGATCACGCTACAGTGGACGAGCTGCATTACTGGAGCTTTCAGAAAGCACTAACTCACTATTTGGACCTTTAGTTGTTTTCAGCGCTCTGTGACTTTTCCTTATATGGAAATTTGTGAGAAAGGCTAAATGCACAATGCACATGGTCGTTTATAGATAATAGGCGTTCATGTGAGTGCTTTTAAGTAACTTTTGCTCTTTATTTTGTTTTCCTTTCTTCAGTCTTTTCATCCTCTTATACCACGGCATTTTGCCTACTGTTACATTTTTATTCATTCGAAAAATATGGATAGTTCGAACACGCTTGTCACGCCATATCCTTCTGTGTGTGTTTGTGGAATAAATAAAAAATAAATAAATAAAATTGAAGAAATGAAGCTTGACATGTTACTGAAAAAAAACACAAGTGTGGAGATAAAAAAAAAACTTACGGCTTTATCTCTCTGACTGTTACAAAGCGCTGACACTAGAGACTCCTTCCACTAATGTTACACAATTCATTTTCTTTGTTGGATAACATTCTTTTTAATGATGTTATTTAAGTAATGTAATCATTATTTATTTTCCTTTTTTTTTTTTTTTTTTGATAGAAAACGAATTTGCATGTTTATCCAGAATTCAGCAGCACTGTGGTAGAAGAAGAATTTTGTGTTTTTCACATTTATTATTTTGTTTCCTTATAATTGCATTCTTTAAATAAAATAAAAAAACATTTATAAAGAACTTAAGTAAATGAAGTGGCTGCTTGTAAACAAGTTCTGTAGATTTAGAACAGTTTTATAAACTGAGATATACATTTCTATTTAGTCCATCTTGAAAGATTGGAATTTAATACAATCTGTCCATGGATAAAACAAAAACCTGTAATGTAATAAACTAATTGTTAAAAGGACACTGAATTAAACAGAGAGAGAGAGAGAGAGTGTGTGTCTCAGGCAGAGTAACGAGTCCTTCTCAGAGTTATGGATGACTTCAATGCAGAATATTGTAAAGGCAGTGACAGCAGCACAGCATTGATTTAAGATGAAGGTTTTTCATGTGCTCGGGTTATCAAGAGAGGATTAATGGCGAGAGAAGGATATATTACCACAAAGAAGTGAGAGAGAGAGAGGCCATGAAGCTGCTGTGTCATAAATCACACTCCAAAGTGACTGTGACTGTACAAATGGCGGAAATGCTGCTGCATATAGTATAGGCGCAGAATCTCCCCAATCCCCAACACACACACACACACACACACACACACACACACACACACACACACACACACACACACAATGCCTACAGAATATATATTGTGTAATTGAGTACATGAGAGACTCCTGACTCTATAGGAGGTAGAGAGCTGCCTTTACTGCTCTGGTTGATGCAGAAACAGCTCTTTAAATGAGCATTGATTTTATTGATGTGTCGTTTCCTAATTAAAGAGACAATGCCGCCGGTGTGTGTGTGTGTGTGTGATGCTTTGCGTCTCGTATGTAAGTTGTAGGGAGAAGTGCAGAGCTGATGGAGGGATTCCTGCATCACTGCAGCATGCAAAAGTTAATAACGAGCCGGCGCGAACGTGCGCCACCAAATCAACAGCAAGGCAGCACTTACCACGGCCGTGTTCTTTTCATTCCTCTACAGACTAATTAAATGTTTCTTCATGCCTTCCAAATTCTCATCGTGCCAACACAAATTAAAGCTGGAGGCTGAAATGAAAATGAATCGCCTCCCTCGTTCAGCGGTACACAACACGGCCGTGGAGAGAAGCAGGAAACCTGCGGACCTACCTGTTTGAGATGGAGTTGATGACGGTCGTCTTGACGCTACCATGTCCGTATCTGTCTTTTTCCTACGTCCTGAGGTTAGTCCTCAATCTATCCACCGGGAAAAAACGATACAGAAAAAATGCCCATATGGTGCTCTTCATACGCGAGTGAGAAGATCCAGAAATGTACACTCCTCCGCTCAAGCGCTCGCTCGCTGTGCACGGTTCCTTTTTTTCTGCTCACTATGAGAAAACAAGCCGTGCCTCGGAAAGGAGAAAGAAATGAAACGGTGAGGGAGAGAGATCTGAGGAGGAGCGCGGCTCTGCTCTGCTCTGCTCTGGTGCGGTTACTTCAACAGTTTGTCATATCAGCTTAGTGCTGACTGGAGGAATTGAGAGAGAGAGAGAGAGAGAGAGAGATGAGTCAAGGCCAAATGTTGGTTCACCCTCTCACAAATCCCAGCATCAAATCCATCCAGAACATTCCTGCACCTGGTTTGCTGGAGGTAAAAACATCACTGCGTTTCTCGTTTCTGTTCAGATGTGTCTGATTTTTGCGGCGATTCTTAGCAGTCGTTCTTTTGTTTTCGCAGCTCTTTCAAACAGGTGTTACTGTGGCAACTGCTGCGTCACTGCCTTCCTTTTCTACCACTCACTCCATCCTCCAGCTATCTGTCCATCACCCGCCCTCCATCTCTCCATCCCTCCCTCACTCCCTGTGTGTGTGTGTGGGAGTCATGCTTCACTGTGATTGTGTTCTCCGTACTCATGTGTTTTTATGTGTGTGTGTGTGTGTGTGTGTAGGTGGACGTGGGGGTGGTACACTTCACTCCTTTGCCTCAGCCACACATCCAGCAGCCCTTTAAGCTCGTGGAGAAAGTGGTCAAGAACGTCTTTCAGTTCCGCAGGAAGCACTGCCACAAAGGACTTGAGTATGCACTCTGCACTTTCTCTCCTCCTCCTCCTCCACTTCCTGCATTTTTAGATTTGTATTTAATAAATGTTTGCATGACTAACACCTTCCTGTTCACCTGTAACACTTACTTACTCATAAGACACAAAACTTGCTCATTAGCTTATACTTATACTAATAGGCCTGGTTTAATTAAGGCACATTCACAATAAGGGCAGTGATTATGAGTCATAGAGCTGTCAGGGATGATGAAGAATCAGCCCGAGTGGAAAAAAGCTGCACTGTAATGAGGGGAAGAAATCTGTAGGCATCTCATGGTCCAGGTGCCGATATGTACAGCATGCATCCGGATGTGTTTGTATTTAAATAACTGTAGAGACCATATTCTTTTTGGTCACTATGACCACTTCGTGCTTTTAAGATATTTGTTGTCTTTTAAAAATACAAAAGCTTCATGAAAAGGCATAATTTTTTTTTAAAGGAACAAACAAACACTAATATGTATTTTGGCCAGCCTGATGAGATATATACAGTGTGTGTGTATATATATATCAGGGCTTGACAGGCACCCGCCCAGTAAAATTCGGCTGTGGCGGGTAATAACTTTTAGTCTCACTAGCCACTTTGGCGGGTAGTTTATTCTTTGGTATGACAATATATTTTTGTTGTAGTTTTCTCTAAA
>JAQMYL010000005.1:24176517-24187616 GCA_030014365.1 Clarias pachynema | reverse complement strand
AACCCCCCCCCCCCCCCCCCCCCCATTTACACTTACTGTCTGAAAGGACTGGAACAAAAATATTGGAACGCATGCTTGAGATTTATCTTTGGGTCTCAAACCCACACCCGCCTTTAATGCGTAAAAAAACTACATGGTCGCTTTGCTGCTCCAATTGCTTCCAACTTTCCAAGGGGAGTGTGTGTACACACACTCAGTCTTCTACCTTGAACAACAACAGGAGGTTATATCAGAATATAGTGTTGGCATGTTTGAGGTCTGAGTTGTTGTGTATCAGCACACGAGCGTGTGGGAGACTGACCGAGTTTAGCCGATGAAGGTAAGCTTCCCCTCAGAGGGACGAGATGTTCCCTGCAGGTTCTCTCAGTTGGTCGCTCGTTTCCTCGCATCCCTCTGCGTGCGTTTTCTCTCAGGACAGAGCGAATCACCTTGACCATGTTCACTTTGCTCTCAGGCGTGCTGAAGGAGACGTTAGCTAGCAGTTAGCATATGGGTAAGTATTAAATACAGCTTTATATGAAAAGTGAATGATCCTGTAGCTCACCTGCTGCACAGCTGGAACACCGTCTCAGGTCGGCCCTCCAGCTCGGATTTGGTGTGGATCAGTTCCCAGACGCAGTTACTCTCTGTGTGCAAATAAAAGATGAGCGACGGTGAAGGTTAGATCACAATCAGCATCAAAATGTATTTAAATATTAATGTTATGCTGAACATTTATCAGTATTAAATTGATCGGTTATTTATCATGCTTAGTTTTATTTATTTATTTATTTTATCCAGAGGAATATGTTCTTGTTGCAGCTGATTTCTGCCTGATTTTACATTTGTAAGCTAGCCACACAGGACAGGACGGCTGCATCCCTAATGACTTCTGTTCACTCTGTGTGTTCACTACGTAGGGAATAATGTGCTCATGAGAACATAGTTCAAGCTTTAGCCATAAAAAATAAAAAAAAATTGTTTGATTTTGCTGAATGAGAAAATTGTTACAGCATTTTAAAACATGAAAAAGTATGCAATGAATATACATTTAAAGCTGCTTGAGACAAATCAGACAAGAGACATCAGGGTGACTGATTCATTGCTCTAGTGCCTTCATACCCTCACTTTCTTACAGGTCGTAAAGTATGAACAATTATTAAAAGTATCTAATCATTAAAACAGTGCAAAGTGTGCTGTTGATTGTTTAAATGTTGTGTATTCTTGTTTTTTTTGGTTTGTTTTTGCTCTCCTCTCCAGTCCAGTAGGTGGTGGTATTACACCAACCGCACATAAACTCAAAAGAAGCTACAGAAGAGACAGACTTTCACAAAGATCGACTGTATGCAGAAGAAGGGAAGTGGTTTGTATTTTCTATAAAGCTGAGGGACATCTGCAAGACATTTGTGGATTCTTCTTTCTAACAGTTTATAGCTTGTGAAATGTGATCCAGGTTCGTTCCTGTTCTCATTCACATTACAGCTGTTCTAATGACGTTAATAAAAACACGGCGCTCATACCTGCCGTGTTGCCCAGTCGGACCTGCAGTGTGGAACGAGGAACGAGCCAGCGGAACTTGAAGGGGTCCTGATCTCCATGAGAGTGGGCGGGGCGTGGGACGTTCTGTCAAACACACACACACACACATGAGAGGAGTAAGGATTATTGTATGCACTAATCCAGGTATTGGAGCAGTAGTGTAGAGGGTAGAGACTCACCATTTTCTTCTTGAGCTTGTTGCTCTCTCTGTAGACGAGGATCACGGCTTTCTTGAACACTGGTGAGGGAAAAGATGTAGATTTCAATGAACCGTGACAACGCAGCGGGAATTCACACACACACTTACTGCTACATGGATCTCTCATCTCATCTCATCTCAACACCTTCACTATAACTATACGTTTAATAATAATTTCTTTCTACAACAATGATCAAACCAACACAAACCAACATTTATAGCCCACAGGTTTATTTTTGAAAAAGACATGACAATTATAAAAGGGACAATAATAATAGGTATCTTGGGTTTTGGGAACAAAATATCTGTACTTTTTAAAAGACTTTTTAGGATTTCCAGATCTGGTCTACACTTCTACTGTTGGTCTTAGATGCTGACAAAATTTACAGCAAGGAATCTTGGGAAACTGGGGGAACAGAATTGTTCAAGCCAGCTCTCTGCATGAACTGAATGAGTAATATTTGACAAGGTGGATTTGTATGTGTGTGTGTGTGTGTGTCGTAAGCAGCTACTCACCAAACACGGTCAATTCCGGCTCCTTCTTCATGCGGCCGAGAGACGGGAGCGGGTTTAGCCACATCACTGACGAATGCATGAGAAACTCTCCCATGGAAATCTCGGTGACCTGAGACACAAACACAGTGATGGAGAATCCTCAAAAACACCTCAACTCAATCAAAAACCCTCCTCATGAAGTCACGATTAAAGTTTAATGTCTAATTGGTTAACATCACACAAATGTCTGATGTGGAGTAACTAGACGGCTGTTCGGGAGAAAAATACAAAAAAAAACATTAAATTCCCACTTTTTTCATCACACAGCCTCAGGGGGCGGAGCTACAGACGCACTCGGGTTGTGATGTCACTAAACAGGCTCTGACACAGTGTGAACGCTAAACCACTTAAGATAATGATGAAAAGAAAAAAAATCTGTAGTTGTTATGGTGATAATTCTGTACATCTTGACAGGTTTAAAAGTGGTGATGTGAACTGAAAGCCACGTGCTAACACCGGCTAGCAGTCACATGTGCCTTTCCTTATAAAATAGTGTTACTATAGCAATGGCTCCTTCACTGCACTTGTGAGCACTTTGCATTAACAAAAGTGGTGTTAATGGTTGCATGGTCAAGTGTTACGTAATGAGAAATGTGTTTATGTGACATTTATGGACGGAGTCTCCAGCATCATCGCTTTAGGACATTCAGGGGTAAAGCTGTAACTCTCTTTTAAGTAGACTCTTCTTCTGCAGTCTCTCAGAGTTTTATTAACTTGGAGAGAGTGAAAAACAGGAACAAAGTGTTTACAGCTGCTCTAACATAAGCTACGACACCTTCCTACGTTCCTACGTTAGTCGTGAGATGATGACGTACTTCCTTTTCCGAGCCACTTTGTTCGGCCACCAGCTGGTCAAACACGGTGCCGTAGTCCTCGTAGATCTTCTGCATCTCATTGATGTGACTGGCCACTTTCTCCATCGCCTTCAAAGCCTCTGTATAGTAAACACACGGGTTATAGAACCGAACAACACACTACAGGATACAGGAAACTCTCGACCGTTTGCTACTGTGAGCCCTAAGTGCACTTGTGTACCTGTGAGGTGATAGTGCTCCTCGCTGTCCGTGTCGGTCAGGGACACCAGCTCTCGCAGCAGTAGAGGGTACTTCAGCACTCTCTGCACCGGTTTAATCAGATACGACTCGAGCGTAGACGAGTGCTGCTTGGTGGGATTCCTCGCCTCCATGAACTCCTTAAAGGCTCGGTCCGTTTTAGCTGAGCACACAGACGAGTTTACATAATCACATCATGCTACATGAATGTATCCATCATGCCACACATCACACGTCCACAAGGAGGCAGCACTTGGCCCTGGGGCGCCCCTTCCTCCACCCCCAACTCTCTCTCTCTCTCTCTTTTTTTATTTATTTTTTTTTTATGACCACTGCAGTAAAAGTGCTTCACTGCAGGTGAGAGCAGAGCGGCCATGTTGCGTCCGTGACTCGTCCCTGAACATCGAGTATCAGAGACAGTGAGAGCGATTAACAAAGCGCTCGCACCACTCGCACATGGGAGAGTAATTGGCAGGCAATTAACACGTAGACAAAAAAAAAAAATCATAATCTTTATCGCTGCACGAGCACATCCCTGCTACAACAGACGCAGTGTGTGAGAAAGTGTAATTACCAACACTGCTGACTCACACGCTCACATACACACACTCTGCTCAGCTCAGGAGATAGCAGTGTGTGTGTGTGTGTGTGTCTCTGTGAGAGTGTGTACTTCACACATACACTATGAACAGGATGATAAAGCATGGGCGTGGCCAACTCACAGGTCTGTTTATTACAGTATACACAGCATTACTGAACAAACTGTACATCAGTTCAGGTGTTTGACATGCTGTTAAAGGAAAATAATCAACTTTAAAGTACATTCACTATAACTGCACAACACACACTGTTACGGTTTATGGCTTTATCCTGCAGCACTACTGAGTTCTGGATTCTGATTGGTGAGAAGGTGTTGATTATTTTTCCATGACGGTCAGCTCGGAGAGCGGTGCGAGTCCTATAGTAGTAACGGCTCAATCTCAGAGACGTGCGGAAGACGTTTATTTACCATCTATGCAAGTAAGCAGTTTCCTGTGTTAGAGGTTAAACCGTCACGGTGACGTTTCTGAGACTGGCTCACACATTCAGGACGTTAAGATGAAGATACACTTTTCCTGCCTCAGGTGTTTCAGCAAAGTGAGTTTTACTCTTTTGACTTTTTCTTTCAGTCAGTGCTGCTGTGCGAGAGCCCCAGGTTGTTCCTCACACATTAAAGCTTTGTCTCTGTTCCTGAGTACAGAACTGTCACTCTGATCCTGTAATGGGACAAATTAAGGAGACGCCGGGGTGCAGTTCTCCCCCCTACGCATGAGCCGGCCAGATCGCACTTTCATTCATTTAACACTGGGCAGCGTGCCCGAGTCTGAAACCAGGCCAACATCTCAAACACACACTCACACACACACACACTCACACAAATCCAGTTATATTTAGTTACACACTAAAGCTTAGTTTTAATGTACGGTCCAGTTTTTCCGATCAGATCCTTATTATAGATCAGAACTCCTTCATGTTTACAGCTGCTAGTAAAAATTTATGGACCTACCAATTAAAGCTTACAAAAGAATCTGCTAGAGAATGTAACTGCATTGCAGATGAACATCATCGTGCATAAATTACTTTTTAATGCAGAACCTGTATCTGAAGATTTATCACCCAAAACATCATCAGCGTATTTAACATCTATTAATATGTGCAGCTGCACTACGCTCAGAGCCCACCATTACAGAAAACTAATCAGTACCTTCCAACTAGCTGTGGAATAAGGGGGACAGTCTAACAGGACGTCTTGTACTGTTACAGTAAATAATCACTGACAGGGTGAAAAATATATGAAATGGTGTTTATTTTTATTTTTGCCTGAGGAACTGTACTCAATCAAATCTCGAAAAAAAATTACAGATTTAAGACTTTCACCAGTGATGTAACATGACTGCAGTGAGCTTGTGTGTGTTTGTACCTCTTTCCAGAACCTTCTGGACCTTGATGTGGTTGGCGCAAAAGCCGCTGTAGAGTTTGAAGTGATCGGCGTAGTAAAGGAACGACCCGCCGAGAGAAAACAGCAGCTTCTAAATGTGAGCAGAGAGAGAGAGACAGAGACAGAGAGAGAGAGAGAGAGACGGAGAGAGAGAGGGAGAGAGAGAGAGAATGAGAGGGAGAGAGAATGAGAGAGAGAGAGGGAGGGAGAGAGAGAGAGAGAGACACACACACACACACACACACACACACACACACACACAGAGAGAGAGACAGAGAGAGGGGGAGGGAGGGAGAGAGAGAGACGGAGAGAGAGACACAGAGAGAGAGAGAGAGAGAGAGAGACAGAGAGAGAGAGACAGAGGGAGAGAGAGAGAGAAACCATGATGGCTTAATCATCACGTTCAGACATGATCTTCAAATCAGAACAAAAGTCCAGGAAACAAAAGATCTTTGTGAGTCTCAGAGACGGTGATTTTAACATCACGCTGAAGTGTGAAAAGAAAATTCATGCGTGTTCTCGTTTATAATCACTCAGATGACTGATGGGACTCGAACAGAACTCGACCCGCACTCTCAACCCACGCTGACGAAAAGTCTTTTTACCATTTTAGTCCATTTGAATTTATGAAATTGGTTACTGAGGCTCAATGGATAGAAATTAATGACATTTAAATGAGTGTTTTATTCATTCTATGCAAATCAGGTATGACACATTCTAACGCTGAGCGATTCCCCGGACCGACCCCATGACACGGGTGATCTGAGGCTCCTTCAGGTCTCCACTTAAAGCTACACCAAACAGTTAAACAGTTCTGCAAAAATCTGAGGAAATCTTATCACCTTATATGGTTTCATCATCGGTTTTACTTACAGTAAATTGAATTAAAATATGAAGAAATATAAAACTCAAAAGGAAGTAGCAGAGATACATTTACATTTAGCTTGTTTTGCATTTACATTACGTTTACTGTATTTACGCCTTATCCAAAGCAACTGACATTCTATCATTGTGTATCTAAACAGTTGAGGATTAAAAGACTTGCTCAAGGGCCTGAACAGTGAAAACTTGGTGGTTGTGGGGTTTGAACCTAGAACCTTCCATCCAGTAGTCCAATACCATAACTATTAAGCTACCCCTGGCCCTAACCTACTCCTAAGTATGAAGATTAAATAAAACAACTAATGTTTAATGATGTAATTCATTAATTAATCTAATGGTTAATTAGATTTAGCTAGTTGGCTGCAGGATGCACGCTTTAAATACTAACATTTCTCATCGGATTTAAACCGATGCTGAACAGGCCACACCCACAAGTCCTAACCTTGAATTGTACGGGGGTCTCCAGTGTGCTGAAGTCTGGAGTCGAGGCGATTCTCTCCTCCAGGGTTTGCAGAAACACCTTCTGGAAGTCCAGCATCTCCGGCAAACTCCCAAACAAACTCTCCATCTGAAAATAGAAAAAATCATTATACTCATGGGGAGGGGGGAGGGGGGGGCTTAAGGGGTTCCATCATTAATTCATTCATCTTCAGAATGAGCTTTATTTGGGTCGGGATGGTGGTAGATCATAGGAATGCTTGACACACACAACACCATTAATTCTAGGGTTCACAGTGTGACCAGTCAGAATGAAACATCAGTAAGAAAGTGTAAACACACACAGTGCGTCCTAAACTCATCCTGACACTCAGTGCTTAATGTTTATAACTCGGTCACATTATCCTGAGTGGTGCAGCTTAACCGCTCGCTCTCTCAGTTCGCCCGCTCCGTCCAAGGGCACGTCCTGGCGCGCTAATGGCTATTTAATGCGCCTCGTTCATCTCTCTCCAGAGACATCCTGCACCGTGTTGAAGTCAAGTTCGGTTCAGCTAGGCTAAAACGCTAGCCATTAGCATTAGTCATAAATGGCTCGGAGTGGATCGGGATCAGGAACACTTAAAAACTCGGGGGTCGAATTATTAACATTGTAAATACTGTAATAAAAAAATCTATTTTAAGCTTCAGGTGGAATGATTCATGGTCAGCATTACCTCATCCTGTGTGAGGAAGGTCTCGTTCTGCAGGGGCTTCAGGTAGATCTCAAACAAGCAGCTCAAATCCTGACAGACCAAACACACAATCATTTAATGTACAACTGATCCTGATGTGTGTGTGTGTGTGTGTGTTAATTAAACAGACATTAACAGTATGTTTACTTTCTGTTCCCACATCATTCACTTCTGCCTGGGGGGTGGGTGGGGGGGGAGCAAATACATTTGTAACAGGATCGTGTCTCGCCCAGGCCGATGCTGTGTAAGTGTTAAGGTGCTGGCAGGCTGTGGCTGTATTAAGCGCAATATTCTCATTATGCTGATTTACTGCGGTGCAGCAGAGCCAGAACAGCCCATCGCAGTGAAACGTCTGGAACACACTCGTCCTCCTGCGCCAGCTCCAGCGACCACGCAGACTCACACACATTTACACAACATTTGCGTAAAAACTCACCAGCCTGAGGGACGTCATATAACATCTACTGTATGAACTGTTTGTGTTTTTGCAAGCTTGACTTCACACTCAAACACTGACTTTATAAATGTTGTTTAAGCTCTACTCATTCTAGTGTTGTGCGCTAACCATGTCTTTATTCTGTAATGCGAAAAAAAAAAACATGAAACATTTATGTATACAGAAGAGACATTAATGACAATAAAACAAACCACACTGATCTCTGTATTTAGTCTCACACTTTTCGGCATCGTTCAGTTAGTTCAAGAAAATCATCATGAAATCTTGTTTTTCCTGCTAACAGACTTTACTAGGTTTTGAAATGTGAAAAATGTTTTGTTCATGCTCGATTACTTAATTTCCTCCTTTTTTCAAAATTGTAGCGCTGTTTCTCTGTGAGGAGGGCGCCAAGACTTAAGCACAGCACTTTACAATTTGTCAAAAGATTAAATAGAATCTCCTTTGTTTCACAGAAATGAAAAACCTCTACGACATCTCTGATTGTTATGAGAGATACGACGTTTATCATCAACCACTGGCCATGATGTTGTCATGAGACTAACGTGAGCCGGACAGTCACGATGACGCTGTCCTGATGAAGCTGATAAACACTGCTTGCTTCTGGGATCTAACTCTTCTTCTACACCAATGATCGGAATAAAAGTCACGAGAGACACGCCTCTCTGCGTCAACCAAAGACCTGAAGTGTCATTCTTACCCATAAATCCCTGCTCAATGCAAATACACTTTACAACATTTTATAAATCGGATAATATTTAACAGACCTTGACGTAGGATTTCTCCGTGTCCACTAACTCCTGGACGACTTTGCGCAGTCTCTCGGAGACGGACATGTGTCGTGGACAGGGTCTGAGCAGGGCGGAGTCCGGTCCCGCCGTCTCCTTCTGGACCTCCATCGGTTCTCCAGAGGCGTCCTGGAAGGAGTGATACAGCGTGCACACCGTGTCCACACTCTGCAACACAACACACACGGACGGTGTTAGGACGAGATGGACAGATTCACAACACTTGATTAATTTATATTTTTAAAAAAAGCTTAGAACAATGTTTTATCTAAAAACAACTCAGACATCAGGTACAAATAATCTTCATGGATGAAACTCCCCATAATTGAAGCTACTGTATGTTATTACTGTTAATCTGACCCCAGCATCGTCTCGTTGAAACACTCACACAGGAAACCCTCAAACATCCTCTTCCCCTGCTGTGACACGCACTGTCAGCTCGGATAAATTGCCAGTCACACGCAGTTGACGTAACATGCCACGCTCCATCAATTCACATTCTTTCCGCTTTCGGCAGGATTAATAGTATTGGCACCCTGTCTTTCTTTGCGTTAGTCAGTAAAATAACCGCTGCATCTCACAAACTCTTTTTCTGTTCCAACTGCTAGTCTTATCGTCAAAACCTCCAGAGAAACTCCTCTTACTTTCATGGGTTACGTTAAAGTTATGAATTTCTCTTTTTGCCCCTCATGCAATCCATATGTGCACATTTCCCAATTTCCTTTAGCATCATGATCCAACATCACACATGGTATGATTCGAGATATGAACTGAAATACGAACTGAAATACTCACGAAACTATTCTGTAAATGACACAGAATATGATCAGCTATAGTATATAAGTCTTGTCCATCAGAAAAAACAGCCAACAGGTATAAAAAAATTTTAAAAAGTCTTTTCACAAAATCTATGTAATTTCTGTCAGATTTTAAACCATCGTGTCGAGTCGCTTCAGGTTTTACGAGCGTCGTCACGTTTAAACAGCCAACCTTCTGGTCCTGTAGCCCTGAAAACACTGGGAGCGTCGCCAAGATGTCCGCCAGCCAACACGCTACTCTGGAAGGACTTTGTCAATATACATAATGGCAAAAAACCTTGCATTACTGATATCCTTCATGGCAGCGATGATTCAATCTGAGCGTCACGCTGTCTGTGCTGTTTTTAGCCGTATGCTGGACTGACGTGACATAATTCTCTGTTCTCTTTTATATTTTATACCACAATTAAAGTCTCCATGAGCTACATCAAAGAGGAAGAAATAAAAGATTTTTTGGGGGGGAAGTAAAGTAAAAATAAATGTAATAAAATGTCCAAAAATGGAGGAAGAACGTTTCAATATTTTAGAGTTTGAACAAAATTATTCATAAACCTCTGGAATACATTGCATTTTAAGCTTTTATGTGACGGTGCACTTCTATTTTAGTGCCTCCTTACAGGACAGAATCAAACGAGTGGCGCATGAAAGGTGACAGAACGGGAAAAAACCTTGAATTAAAAAGAAGAAACGTCCTCTTGGAAAACTTTCTCCTGTCACTAAAAGAGCGAGTGTGTATGAGGAGCAGGGGGATAAAACAACGACACACACAGGCTCACTGTTCGGATTGGAACACACACCCCGGTTTTTTTTTTTCATTTAAATTAAATAGGAAGCTTGTTATGATGTGGTGAAAAAACTAAACAAAGAAATGACCGTGAGGTGTGTGACCTGTTCCTCACATGGATCCTCACACTCAGCTACATCCCTCCAGGTCATAACAGGAGTCCCGTATCCCTCTCACGCTCTTACTTTAAACTCCTGAGATCTTTTTTTAATCTGTTCATTTCTACAGTATTTATCCTGGTGTTTTGATCGCTGCTCATACTGATGTCCAGAGCCGACAAGGTCGTTCCCTGATATTAATCCCTATGTGAGTCTGAAATGATGAAAACAAGCGAAGGAGAAATACAAGAGGGGTTTTTTCCCTATAATGTTTATTATTCCAAAACCAAAAGTTGCTTACTGAACATCATCTCATACACAGTTCACATCTGATTCTCTGCTCTGTTTAACGCACATTATCCGTTGGTTCTGAATAAAACGTTTATGTTTGGTAAGAAGAGATAAAGCATTTAAATGCTAACGTGCGATTCTGTCAGTCTCTGGGCAAGAGAGAAAAAAATCCTGAAATAGCAAGAAAAAATATTGATTAGTTCTATTTGGGAAGGTGCAGCACACACTCTCTCTCTCTCTCATATCCACACACACACACAGAGAGCTATGTCAGCGTTTATCCGATCCTATTTTCGCACAGTGATACAGACATGACGCTCACAAAGGATCGACTCAAATAAACAAGTGTGATCATCTACACAAACATAACACGACCTTGGCAGTGCGAAAGTCCTGCATACAAATCAAGAAATGGTTTTGGCGTATTGTGTGTGTGTGTGTGTGTGTGTGTGTGTGTGTGTGTGTGTGTCAGTGTGTGCATGCAAGTAATCAGCATCCTGAGACACTGATAAA